>OV725080.1:27102379-27127246 GCA_928085145.1 Nezara viridula
CTAATTGTTTGTGGGAAGTCATAATTTTATCTTCCTTATTCTCTGGCACATCCAACTATAGTTTAAATTTCGGTGCAATCCACTACATCTTGCAAACCATATTATTGTTATACACTTATTGTGTTATACACATATTATGTTATACACTTTTCTCCTTATCATTATATCAATAATTTATAATTATTAAAATACATATATAGTAATATTAGCATCATATTTCATATATTATAAGATGATTTAGACCAGCAATTATGATTTGTGTCCCTTTTTTTCCAAGTCCTAACGGCTAACTAAAGGTTGTTGTTAAGTACCATCTAGAGTGTGAGTGTGGGTATCGATGGGTGGGAATCGAACCCACAACGTTCAGAACTGACTCTGGAACTCTCGTCCCTACATGCTCAGTAATTACTTCAACTTGTAACTCATTTGGTCATAGAATATAATGGAGAATAACGAAATATTCAGGACTTTTAAATTGTTTTAGTCAACATCTCATTATAAACAAGCCATAGAAACGCCAATAAGGCATTTAGTGCTTGAGTGGGCGAATGAATAGAACGTCGGTACTTTTAGATAATTTAGGAGATCAGAGTTTTGTTTTACAATAAAATCAGATACTCAGCGTACACTATAGGATATTTTTCAGATATGCACACACATCAAAAGAAGTTTGTCATAAGAAACAGCTGATCACACAGACAAAGTTAAAAACGCTGCAAATTATATCACAATGGTTTATTATTTCCTAATAATTATACTTCTAAAATAACATTTGTCCTTTATTGAGACAGATTGTAATATTTATCAATAAACCAATTCTAAATAAAAATAAAATAACATTACCTTCCTAGTGACAAAGAAAAATAAATAAAAGATGCTTCCAATTATTGGACTAAACCTTTTTTTTTAATCATTAGTAATATGCTAAAAAGATTGGTATTACTTCAGTAACACTTTAAAAAATCATAAACCAAAACAGGATATAACCTTTGCAGTAGAACATATAATAAACATTCAGAAACCATATATTTTCTCCTAATTGTCCGATTTTAACGATTTTTTTTTTTTTTTTTTTTTTTAGGAAATTCCGTAAACTTTTACAATATACAATATCGACAAAAAAGTGTAGTTTCAGAGAAAATGGACGGACGGCCGACGGACAAAAACATTTTTATTCGTTTTTCGAATTCTACGTATCCTAGAAGTTTTTGAATTCCTTGTTCGACCACAAAGGTTCATTATTGAAAATAATAAACCAAAAGTAAATAAGCTAGATTTATTAGACTTGTAGAAAATGTTCAACGTTTCCATAGTAAGCAAATGAACTTTTTATAAATAATATACAGTAAATATTTTTTTCCAAATAAACATACGAAAAACCTGTATTGGATAGAATTACATTATATATGTGTGTATTGTCTAATGTTATACACTCTTAAATTATACAAATTAAAAAACCTCTAGATGGGGGCTGAGTGTTGACCTCTCATTGAAGCAACCACTAACTACCACTGGAAATGAGTTTTTTGTTAGCGGAGAATAGCTGTTTGAGACAGACTGATTTAGGCTACTCGATTCATCAGTATGTATGAGGCTATGAGGGCGAGGGTTATGGTGGAGTTATTATGGAGATCTATGTTGCGAGAGCTGATGAAACAGTCCCCGTAATGTTAACAACTGTACCCTCGTTACCGTAACAGGATAGCCAAGTTGCAGCAGTTAAATCTGAAAAGATAAAACTGAACTCACTCCTGTCAGTGATTTACCCAAACCATTTTACTAATTAATGTAGTGATTTCCTTGCAAATCTGTTTTCAAATTCATTACTAGTGGAATAGCTTTAATAGTTCTGCTTATTAATTATGCAGTTTTATTTATAAATATATTTTGGAAAGGTGTGGTGGGGGGATGGATGCTAAGAGGACCTGTATAACTGAAAATAAGTTTTATGCTTAAGGTAATTATTTGGATGAGGACCGCACGGGTACGCATGGGCAACAATCGCTTCG
Organism: Nezara viridula; assembly: GCA_928085145.1. Classification (NCBI taxonomy): domain Eukaryota; kingdom Metazoa; phylum Arthropoda; class Insecta; order Hemiptera; family Pentatomidae; genus Nezara; species Nezara viridula. Next base: position 27,104,389 of record OV725080.1, read on the forward strand.
GTCATACTCGTTCATAGAGTGACGAATGTGTCCGAATTTATCCGAAAGTCTGTTTTTGGCCTGACCGAGTGTGATTGTGAACCACGCGTAACCCGTGCAGTACTAATTAACATTTTGAGCTAATACAGCCTATTATACTTTTCTATTGCTATGTTTTAGGGTTGTAGAATTTTATTCGGGATGGCACTGGATAATTATTGATGATAATTACAGAAATGTTTAATAAAAATTGATAATACAAAATTAGTAAAATAAATTTGGATTTATAATATATTTGGTCCATGATTAATTAATTGGATTTCTTTTCTCAAAGGCTGGTTTGTGTTTATCATGCTTTCTAATTACCTACAGTACCTGTGATCATCATGAACTAAATGGGAGACAGAATTAAAATAACTTTTACTAAAAAACTTAATTTATTTCTATGTTAAATAAAAGAATATATACTAATTATATTTACAAGAAAACAAATACGTGATTCAATGGATTTAATAATTAACTGTGAAGGCATGATTTCAGATGGACTGCTTAGAGAATTATATTGCCATGCAATATTCTACCATTGGTAAATTGTATTTTTGTTATTGGTGGAATAACACTTATCTATTGTGTATTGGAGGTGCGGTTGGTAGATTTCATCACTTCATCTGCTAAGTTGAGATCATCATCTCGTCATGGTTCAAAGCTCTGCCAGGATCATTATGGTCTATGTAGGGCCAATACTTCAGTCTCCAAGCCGGAAGAAAACATAAGACCCATCCTCAAGGCCGCACATCAACATAAGACCTCTTTTCTTACTACTCGGCGTATTATATACAAATATTCAGGGTGCGGCAATGATGATTTTTATCGGTTCCTAACTATGCTGTTACTTCATAATAACTGGTAATAACCTAAAAGGAACCGGTTACTTAACACTTTAATATGATCCTTCCCCAGGATCTAGGTATAGGTCGGTCCTTATCTACCTGCTCTGCCCCTCGACGCTGTTCTTGATATCAGAAGTCGGTTTCGTTCAGCTTTGTTTTCTGCACCTCACAAAAATTTAAACCTTATTTACAATGTTCAATGCATGGCACTTATTCACTTCAATACTTTCATTAGAAACCTTGGAATCATTCTTGGTCAAAACTTGGCCTGGAATAACCATATTTTCTAAATAATTCGAAAATCTATCTCTACCCTCGACCAGTTCTTAAGATTCCTTGGTTACATACCCCTTTAAACGCGTCAGCTCCTAATTTCCTCGTTCATTTTCCCCAATTCGATTATGCCTGCCTCGTGTACGTTGGAATAACTGTATGATATGAGATTGAAGAGACTAATGAATCAGTTCACTTGATTTATCTACGGAATCCCCACTGGAAGCGCTCCCACGTCGCCAGTTCGTATGCCGGGTTGTAGTAGCTATATTCAGTTTTTCCAGCGTAGATTATTTCCGAGACTTTACAATAACAAAAAAATATTCTTACCTTCTTGATTTGATTACTCATAATTCCTATGTCATTTTCTTCATATTGAACTGATTTTTTACAAATCCTTTATCATGGATGCTACGTCGTTTTCGAATCGCTTATTCAACTTGAGACAAAAAAAAAAAACTCGTCTTTAACTTCACTTAAACACCAATTATTTTCCATGTTCTCAGCAATCACTCTTATATGTGTAAGAATTAAAATTCCGTATTTTATTGTTGCCAGCATTATTTCACTGTTATATCCCAATAATTATTTACGATTTATTTATCTATAACTTCATTTCTTTATTTATCCTAGTCTTTTATTTAAATTTTAGCTTTACATAACATTATAATTTAACTACTTCTTGCCAGCCAATATATGCTAGGCAAACCTAAATGTGATTGCTATTTTTCATTGTCATTATTGTTAGAGGACTGAATGTTTCAAAATAAAATTTACTTTCACTTACCTATTTAATTTATATTTATAAACTGACATAACTCGTGAGTACTTGTACTAGCACCGTACTATGTAATTTAAAATATATCCAAAGGGAAGCAATACATGTATGTGGAGCTTAGTTTTCCAGCGTTTCCTTTTTTCGGTTCTGGTTTAATTTATTGCAAGTCATGTACAAGTGACGGTATATACTGTTAATATATGTAACCTGCAGTTTCTATAATCAGATAATTACAGTATTGTTGTTAAATTATTCAGTCACAAATGAAAGGTCCTATTTTTTAAATCATAAAGATCAGAGAGGTCTGCTGTCGATTCTTATCAAAATATTTAACATCTACAATAAAGACTTCATAATCATCTAGTTACCAACATGATATATTTAATTTTCAAGTTGGCATACAGATTTTAATTTCATTTCAAACGTGACAATGAAAACACGTGATTTTCGAACGATAAGTTCCAGTACTAACAACTGGATCAGATAGTAAACTTAGTTGGTCGTTGGCAAAAGTATATTGAAAATTTTAGTAATTATTTTGAATAAAATATATTTATTTCTTGATTCATAAAACGGTCATTTCATGCTTGACAACCCGATATGTTCGCAACAAACTTTAGAATTAGCAAAACATGTTTCTGTTTTTTTTTTGTTGTTGTTGTTGTTGTGGGTAAATAATTATATAGGTCGGTTCTAATGGTATTCAGAGCAAACAGACGGGATGAGATTTTGAATTGAATGACTGTCTTCTGAGCCAAGTGCCAAACTAATGGATTTGCGTTGGCGAGGGCATGGTAGTGGGTGGGCAAACCATTGAAGCCAAGTGTCTGGGGTAACAGATATTGATGTACTAATCCATATTGTTATTTGTGAAATAGTAGGGAATAGAAATAGGTTTCAGTGAAAAGACAACAATTTCACATATTAAATTTAATTTACTTTTTTTATTGAGCTTCCTATAATAATTATAGTTATAATTTATTTTTATATTATTTTCATTTAATTAATTGGTTAGAAAAATGATGATAAGCAGTTATATAATCGACAGCTATATTGAAATGTAAGTTCAATAACTAAATATCTTCAGGATACGAATAAACTGTCTTTTTGATTTTAAGAACTAGTTTTCCATTTTAATAGGTTTAAATGCATGAAAGAAGAATAAAATGTTCTAAATATTTTTTTCATTTTTATTCTGAATATATGTGAGGATAGATACTCATAAAAAGCTCAGCGTGGCGTTCGATAAAAATAGTGATATACGTATTAAAACTTTTTACACAAAAAATATAGCAATAATAATGATAATCATTAGCATTGAAATGAGCATTATTTCTCATGTGGAGTAATTTAATAATTGCATTAAAATATTTCAATAGTTAAATGTACCTATCATACAATATCTATATTTTTTATTCATGAACTTTAAAACTTTAATGAGCCTTCTAATTAAAATAAAAATACCTTTAGTAAATGTGAGATGGAGAAATATAATGACATAAAAAGACTTGAAAAAGCAGAGAAACTTCCCATAGATAATTAGTAGCGCTCAGATAAACTGTCTACATTAGAAGACGAAAAGGTAATTTTTTTTTCAGACCTCTAGGAGGATTATCAGGGATCGAAAAGGATACGAAGTTGTAAAGCAAAGGGTTCGGATGTTTCCGAAGTCGGATTAAGTTAGTTTTGGATGATTTTATTTGTGACAAAGGAAGGAGTTTTGAGGATTTTACTAAGGATTTTCGATTGTGAGGATTGGAAAATAACATACATTTTACAATCTAATATATTTTGACCGCTTTAAATTTTACTAGTTTCTTATTAATTACACGTAAACTATCAAAACTATAGAGTTAGAATTAGTTCTGGAAATTAGTGATACCCAAATTCATGAAGCTACTCATATGTCATTACGACAATGAATGGTAGTTATCCATTCCTGCTTTAGAGAAATTCTGATAGGTCATTGTTAAACGAAAATGAATATAAGATGATAGTCAGGAGAAAATAATAATGGAATAAATTTTAATTTAAATTTAATAGAGCAATACAGATCCCTTGGTTCTTCCGATATTTCTGAACTAAATCCTGACGAACACCTAAAGTTCAGGTCGAAACGTTGACTATTCAGTTAATATACCCTGAAATATTATGTGGAATGCTGATCGCACACTCCGGCTATTTAGCTAATATTAGAAATACAGTATATCATTTCCTTGTCAGCTGAGAGGAGAATATTTTAAAAGAGTAGGTATATGTATATTTATAGTCTAATCTATACCAGTAAATGTTGGTATCGACCTGCCCCAAGCTCTTCTTAGTTGAAACGGAGCCTGAGGAAAGATCAAAGGAGTCTTCTGTGCCTGGTATAATCGGGAGGGGGGGGGGTTGAGGTGTTGGGTGTCAGAGGGAGCTGTACCGCCCCCGTCAGAGCGGGCAATCTGATCCATTCTGGCTAATAATCAGTCTCTGGTGACAGCCAATGTTTGCCATCGCCAAACCCAATAATATAGTTTCCACAGTCGGAAATTAAACATTCAGAATATATGTAATACTTCTTCATGGTATTTTAGACATTACGAACTGTTATAAAATAGCTTAAGCCTTTTGGTAAAAATCGAAAAAATACGTAGCAGGTACGAAAAGAAACAGAACTATAACTTGCTTGACGAAGGGCAGCTGGAAATATTTCGATCAATTCCTCAAGGCCGTACGATCTAAGAGAATGTTCGCGAACGAATATCTTCTTGAAAGGGCTTGCATCACATCAAATCGTCTAGCGCAAACAGAAAATTCATTCAGGAATGGGGCAATCTAGTCAAGTTTTTAAAATGAAATCATGACCAAGTTACTATTATTTTTTATATAATTACTAGCTTTACTCGACCACGCGCTGCTGTGGCTTAGCCTGGAAAAAGGAAAAAGGAAGAAAATAGAAAGCACATATGAGTAGATTAGTAGCAAAGGACATCTGTCATTTTTAAAAAGTTGGGAAATAAATTTCTCTGTAAAATGGCTTCAATTTAAACTAATTCTAATGATTTCTTTTTCTCATGATTCAAATTGAACATTCGTAATCATCTGAGTGAATACGCCGTCATTCATAATCATCAGAAACAGTCTGAGTTGAACTTATAAAACTGAATTAAAAAAAAAATATTAAAAACGTATAATAGTATTGACCCTACATAAGGAGAATCATATAACTTCTTCAAATGATAATTTCAATTACTGTAGTAATTATAAAATTTTCGATTAATAAATAAAAAAAAAAGAAAAAATGCTTGCCGACCTGCGGTAGTGAGGAAGCAAAAGGAAATGGACTTTTCTGAACAGAAAGCAGTAAATGTTTAAAACTCTATAACTCTGCAACGATTTGGATGACATCTCTTTTATTTTGTCGGCAGATCAGTAATCATTCAAATAAATATGGGTATTATCAATCGAAAATTATGTACTTTTTTAGTTATCGGCAAATAGAATATTGATCTCATCGTAACATTTATCAGCTTGTTTTCGGGAAAGTATGTTATACACATAAATTAAAAGGGTTTCAAGGGGAAGACTTTAGCCAAGTTTCGTTAAAATCGGTAAAGCCGTTTTGGCGCTACAGTTTATAGCGACACATTTGTTTGAGCTTTAACAGAAACGAATTAACATTTCTATTTTTTTTACATATATAAAGTTATCGTAAGACAGAAGTACTATGCCAGAAACCTCCCCAGGAGTGTACGGAAAAACTTTCCAAAGTTTCATGGCGATCGGATGGATGGTTTAGTAATGCACAAAGGACAAACAGAGAGACAGACAGACATAAATTCATTTTTATATATATAGATATGCAAACTAGTGGTATATTTTAAACAGTGTATTTAAATAACAATTGAGATCATTTTTAAATGAATCATATTAAAAACATGGTGTGTGCTCAGACCACACAACAGAAGTAATAAAGCGAGATTAATATTATTCAAACTAGCTCTGACTGATAGTCATTTGTATCATATTCTAAAAATTATATAAAAGGTTATAGTCCGTGGTACAGACCCCTTTTTATCGAATTATTAATGTCCGCCTAAAACTTCGTAAATAAATTTATCTCATGATAACCTACAACTATTTTTTTTTACGAAAACTTTTAGAATTGGGGCGTTTTCAATCCGGATGAGGGCAAACTTTGTCCATTTAATTAGGTACTAAAAACTCATAAATATCCATTTGCTTTCCACCTGAATCGTAAGATAATTTGATAAAAATAGTGGCCTACAAAAATATTGGGCCGTTTGTCCTAAATAACTTCGTTATTTTGACAATTCGGCGGTATAGGTCACGCCAAACGGCTCAATAGTTTTGAAGGCCTCCTTTTTTTTCTGGATTTTGAAATCATATGATCTTATGGTTCAGGTGGAAAGCAAATTAGTATTTATGAGTTTTTAGCAGTTAAATAAATAAAGTTTGCCTCCCTCGAGATCGAAAACGCCACAATTCCGAGAATTTTCGAAAAAAAATATTTGTAGGTTACGATGAGATGAAGATATTGACGAAGTTTCAGGCGTATGTTAATAATTGGATAAAAAGGGGTGTGTACGTTGGAATAGAAATGATAACTAAAATATGCGATGAATATTTTTGATTGAAATCTATTTACTAGATATCTAACAAAAACTCCGTCATTTTATTAATGTAACTTCTGCAAGGGAAGTCAGTAATTTTTCGAAACTCTATGGAGTGCAACAAAAAAATTTAATAGAAACACATTTCTTATTTTATGACTAACTAAAAAAAAAAAAAAAAAATACATTGACTTCCGCAAAACAGTTTCTGAAATCTCAATGATATTTATATTTTGAGATATCCTTTGTTCAAAGACACAATTTTGAATAATAGCTCTTTACAAAGAGAGTGAAATGCTGAAAATTTCCCTTGCTTACAGTATGAAGCTCCGAGTTTTAGTTTCTGAGATATTTCATTTCATTGATAATTCAAACTTCTTGATAACTCGATGTCTAGATAAATCGGGTTTTTCTAGTGGTTCCTTAGATTGCGTATTATCGAGAGTCGACGGTACATAAAAAAAAGCTTTAAAGTATTTTCTTTAAGGGTTGCAATCCACACTGATTAAATTAAAAATAGTTTTCTTTTTTCTGCGAAGTTGTCTAATATTCTTAGTTATTTGGCAATAATTACTTCCAATTGATAACAATTGAATATATTTCTTATATTATCAGCGTTACATGTTAATAAGTTGACGCTTCGGGATATTTACTCCCATGTTCAGAGCTACTCTATTGGAAGTAATTATTGCCAAATTACTAAAAATAGTTTATAAATTACCTTTTATGCTTGAAATATGGAGTTAATACAATTATCTTTGTATATTATTTCTCAAAAGTGTTTTTGTCGGTGTTCCATATCTTCTTTGGTCGCAGTATGTGGTCATTCTTACAGACAAATATTGCTAGCAGAAGCACATTTAGCGATGATAGGATCATCCAACCTTTCATCGCAATGGCGGCAGGCTACCCCGGCCGATCCCTATGGGGCCAATCCTTCCAACCGACTGCCTCGGATTCAAGGACACTGAATGATCGGTCTAGATCCATGGATTATGGCTGCTCAGAGTCAGTAGGTAAACGAGGACCTACATTTCTTCCAGAATTTGGAGGACTATATTGCGATTAGCGGTATGGAAATAATGGAGAAAAAAACTAGAGGGGTTGGTAAATGGATGCCATTACGTACAAATTTTTTTTCAAAGGGAGTAGAATTTTTAATAGCTTAAATTATTATTTTTTTATAATTTTGTTTTTTCTGTGTTCCGCTACCCTAATGTAAAACCCTTCTAGGAATTCCCTCTCTTTATTTAATGAGTAAAGCCTATAAATAAGTGGATCATCATTAAATGTTAAATTAATGAAGTTAGCTTATTACTATATTATAGGATTTGCAATGTTATTTACGAGCTAGCTTTATACGTGGTATATGGTAAGTTTGGTTCGACCCATCCAACCAACGCCGCTATGCATGAAGGGGCCTCGGTCCGACAATGATGAGTGGGTCTTTGGAATTAGCGTTGGATAAGCGGACATGGATCCTGTTAGCCATTATTTAATATTCCGTGATGAATCATTGGGACCTTTTGCCGAGTGAAGATCATTTATTACAGAATTGCCTGACAAATATCGATATTTTTAAAGGTATATGAATAAAATTAAGTAACAATTTACTCTCTCAACAATTTTATAAATTTATTTTTATTACGTTTCGGGATTAAATTTATAATCCTATTTTCAGACAATATCTCATGTTTCTATCATCTAATTTTTTAAAAATAATTGTCATAATTTTTATTTCTTTACATGTCTTTATACAAATCACCCCTTCGTTATATTCTGGTCTCCTCTAGAGAAAGCCAGACACTGACCCAGACCAAAATGTAAAAAAATAAAAATTATGACAACTTTTTAAAAAAATTAGATAATAGAAATATGAGATACGGTCTGAAGATAGGATAATAAATGTGATTCCGAAACTTTATAAAAATAAAGAAAAAAACTTGTTGGGACTGTAAACTGTTACCTAACTTTATTCATATATCTTAGATAAACAAACATTTCCCTTACGACTCACGAAAAAAATATGTTTAATTTCACTTACTTATATATGTATATCTGCAGTTAAGAAAAAGTCGTAAAATATTTCAACTCAGATATCTTTAATATACGTTTTAAGGTCCTCTGAATCCAAATAAGTAAGTCTCACAAATGATCTGTGTGTTTGTGTATGTATGTGAACAACCTCGCTCTGTATGTATGTATGTTTTTCGAAATGTCAGTCGGCTGAAGTGTTTTTTCAGATGGATTAAAACATCTCAAAAACTAAGAAGCTGACCTGCATATTGTAAGCGAGGAAAATGTTCATAATTTCATCCTCTCTGTTATAGGATATTATTTGAAATTGTAGCGACGCCGTGTTAGAGAGGCGAAATGGAAAAAATAGTGTCAAAAACCAAATAATAACGTGTTTTATGGCAGATATGCATTAAAATATCTCAGAATCTTAAAATCGGACCTACATACAGTAAGCATGAGAAATGTTCAACATTTTTTCCTATTTATAGTAGGCGATTATTAAAACCTGAACCACTACAACTCATTAAAGGTTATGGATTCAGTACTACGTGAGGAAGTACTGTTATAAGGCCAACGGTTGTGCAGGGATGGGGCCGATATCACGCTGAACCGCCAGGTTTTCCCCCTTAATTATTATTTTTTTAATTATGGGTACCAACTTTTTAGAGGCTGGGTGTGCCTCATAAGGATCTCCCGACCCCTGGATCGATCCACGGCTAATGAAAAGTTAGGCGGATTCGAACCTAAGATCTTGGGCTCTGAAAGTCAATACTCACCCACTGAGTTACCCCGCTCTCAGGCGATTATTAAAAATTTATATTTCATATTATTAATCTCGCCTTGTTGATGTTTTCATTTCCACTCTTTGGTTTAAAGCACACGCCACAGCTTTTTGTTTTTTTATTCAACTTTAGAATTCTACGTATTATAAGTCCCAAGACCTCAAATTTTGAGAGGAGGTTAAGTTTTTAATTTTTTTGTTCGATTAAAATGGTTAATAATTGAAAAGACCTAAAATAAACCTAAAATGACTAAATATAATCTATGAAAGAATTCGAAATTAACTAATGGAGGAAAAAAAAGTCATTTTTTCAGGTTTAAACAAAATTCTGAAAATATAGATACATATATGGGTACGAGTAAAGGGACATTTACACGGTCAATATTATCAAGTCATATTAAAGTAAGTAAAATTTCTCGTTATACGTTTTAATAAAAATTCTATGACTATCCATAAGTGACATTCATATCCAAAAGCAAACCCATAACTTCAACGTCATTCAGAGTAGAAATTGTTAATTTTCTATAGCGGGCCAGCGTTTCTCGTTAATCTTGTCTCAGCTTGAAAGGACTGCATTAAAAGATCAGGCATAGAAGTTAACTATCTCCCAGAGGGGCTGTTAAGGCACTTTATATACAAGCACGTGTATATAGGCGAGAGCTTTATATAGCACTGTGTGTGTATAGGTGTGTATATATAGGCATGCTCTTAACGGCTTGGGATGGCTGTTAGGGGAGAGGGGGAAGGACTTTACAACTCTCCCCTTAATAATTCAAGTTATTCTTAACGACCTGCTTCATCTGCTTCATCACAATTATCCCCTGTTTTATCTCCCGGTAGTTACTTATACCCGGTAGATAGTTACTTACCGGCAGTAACCCCTGCATTGGCGAGTACTTGTGTACGTATCTTCCTCTGGGGGCTCCGATCCCCCCCCCTGGGCTACCATCCACAATCCAGGCATTCGCCTATCACATAATTATCCATCATGCACTTTGTTTTTTGTTTTATTTTTTTGTTTTATATATATTGAAATTATAATATAGATATATATATATATATATATATATATTATAATTTCAATATATAGAAACAAAAAAATAAAACAAAAAACAAAGTGCATGATGGATAATTATGTGATAGGCGAATGCCTGGATTGTGGATGGTAGCCCAGGGGGGGGGATCGGAGCCCCCAGAGGAAGATACGTACACAAGTACTCGCCAATGCAGGGGTTACTGCCGGTAAGTAACTATCTACCGGGTATAAGTAACTACCGGGAGATAAAACAGGGGATAATTGTGATGAAGCAGATGAAGCAGGTCGTTAAGAATAACTTGAATTATTAAGGGGAGAGTTGTAAAGTCCTTCCCCCTCTCCCCTAACAGCCATCCCAAGCCGTTAAGAGCATGCCTATATATACACACCTATACACACACAGTGCTATATAAAGCTCTCGCCTATATACACGTGCTTGTATATAAAGTGCCTTAACAGCCCCTCTGGGAGATAGTTAACTTCTATGCCTGATCTTTTAATGCAGTCCTTTCAAGCTGAGACAAGATTAACGAGAAACGCTGGCCCGCTATAGAAAATTAACAATTTCTACTCTGAATGACGTTGAAGTTATGGGTTTGCTTTTGGATATGAATGTCACTTATGGATAGTCATAGAATTTTTATTAAAACGTATAACGAGAAATTTTACTTACTTTAATATGACTTGATAATATTGACCGTGTAAATGTCCCTTTACTCGTACCCATATATGTATCTATATTTTCAGAATTTTGTTTAAACCTGAAAAAATGACTTTTTTTTCCTCCATTAGTTAATTTCGAATTCTTTCATAGATTATATTTAGTCATTTTAGGTTTATTTTAGGTCTTTTCAATTATTAACCATTTTAATCGAACAAAAAAATTAAAAACTTAACCTCCTCTCAAAATTTGAGGTCTTGGGACTTATAATACGTAGAATTCTAAAGTTGAATAAAAAAACAAAAAGCTGTGGCGTGTGCTTTAAACCAAAGAGTGGAAATGAAAACATCAACAAGGCGAGATTAATAATATGAAATATAAATTTTTAATAATCGCCTGAGAGCGGGGTAACTCAGTGGGTGAGTATTGACTTTCAGAGCCCAAGATCTTAGGTTCGAATCCGCCTAACTTTTCATTAGCCGTGGATCGATCCAGGGGTCGGGAGATCCTTATGAGGCACACCCAGCCTCTAAAAAGTTGGTACCCATAATTAAAAAAATAATAATTAAGGGGGAAAACCTGGCGGTTCAGCGTGATATCGGCCCCATCCCTGCACAACCGTTGGCCTTATAACAGTACTTCCTCACGTAGTACTGAATCCATAACCTTTAATGAGTTGTAGTGGTTCAGGTTTTAATAATCGCCTACTATAAATAGGAAAAAATGTTGAACATTTCTCATGCTTACTGTATGTAGGTCCGATTTTAAGATTCTGAGATATTTTAATGCATATCTGCCATAAAACACGTTATTATTTGGTTTTTGACACTATTTTTTCCATTTCGCCTCTCTAACACGGCGTCGCTACAATTTCAAATAATATCCTATAACAGAGAGGATGAAATTATGAACATTTTCCTCGCTTACAATATGCAGGTCAGCTTCTTAGTTTTTGAGATGTTTTAATCCATCTGAAAAAACACTTCAGCCGACTGACATTTCGAAAAACATACATACATACAGAGCGAGGTTGTTCACATACATACACAAACACACAGATCATTTGTGAGACTTACTTATTTGGATTCAGAGGACCTTAAAACGTATATTAAAGATATCTGAGTTGAAATATTTTACGACTTTTTCTTAACTGCAGATATACATATATAAGTAAGTGAAATTAAACATATTTTTTTCGTGAGTCGTAAGGGAAATGTTTGTTTATCTAAGATATATGAATAAAGTTAGGTAACAGTTTACAGTCCCAACAAGTTTTTTTCTTTATTTTTATAAAGTTTCGGAATCACATTTATTATCCTATCTTCAGACCGTATCTCATATTTCTATTATCTAATTTTTTTAAAAAGTTGTCATAATTTTTATTTTTTTACATTTTGGTCTGGGTCAGTGTCTGGCTTTCTCTAGAGGAGACCAGAATATAACGAAGGGGTGATTTGTATAAAGACATGTAAAGAAATAAAAATTATGACAATTATTTTTAAAAAATTAGATGATAGAAACATGAGATATTGTCTGAAAATAGGATTATAAATTTAATCCCGAAACGTAATAAAAATAAATTTATAAAATTGTTGAGAGAGTAAATTGTTACTTAATTTTATTCATATACCTTTAAAAATATCGATATTTGTCAGGCAATTCTGTAATAAATGATCTTCACTCGGCAAAAGGTCCCAATGATTCATCACGGAATATTAAATAATGGCTAACAGGATCCATGTCCGCTTATCCAACGCTAATTCCAAAGACCCACTCATCATTGTCGGACCGAGGCCCCTTCATGCATAGCGGCGTTGGTTGGATGGGTCGAACCAAACTTACCATATACCACGTATAAAGCTAGCTCGTAAATAACATTGCAAATCCTATAATATAGTAATAAGCTAACTTCATTAATTTAACATTTAATGATGATCCACTTATTTATAGGCTTTACTCATTAAATAAAGAGAGGGAATTCCTAGAAGGGTTTTACATTAGGGTAGCGGAACACAGAAAAAACAAAATTATAAAAAAAATAATAATTTAAGCTATTAAAAATTCTACTCCCTTTGAAAAAAAAATTGTACGTAATGGCATCCATTTACCAACCCCTCTAGTTTTTTTCTCCATTATTTCCATACCGCTAATCGCAATATAGTCCTCCAAATTCTGGAAGAAATGTAGGTCCTCGTTTACCTACTGACTCTGAGCAGCCATAATCCATGGATCTAGACCGATCATTCAGTGTCCTTGAATCCGAGGCAGTCGGTTGGAAGGATTGGCCCCATAGGGATCGGCCGGGGTAGCCTGCCGCCATTGCGATGAAAGGTTGGATGATCCTATCATCGCTAAATGTGCTTCTGCTAGCAATATTTGTCTGTAAGAATGACCACATACTGCGACCAAAGAAGATATGGAACACCGACAAAAACACTTTTGAGAAATAATATACAAAGATAATTGTATTAACTCCATATTTCAAGCATAAAAGGTAATTTATAAACTATTTTTAGTAATTTGGCAATAATTACTTCCAATAGAGTAGCTCTGAACATGGGAGTAAATATCCCGAAGCGTCAACTTATTAACATGTAACGCTGATAATATAAGAAATATATTCAATTGTTATCAATTGGAAGTAATTATTGCCAAATAACTAAGAATATTAGACAACTTCGCAGAAAAAAGAAAACTATTTTTAATTTAATCAGTGTGGATTGCAACCCTTAAAGAAAATACTTTAAAGCTTTTTTTTATGTACCGTCGACTCTCGATAATACGCAATCTAAGGAACCACTAGAAAAACCCGATTTATCTAGACATCGAGTTATCAAGAAGTTTGAATTATCAATGAAATGAAATATCTCAGAAACTAAAACTCGGAGCTTCATACTGTAAGCAAGGGAAATTTTCAGCATTTCACTCTCTTTGTAAAGAGCTATTATTCAAAATTGTGTCTTTGAACAAAGGATATCTCAAAATATAAATATCATTGAGATTTCAGAAACTGTTTTGCGGAAGTCAATGTATTTTTTTTTTTTTTTTTTAGTTAGTCATAAAATAAGAAATGTGTTTCTATTAAATTTTTTGTTGCACTCCATAGAGTTTCGAAAAATTACTGACTTCCCTTGCAGAAGTTACATTAATAAAATGACGGAGTTTTTGTTAGATATCTAGTAAATAGATTTCAATCAAAAATATTCATCGCATATTTTAGTTATCATTTCTATTCCAACGTACACACCCCTTTTTATCCAATTATTAACATACGCCTGAAACTTCGTCAATATCTTCATCTCATCGTAACCTACAAATATTTTTTTTCGAAAATTCTCGGAATTGTGGCGTTTTCGATCTCGAGGGAGGCAAACTTTATTTATTTAACTGCTAAAAACTCATAAATACTAATTTGCTTTCCACCTGAACCATAAGATCATATGATTTCAAAATCCAGAAAAAAAAGGAGGCCTTCAAAACTATTGAGCCGTTTGGCGTGACCTATACCGCCGAATTGTCAAAATAACGAAGTTATTTAGGACAAACGGCCCAATATTTTTGTAGGCCACTATTTTTATCAAATTATCTTACGATTCAGGTGGAAAGCAAATGGATATTTATGAGTTTTTAGTACCTAATTAAATGGACAAAGTTTGCCCTCATCCGGATTGAAAACGCCCCAATTCTAAAAGTTTTCGTAAAAAAAAATAGTTGTAGGTTATCATGAGATAAATTTATTTACGAAGTTTTAGGCGGACATTAATAATTCGATAAAAAGGGGTCTGTACCACGGACTATAACCTTTTATATAATTTTTAGAATATGATACAAATGACTATCAGTCAGAGCTAGTTTGAATAATATTAATCTCGCTTTATTACTTCTGTTGTGTGGTCTGAGCACACACCATGTTTTTAATATGATTCATTTAAAAATGATCTCAATTGTTATTTAAATACACTGTTTAAAATATACCACTAGTTTGCATATCTATATATATAAAAATGAATTTATGTCTGTCTGTCTCTCTGTTTGTCCTTTGTGCATTACTAAACCATCCATCCGATCGCCATGAAACTTTGGAAAGTTTTTCCGTACACTCCTGGGGAGGTTTCTGGCATAGTACTTCTGTCTTACGATAACTTTATATATGTAAAAAAAATAGAAATGTTAATTCGTTTCTGTTCAAAGCTCAAACAAATGTGTCGCTATAAACTGTAGCGCCAAAACGGCTTTACCGATTTTAACGAAACTTGGCTAAAGTCTTCCCCTTGAAACCCTTTTAATTTATGTGTATAACATACTTTCCCGAAAACAAGCTGATAAATGTTACGATGAGATCAATATTCTATTTGCCGATAACTAAAAAAGTACATAATTTTCGATTGATAATACCCATATTTATTTGAATGATTACTGATCTGCCGACAAAATAAAAGAGATGTCATCCAAATCGTTGCAGAGTTATAGAGTTTTAAACATTTACTGCTTTCTGTTCAGAAAAGTCCATTTCCTTTTGCTTCCTAAATACCGCAGGTCGGCAAGCATTTTTTTCTTTTTTTTTTATTTATTAATCGAAAATTTTATAATTACTACAGTAATTGAAATTATCATTTGAAGAAGTTATATGATTCTCCTTATGTAGGGCAATACTATTATACGTTTTTAATATTATTTTTTTAATTCAGTTTTATAAGTTCAACTCAGACTGTTTCTGATGATTATGAATGACGGCGTATTCACTCAGATGATTACGAATGTTCAATTTGAGTCATGAGAAAAAGAAATCATTAGAATTAGTTTAAATTGAAGCCATTTTACAGAGAAATTTATTTCCCAACTTTATAAAATGACAGATGTCCTTTGCTACTAATCTACTCATATGTGCTTTCTATTTTCTTCCTTTTTCCTTTTTCCAGGCTAAGCCACAGCAGCGCGTGGTCGAGTAAAGCTAGTAATTATATAAAAAATAATAGTAACTTGGTCATGATTTCATTTTAAAAACTTGACTAGATTGCCCCATTCCTGAATGAATTTTCTGTTTGCGCTAGACGATTTGATGTGATGCAAGCCCTTTCAAGAAGATATTCGTTCGCGAACATTCTCTTAGATCGTACGGCCTTGAGGAATTGATCGAAATATTTCCAGCTGCCCTTCGTCAAGCAAGTTATAGTTCTGTTTCTTTTCGTACCTGCTACGTATTTTTTCGATTTTTACCAAAAGGCTTAAGCTATTTTATAACAGTTCGTAATGTCTAAAATACCATGAAGAAGTATTACATATATTCTGAATGTTTAATTTCCGACTGTGGAAACTATATTATTGGGTTTGGCGATGGCAAACATTGGCTGTCACCAGAGACTGATTATTAGCCAGAATGGATCAGATTGCCCGCTCTGACGGGGGCGGTACAGCTCCCTCTGACACCCAACACCTCAACCCCCCCCCCTCCCGATTATACCAGGCACAGAAGACTCCTTTGATCTTTCCTCAGGCTCCGTTTCAACTAAGAAGAGCTTGGGGCAGGTCGATACCAACATTTACTGGTATAGATTAGACTATAAATATACATATACCTACTCTTTTAAAATATTCTCCTCTCAGCTGACAAGGAAATGATATACTGTATTTCTAATATTAGCTAAATAGCCGGAGTGTGCGATCAGCATTCCCACATAATATTTCAGGGTATATTAACTGAATAGTCAACGTTTCGACCTGAACTTTAGGTGTTCGTCAGGGATTTAGTTCAGAAATATCGGAAGAACCAAGGGATCTGTATTGCTCTATTAAATTTAAATTAAAATTTATTCCATTATTATTTTCTCCTGACTATCATCTTATATTCATTTTCGTTTAACAATGACCTATCAGAATTTCTCTAAAGCAGGAATGGATAACTACCATTCATTGTCGTAATGACATATGAGTAGCTTCATGAATTTGGGTATCACTAATTTCCAGAACTAATTCTAACTCTATAGTTTTGATAGTTTACGTGTAATTAATAAGAAACTAGTAAAATTTAAAGCGGTCAAAATATATTAGATTGTAAAATGTATGTTATTTTCCAATCCTCACAATCGAAAATCCTTAGTAAAATCCTCAAAACTCCTTCCTTTGTCACAAATAAAATCATCCAAAACTAACTTAATCCGACTTCGGAAACATCCGAACCCTTTGCTTTACAACTTCGTATCCTTTTCGATCCCTGATAATCCTCCTAGAGGTCTGAAAAAAAAATTACCTTTTCGTCTTCTAATGTAGACAGTTTATCTGAGCGCTACTAATTATCTATGGGAAGTTTCTCTGCTTTTTCAAGTCTTTTTATGTCATTATATTTCTCCATCTCACATTTACTAAAGGTATTTTTATTTTAATTAGAAGGCTCATTAAAGTTTTAAAGTTCATGAATAAAAAATATAGATATTGTATGATAGGTACATTTAACTATTGAAATATTTTAATGCAATTATTAAATTACTCCACATGAGAAATAATGCTCATTTCAATGCTAATGATTATCATTATTATTGCTATATTTTTTGTGTAAAAAGTTTTAATACGTATATCACTATTTTTATCGAACGCCACGCTGAGCTTTTTATGAGTATCTATCCTCACATATATTCAGAATAAAAATGAAAAAAATATTTAGAACATTTTATTCTTCTTTCATGCATTTAAACCTATTAAAATGGAAAACTAGTTCTTAAAATCAAAAAGACAGTTTATTCGTATCCTGAAGATATTTAGTTATTGAACTTACATTTCAATATAGCTGTCGATTATATAACTGCTTATCATCATTTTTCTAACCAATTAATTAAATGAAAATAATATAAAAATAAATTATAACTATAATTATTATAGGAAGCTCAATAAAAAAAGTAAATTAAATTTAATATGTGAAATTGTTGTCTTTTCACTGAAACCTATTTCTATTCCCTACTATTTCACAAATAACAATATGGATTAGTACATCAATATCTGTTACCCCAGACACTTGGCTTCAATGGTTTGCCCACCCACTACCATGCCCTCGCCAACGCAAATCCATTAGTTTGGCACTTGGCTCAGAAGACAGTCATTCAATTCAAAATCTCATCCCGTCTGTTTGCTCTGAATACCATTAGAACCGACCTATATAATTATTTACCCACAACAACAACAACAACAAAAAAAAAACAGAAACATGTTTTGCTAATTCTAAAGTTTGTTGCGAACATATCGGGTTGTCAAGCATGAAATGACCGTTTTATGAATCAAGAAATAAATATATTTTATTCAAAATAATTACTAAAATTTTCAATATACTTTTGCCAACGACCAACTAAGTTTACTATCTGATCCAGTTGTTAGTACTGGAACTTATCGTTCGAAAATCACGTGTTTTCATTGTCACGTTTGAAATGAAATTAAAATCTGTATGCCAACTTGAAAATTAAATATATCATGTTGGTAACTAGATGATTATGAAGTCTTTATTGTAGATGTTAAATATTTTGATAAGAATCGACAGCAGACCTCTCTGATCTTTATGATTTAAAAAATAGGACCTTTCATTTGTGACTGAATAATTTAACAACAATACTGTAATTATCTGATTATAGAAACTGCAGGTTACATATATTAACAGTATATACCGTCACTTGTACATGACTTGCAATAAATTAAACCAGAACCGAAAAAAGGAAACGCTGGAAAACTAAGCTCCACATACATGTATTGCTTCCCTTTGGATATATTTTAAATTACATAGTACGGTGCTAGTACAAGTACTCACGAGTTATGTCAGTTTATAAATATAAATTAAATAGGTAAGTGAAAGTAAATTTTATTTTGAAACATTCAGTCCTCTAACAATAATGACAATGAAAAATAGCAATCACATTTAGGTTTGCCTAGCATATATTGGCTGGCAAGAAGTAGTTAAATTATAATGTTATGTAAAGCTAAAATTTAAATAAAAGACTAGGATAAATAAAGAAATGAAGTTATAGATAAATAAATCGTAAATAATTATTGGGATATAACAGTGAAATAATGCTGGCAACAATAAAATACGGAATTTTAATTCTTACACATATAAGAGTGATTGCTGAGAACATGGAAAATAATTGGTGTTTAAGTGAAGTTAAAGACGAGTTTTTTTTTTTGTCTCAAGTTGAATAAGCGATTCGAAAACGACGTAGCATCCATGATAAAGGATTTGTAAAAAATCAGTTCAATATGAAGAAAATGACATAGGAATTATGAGTAATCAAATCAAGAAGGTAAGAATATTTTTTTGTTATTGTAAAGTCTCGGAAATAATCTACGCTGGAAAAACTGAATATAGCTACTACAACCCGGCATACGAACTGGCGACGTGGGAGCGCTTCCAGTGGGGATTCCGTAGATAAATCAAGTGAACTGATTCATTAGTCTCTTCAATCTCATATCATACAGTTATTCCAACGTACACGAGGCAGGCATAATCGAATTGGGGAAAATGAACGAGGAAATTAGGAGCTGACGCGTTTAAAGGGGTATGTAACCAAGGAATCTTAAGAACTGGTCGAGGGTAGAGATAGATTTTCGAATTATTTAGAAAATATGGTTATTCCAGGCCAAGTTTTGACCAAGAATGATTCCAAGGTTTCTAATGAAAGTATTGAAGTGAATAAGTGCCATGCATTGAACATTGTAAATAAGGTTTAAATTTTTGTGAGGTGCAGAAAACAAAGCTGAACGAAACCGACTTCTGATATCAAGAACAGCGTCGAGGGGCAGAGCAGGTAGATAAGGACCGACCTATACCTAGATCCTGGGGAAGGATCATATTAAAGTGTTAAGTAACCGGTTCCTTTTAGGTTATTACCAGTTATTATGAAGTAACAGCATAGTTAGGAACCGATAAAAATCATCATTGCCGCACCCTGAATATTTGTATATAATACGCCGAGTAGTAAGAAAAGAGGTCTTATGTTGATGTGCGGCCTTGAGGATGGGTCTTATGTTTTCTTCCGGCTTGGAGACTGAAGTATTGGCCCTACATAGACCATAATGATCCTGGCAGAGCTTTGAACCATGACGAGATGATGATCTCAACTTAGCAGATGAAGTGATGAAATCTACCAACCGCACCTCCAATACACAATAGATAAGTGTTATTCCACCAATAACAAAATACAATTTACCAATGGTAGAATATTGCATGGCAATATAATTCTCTAAGCAGTCCATCTGAAATCATGCCTTCACAGTTAATTATTAAATCCATTGAATCACGTATTTGGTTTTTTTTTAAATATAATTAGTATATATTTTTTATTTGACACAGAAATAAATTAAGTTTTTTAGTAAAACTTATTATAATTCTGTCTCCCGTTTAGTTCATGATGATCACAGATACTGCAGGTAATTAGAAAGCATGATGAACACAAACCAGCCTTTGAGAAAAAAAATACAATTAATTAATCATTGACCAAATATATTATAAATCCAAATTTATTTTACTAATTTTGTATTATTAATTTTTGTTAAACATTTCTGGGTAATTATCATCCATAATTATCCAGTGGCATCCCGAATAAAATTCTACAACCCTAAAACATAGCAATAGAAAAGTATAATAGGCTGTATTAGCTCAAAATGTTAATTAGTACTGCACGGGTTACGCGTGGTTCACAATCACACTCGGTCAGGCCAAAAACAGACTTTCGGATAAATTCGGACACATTCGTCACTCTATGAACGAGTATGACCGAAGCGATTGTTGCCCATGCGTACCCGTGCGGTCCTCATCCAAATAATTACCTTAAGCATAAAACTTATTTTCAGTTATACAGGTCCTCTTAGCATCCATCCCCCCACCACACCTTTCCAAAATATATTTATAAATAAAACTGCATAATTAATAAGCAGAACTATTAAAGCTATTCCACTAGTAATGAATTTGAAAACAGATTTGCAAGGAAATCACTACATTAATTAGTAAAATGGTTTGGGTAAATCACTGACAGGAGTGAGTTCAGTTTTATCTTTTCAGATTTAACTGCTGCAACTTGGCTATCCTGTTACGGTAACGAGGGTACAGTTGTTAACATTACGGGGACTGTTTCATCAGCTCTCGCAACATAGATCTCCATAATAACTCCACCATAACCCTCGCCCTCATAGCCTCATACATACTGATGAATCGAGTAGCCTAAATCAGTCTGTCTCAAACAGCTATTCTCCGCTAACAAAAAACTCATTTCCAGTGGTAGTTAGTGGTTGCTTCAATGAGAGGTCAACACTCAGCCCCCATCTAGAGGTTTTTTAATTTGTATAATTTAAGAGTGTATAACATTAGACAATACACACATATATAATGTAATTCTATCCAATACAGGTTTTTCGTATGTTTATTTGGAAAAAAATATTTACTGTATATTATTTATAAAAAGTTCATTTGCTTACTATGGAAACGTTGAACATTTTCTACAAGTCTAATAAATCTAGCTTATTTACTTTTGGTTTATTATTTTCAATAATGAACCTTTGTGGTCGAACAAGGAATTCAAAAACTTCTAGGATACGTAGAATTCGAAAAACGAATAAAAATGTTTTTGTCCGTCGGCCGTCCGTCCATTTTCTCTGAAACTACACTTTTTTGTCGATATTGTATATTGTAAAAGTTTACGGAATTTCCTAAAAAAAAAAAAAAAAAAAAAAATCGTTAAAATCGGACAATTAGGAGAAAATATATGGTTTCTGAATGTTTATTATATGTTCTACTGCAAAGGTTATATCCTGTTTTGGTTTATGATTTTTTAAAGTGTTACTGAAGTAATACCAATCTTTTTAGCATATTACTAATGATTAAAAAAAAAGGTTTAGTCCAATAATTGGAAGCATCTTTTATTTATTTTTCTTTGTCACTAGGAAGGTAATGTTATTTTATTTTTATTTAGAATTGGTTTATTGATAAATATTACAATCTGTCTCAATAAAGGACAAATGTTATTTTAGAAGTATAATTATTAGGAAATAATAAACCATTGTGATATAATTTGCAGCGTTTTTAACTTTGTCTGTGTGATCAGCTGTTTCTTATGACAAACTTCTTTTGATGTGTGTGCATATCTGAAAAATATCCTATAGTGTACGCTGAGTATCTGATTTTATTGTAAAACAAAACTCTGATCTCCTAAATTATCTAAAAGTACCGACGTTCTATTCATTCGCCCACTCAAGCACTAAATGCCTTATTGGCGTTTCTATGGCTTGTTTATAATGAGATGTTGACTAAAACAATTTAAAAGTCCTGAATATTTCGTTATTCTCCATTATATTCTATGACCAAATGAGTTACAAGTTGAAGTAATTACTGAGCATGTAGGGACGAGAGTTCCAGAGTCAGTTCTGAACGTTGTGGGTTCGATTCCCACCCATCGATACCCACACTCACACTCTAGATGGTACTTAACAACAACCTTTAGTTAGCCGTTAGGACTTGGAAAAAAAGGGACACAAATCATAATTGCTGGTCTAAATCATCTTATAATATATGAAATATGATGCTAATATTACTATATATGTATTTTAATAATTATAAATTATTGATATAATGATAAGGAGAAAAGTGTATAACATAATATGTGTATAACACAATAAGTGTATAACAATAATATGGTTTGCAAGATGTAGTGGATTGCACCGAAATTTAAACTATAGTTGGATGTGCCAGAGAATAAGGAAGATAAAATTATGACTTCCCACAAACAATTAGTGTTGCCCGAAATTGGTCTTGGTCTTGCACCTTGCACCTTGATTGGTCTAGGTCTTGCACCAAGACCAAA
>OV725080.1:27727746-28040246 GCA_928085145.1 Nezara viridula
CAACAATCCCTATTGATCATGTTCCGGGCTGTTTATATATTAAATGTGTCTCTAGCTTGTATTAATATTAATTAACTCTAAAAGCCGACCTAAATTTAATGCGATAAATAAATATTTGAACGGCTTTGAGACCCGGCAGTGCCACTCAAATATTGTCCGTAATTGATATCACTTTTCAAATCAGGATATTTCAATTCGTTGAAATTATGTGAGTTTTATAAACAAAAACATCTGAGTTTAATTTGATTAGCAATCAATTTACTTTAGTCAACATATAGGGAAAATTTATGTCTTGTTCTGAAATATTTAAACCTGGATGGTTTGTTGTTCCATTTGATTTACCTGACGTGCCTGCTGGAATCGAATTAATGAATTAATGAATAGAGATGTTATACGAATTCATTAGTCATTTTTCGAAACTTTTAAGTTATAATAGAACTTTTAATAGTTATAATAGAGCTTAAGGTATACAATTCTTCATTATAAATTATCTGATACTGAAGATATAGTGATCGGACTTCTCCAAATAGTTTTTTCAAATTATGGTGGTATGTGCTTACTTAGTCTCTAAGTAAACTTTTTATTTTAAATAACCTTAATTTTTTAAGGTTATTTAAAATAAAATATCACGTTGAAAATATATCCACACGAAGGAAAAATCTTTAAGAACCAGATTTAAAAATGAAATTTCAACTTTTATTTTAAATAAGATTCCATGTGACTGGAATATTTATTTTAATTTATTTTCTGTTATTTTGAAACTAGAACTTTTCCTCTCGCAACATGTCAAGGTAAATATATACAGAATATTTGTTTAAAGATTTTTTTTTATTTAAAGGTTGAGCTGTAAAATTAATATTTAATCAATTAAATTTTATAATTTTACTCTAAGGTAATCAAAACAATACATTAGAATCAAATAATTCTTTCAAGATAAGTTGTAACTCTAATCTTGCCGAATTACTGTTTATTTCTTATTTAACGTATTTTTTTTTTTTTACAACTTCAAAACGTAGAAGTTAAACATTTTCCTTAAACCTAGAGCTTAATTGCAAAACAATATTCTTTAGAAAGTGTGTTTGAATTTGTTTTCTCCAAAGAAGTTTCAAGGAAACAAATAAATTGGAACATTTTAAAGTAGTTTCAGAAAACTTTTAATCTCTGATAAGAAAATTTGTATCTGATTATGGCAATGGGGTCTGACATACACTTCTGTGTATTGAAAATTTACAGTCACACTAAAAAATATATACATGCAAAAACTGAAAATGATTTTAAGCCTCGCATTTCTTATTTTTTATAATAATAAACTATATTTTCAATTCACTTTTAATACAAAATGAGGAAAATATTTATTATAATGATAACAGATATCAAGTGCTACAAAAAAGTATATATAAACAATGGGAAAGTTTTGTAACAAAAAAGTAGGAAATCAAAATTTGTTTTTTTAAGTAAGTGTATTGTCATTCGTTTACTAGTCAATACACTCTGCGAATTGATGGCAATAGCCAACTATTTTTTATATAACTGAGATTAGTAACGTTTTCGCTTTTTATTTTTGACTTATAACGAAGCTAAAATTGACCAGACCTCATACCAGACTGAAACGACAAGAAACGCTCGACGTTTCAGATTACTTCAGCACTTACTAGACAAATGCTCTAAACCTCCAATTAAATACAAAAGACCCATATACATGACTATAATAAGGCCTATTTAGACTTACGGAGTTGACCTTTGGGGCTCCACTAAACCATCGAATTCCTCTCGTATCCAATCCTTACAATCCAAAATCTTTCGTAAAATCCTCAATGCTCCCTACTTTGTTACAAATAAAGCCATCCATAATGACCTTAATGTTTCTTATGTTTCACATCTGGCCCAATCCATAAACCTATCCTTACATAATAAAGTTCAAAATCATCCCAACTGTTTCGAACCTTGCTTCCTCTTCAATTTCTGATAACCCTACGAGGCGTCTGAAAAGAAGATGGCTCCGTGATCTTCTAATGTAGACATAGAGTGCTACCATTGGGTAGTTACACAGCATGTGTTTTCACGTCATTATATCCATATGTTCAAATTTACTAAATGTATTTCTTTAATACAGTTGTAAATAGCATTAAGAAATAACAAACAAAAAAATTGACCAGAAACCACCATAACCGTATTTTTAAAGTGAATTACACAAGTTTTTGAAGTGTAGCTATCATAACGAAATTGTATGAACGAAAAACTATCCTGAAGTTGATGGAACGCATTACAAACAACAGCATAATAACAATTAAATTAATTCATATATTTATTTTGTGACCACTTGTGAAATTACTTTGTGCGATAAAATTACTTTGCGCTGTGCCTGGTGGAGAAATCTGAGGAAAGATATAGCAGCGCCCCCCCCCCCCGTCCCTTATTTATGACGTCTCATCTTCACTAATAGTCCCAATATGGCCCTTATGCATTTTATCTCCTTATATCGCACTAAATTTCCGACCTTCTCGCCCAATTCTATTTTATGAAGTGCAAAGAACCTCCAAAATATACATCATTCCAGGGCCGAGAGAGAATCTCCTCGCAAGTCGTAATAATATTAAATAGAGGCAAATGCCATTATTCTTTAAATGTGGTTAGGTGAAATATTTAATTTAATAAATTAAAATAAATTTAGAGGAAACAGCACCGACATTTTAAGAAAACAATAATAAATTTCTCAAAGAGCTCCTAAAATTCTGCTATTTCCTGGATTGGAACAAGCCTGATTTGGAGTTCCACTGACAAAATTTAAATAGTGTATAGAAGTGTCCGATATGTAGATGTTTATTTTGCTTATTTTTTTTGTTTATTTACTGTAGATAATTTTAAATTTATTCTATTTAATATTTTGCTATTATTTTATATATTTATACCTAGTGCAAATATGGTTAGAACAAAATAATTCGTCATTATTGTATAGTTTTTAACTGAAATGTTGATATAAAAACTTTTAAAAAATTAAATAAATCAAAAAACACAAAAATCAAAATCAAACTAACGTTGATCGGTATGAACATTTGGATATTATATATATATATATATATATATATATATTGTAACCAAGATCAAGAAAGCACTGGAAACAAAACCAACTCTTCTCTCTTTTGTTTCCTGTGCCAGATTACTAATTCATATTTTTAGCATGTGCATGTGCTGTTACATCTTATATCTCTTATATCTTGACTATCTTTTCTAGATGTTTCGATGTAGCATGCCATACTATGGTATATAGAATACGTATCTTTTTTGTTATTTTTATTATCTTAAATATCTTCCTATTTATCTTTAATTGTACATAGTAATTATGTTTAAATTCTCTATTTTTCCCTTTATTTTATTTCTTTTTATTTTGCATAGTATTAATTCTGTAAATATTTCTTTCTGTAAATAGATCTGTTAACCGTTTTTGCTGCTTTGTAAAAATATCCAACCTAACCCCTTCTCACCTGAGTTAGCATGGTAGAATAAATGATTAATCATGGGTAAGTAACTTATATAATCTATAATTATCTCGTTAGAGATGAAAGGCTAGTAAAGCCAGGCGCCCAACAACTAAAGATTCCGATATAAAATTATATGTAGGTAATTTCGTTAACGTTTAAAAAAAAATACTCAGGAATTTAACTTCACCTACTACTAGAATAGGTCATTAAAAAGATACAAGCAATACTTCTGTTGATTTAAAATCTAAAAAGAATAGTGAAAATTCAGAATAGATATATATATATATATATATATATATATATATATATAATATTATATGTCATATAATATCATATCATATAATATATATATATATATATATAATATATATATATATATATATATATATAAATATATATATAATATATATATATATATATATATATATAATATATTATATATATATATATATATATAATACATATTGCATACTTTTCCTAGAAAGGAGTTTATATATGCATATTTATATATGTGTGTGTGTGTGTGTGTTTGTGTATGTGTGAGTGTATATACATATGTGTGTGTGCCATTAATAATGAAATTAGCCCAGATCCTTCCTACCTATTCCTTCCTAGGGTCATCCATGCAATGATTAAGTCCCATTTTGGACTGATCAAGGAAATGGCATGAATGATCTCGCTGCATATTGTGAAAAGTTTTTTTTTTCTAATTATAAAGTAATACTTATACCTGTCAAAAAACAACATTTAATAATGAGCCCATAACAACATCCCGACAACAATAAGCCCTTTGTTTATGTTACGTTTAAATATTTTCGTTAATTAAAAATATTTCATCACTTGAATTGTAAAAAAATTCTGAGAAAATCCTCGGGTATATATATTTAGCTTCAGGTTAAAAAAACCAATCAACCATTGAACAAATAATCTCACTTGGAATTTCAGGAAATTACTTGTATTTAAAAAAAAAAATGAATGCTCGTATTGGCCACCAGGTTTTTATAAATTTCAGATATATGAAAAACAAACAATGAAGTTACAATAATAAAAAAATACTGAGTATTGATGATAAAGCCCACACGTATACATTCACGAGTACCCGTGTCAATTCAATATTTCATATTTTAAATATATTTTGTATGGCTTTGTACTCCAAGAGAAAGAAATCTGAGGGATGCTAGCGATGAATTTTTATTAGACACTTTCACCTGATACACCGACATATTAGCCAGCTTCGCGACGGAAAACTCCAGACCTACTTGACTTTTTTATAACCAAAGGACTACACACCACACCTTACACCATGTTATCCTAGATGTGCTCATCAACCTTCCACCACACCCAAACTTCATCAATGATAAAATGGATTGGGATGCTTATAGGGCATTCCTGGATCCCGAACTGTCAATCTATGATAAGAACTAGATGAGGCAGTGGAAAAATTTACCAAAAATGTTCAAAAAGGTCATGGCCACAACATTTGCCCAGATATCCTCAATATATAAGGAAATTGATCACGGCAAAGTAAGGTATGGCAGACTGTACAACGAACTTAAACGGCTAATACAAAAATTGAATGCGACAAACTATGATGTTCACTTGAACAGCCTATTAACTGACGATGGAAGTTTGTGGAAGCATGTCAAGAATTTGTTAAAACATCGAGAAGTATCAGTACCTCTGCGAAAAGAGGATGGTTCGTGGGATTTATCGGATAGGGAAAAAACTATTTGCTGACCACGTGTCATCTGTATTTACACCATTTATTGACTTTACGAACACAGAACATGAAACCATTGCACTAAACACTTTAAATATACCACCACCGTTGACACTAACACCTCTCTCGTTTAATCCTTCACAAATTGAACAGCAAACAAATCATCTATCCAAAAGAAAACCCATATTATGACTTAATAACTGCCGAGGCGCTCCAGCAAATGTGCCGGAAAGCACTAGTGTTCCTTACATCAATATACAACTGTATTCTGAGGACAACTAAATTCCCACTACAATGGAAATATTCACTGTCCTTTTTCATGCATATAATGCCAATCCTTATCATCAGAACACATCAGCTGATCGCCATATCATCTCCCTTACACCCTCCCTCTCTCCCTCTCACTCCCTCTCTCTCTTTCTCTGTTTTAATATTTTAATAATCGAACTGTGCGAGATGATTCTAGAACCTAATTTTCAACAAAAAAATTCAATTCCGTTCATTTTTCTTAATTTTATTTACTTAATACGTATTCACCTATTATTATCTTTAATATTAACTTCTCCTCGAACGATCCATGCAAATGTTCTACTGTCTAAAACAAGGATTGAAGCCTACTTCTGTTAGCTATAGAGCAGCACGCCGCTTTCTCTTTTATAGCTTTGACGGACTCAAATCCTGTTAATTAATGAATAAATTAGGTTAAGGCATGCATGAATTAATGCAGATTGATGAATTGTTAATTTTTACATATGTGTTCCTGAAAGGAAGTACCAATCCATGTATTAGAAGAGTCCAACTTCACTGAGAGCCGAAAAATGATGGAATGATCGAACCGAATTCAAAGCAACGGGGTTGTAAACGTCAAAAGATAATTCAAAATTATTACATTTACGTTATTGCTGAAAGATTAATCAGCCCTCGTCCTGAAACAGCTGACTGAAGAAGATTTCCAGCACTGTTTCAGACTATGAAAGATTCGCGTGGAGCTTTGCAGGGTTAGAGAAGCGATATAATAAAGGTGGTATGTATAGGTATGTGGTAATAATTAAATAGGTATAAAATAAAAAACAATATTTTCCAGTACTAATCTTGTTATTTATATTTAATAAACACAGCTCGTATATTATAAAGGGAGTTTATGGATTTGGGATAATCGATTTCAATGAACCTTTCTTTGGTGATAATAGGTAAGAAAACATTAGGCCAATGTCCGAGGGGTAATGCGCCTAAATCGAAACAATATTTTATACAATTTTATTATTTTCCTATAATACTGTTTTGTGAATCTGCTCTGCGTGAATTTCTAAATTATCATTTATATCAATCGATTTGTTTTTGAGTGTATAATAAAAATATATATATTTCTAATTGTATTAAACTAATTTTAATACATTTTTTTTCATTTTTTTTTTTTAAATTTGCTGAAATTTCATGACAGAAGAGGTTTTTTTCATTTTCCATGACATAAATTTTTAAACTATTTTACTAGATGCGTCTTTGGGTTTTCGTTATATATTATGCATTAGATTTTGTTTAATACAATTAGAAATATGTATTTCTTATTTCACAAAAAAAAAAATCGATTGATATACGTAATGACATAGAAATCTATGCTGAAGTTGTGAAAGCCAGAAAACAAAAATTCAGTTTTAAAAATAAAAATTAATAAAATGTTTTTTTTCTCAACTCCTAGGGCGCATTTTTAAGAACCCTCGGACATTGGTCTAATATTTTTGGACCTAGAATCACCCAACAAAGTTTCATTGAAATTGGTGACACCACCTCTATAACCTTTTCTTATTGGTCCACGTTCCTAATAGAGACCATATTATGGTTCAAGTAGTTCAAAATCGGATCGAGGAAAGTTTTATTTTTAAGGCAAACCTAATATTATGGAGATCATTAAAGATATTCCCTTAAGGAAGGACGAAAGGGAGTGCGATAAAATACTCTATTCGCCAGGACTCCATTCATTACAGGAGTTGATCTAGGAGGCCATAGAGCAAACTAATGCAGACGTAGATCCCTGAGAGATAGCCTATCTTGGCCCTAGATATTCCAAGATTACGGCAACTATCCCTCTTCCTTGGATATAACAATCTAACCACTCCTACCCCCGCTAACCAGATAAAATACATGAATGCAAATCGAGAAGGGCAGATATATGCTTCCTCTACCTACCAAGGAAATGGTATATCTAAATTCTAGCTTCAAGTTGCAAAACAAGCAAAACATAGTTTGTTGTTTTTTCTAATATCCTAATTTTTGTGATTAACTAGAGAGAGAATCACTTTATTATCATAAAATAGAATAAAATGGTGCTGCCCAATTATATTGGGTTGCTAACAACACAGCATACTTATTAATCACTACAGACATTATTTAAAATTATTATACAATTATACAGGAACAACAATATGTATGAGCATAGTATACAATATTTTATACGTATATATATATATATATTATTATTTTTTCTTTTTCATTTTTTTTTTCTCCTTTTTTTTATTTTATAATTTTTACTATTTCTTTCATTGATTTATTATCATTCTGTACCCTTTCTCTTCCTTCTCTCCCCCTATACATGTTCCCACTCCTCACATTCTCTCCTCTCTATTTCTAACCTAATACATAAAAAAAAAAAATACATTAAGTACAGTGGACGTGTTCAATAAATAATAATATAAAAATGCTGTAACACACGCATGCCTCCCCCCGCGAGCAAACTCTCTCCCTATCCGCTCCCATGCACATGGTGGTGGATGATTCCCAGGGAGTCGAGGATTATATTCTCCGCCAACCTTGCCACGTCCTTTATGTCGACACCAAGGCCCTCCATGAAGCTCCTTGTTGAGTCTGGTATCGTTCCGCGAGCTCCGAACCAAAGGCCTCTCACGTGTAACTCTCTCGGCCCGAAACTCTCGCGGAACTTTTCACTAAGGAAAGGGATGCATTTCTCATATGTATGTTTTTTCTCCCTTTCCACTTTTTCTGCCTGATCGAGGTCGTTGGTCTCATATCTCACGGTCGGATCCAAAATCATCGCCGACTTTCCCGTCTTAGGGAATGCTACAATGTCGGCATATCGGGTGGATCCATCCGTATCTATACAATATACTTCCTCGAAACAGGCGTATTCTCTCTCTTCAAGGAGCCTCATCAGTTCATGCTTGACTCTGTGGTGACGGCGTGTTATAAGGAGGGAGTTGTTGGGGCATTTTCCAAGCACATGTGCTGGTGTTTCTGGCTCTCTGTCGCATTTGCGACAGAGGGACCCAACTTCTCTTACCTGTCCGCTGACACCTGGGACTCCACGCAGGGGAGCATAATTAATATTTAGTTTCAGGGCATTTGACCATTCAGACCCAGAAAGTACTTGCTTATCTTACATGTATTTATTGGCTTTCGGGGTCTCTTTAAAATGGCGAACTCCAATGCCCTGCCACCTGCAATTGGTCCATTCCTCAAACGAATTTTCTCGAAGCGACTGCCGTAGAGCTCTCATATTCCGAATACCCCGATCAACCCCCAATCTCTCGGCACATTCATCAACCTCAGCCGAATAATCAAAGATCGACTGAAAAAGGGCATCGGGCACATTGGACAGTCGCTGAGCAATGGACCAATGTTGTAGAGGAGCCTCCCATTGGCAGCGGATTAATCCTAATCCTCGATACCTCCTGGGAGCGTATAACATCGCCGTGGAGGTGTTCGCAGGGAGTCCAACAATAGCCTTCACACTCCTGCGAATCATGGTGTCGATGCCGTCAAGTACGGCAGGACGCAGCTTTGTGAGGGGCGCAGTTTGGAGAGGGTAAGTAAGACCCGGGAACAGATATTGGTTGACAATGTTTAGCTTCTGCTCCGGCTTCAGCAAGGGAGAGGTTACCAGTTTATTCAGGTTTTCATTCAGTTTGGTTACCGAATCTTCGTTGAACTGTAGCTCTCCCGAGAATGTACATCCTAAATACTTGATTGTATCTCCATTCTGCATTGTTTGGATGTACTCTCCGTTCTCAAGGGAGAGCATCGCGGTTTCCAGCTCTCCTTTATTTAGAACGATGCCCACGCTTTTTTGAGGATTAATAGCCAAACCAATTCCCTCAAAGGTCCTCTGAACGCTGCCGATCACTCTTTCTGCAGCCCCCTTGTCACGCGCTGACACGGCCTGGTCATCCGCGAAACCTGTGAGGACCACACAACCTTGGTCACTTTTTAACTTGTATCCAAATTTTTTGGAAAAGTCTTCATCGCACAGGTCGCGATAGAGGTGGTCAATGGCCAGGTTGAAGAGCGACGACGACAAGGGGCCGCCTTGGGGTACCCCGCGCAGCACTTTGATTTGGCTAGTTGCGTGAACACCGTTACTAATTTTGATCGTGTTCGTGCAGAGGAGAGCCGATATAACGTGTTGAAGATCCGGCGACACACCTCTTGCTTCCAAGGAGCTCACGATATGATTGTGGCCAACATTGTCAAAAGCACCGACAACGTCAAGGAATACCACCGCACAATCTTTTCTCATAGTCTTTGCATCTTTCAATACAGCGTCGATAATCCTTGCGTTGACGTGCGTTCCCGGGAGGCCTTTTATAAAGCCTCTTTGATTCCTGTGGAAGGTGACCTGTTTTCTTAATTCGTGGTCCAGAACCTTCTCTATGATTCGGCGCACAATAGAATAAATGGTGATGGGTCTCCAGGAAGGGATTTTGTTTACATCACCTTTCCCCTTATATATTAGAACTGTGCGCCCTTGTCGAAGTGGTTCTGGGACATAGGCCACCTTCAGCATTATCTCTGCAATTGTTCTAATAATATTTGCAACATCAAAATATTTAATCGTGCGGATCAGAACTCCATCAGGCCCCGGCGATGTGTCCATTGATGTTGACTTAATGGCTTTCTTGACGGTTTCTACATCAATGGACACTAAATTTGGCATCGGGGCACACTGCTCGTAATCCGCACGCCTGCAGAGATTTTCGCTCTCAAAGAGGTCTTTATAATATTTTTCGATATCGGCCATCTTTATAGGACACCTCTTAGGAGCATCGGCATTCATAACAGTTTGCACAACTTTCTTTCTTTTATTGTAATAATTGTACTGTGCAACTTCGTATTGATACTGCTCCTGCCGACGACTCCTGTCTACCTTGTTCGCTCTTTGCGGATTTGAGACTTGTCCAGCACCCTTATCAGCCACTTTAGTTTTATTTTTTTTTCTCATCCTGTAAAATTTAACGGCTGGGTGCTGGGGACCTGGCAGTTCCGCATTGATATTCTTGAGAAAATTCTGGAACTTGCCTACGGCCTCATCAAAATCCGCAATATTCATTGTGTTTTCTTTTAAGAGATTCTTGAACACGGCAGACCATCCAATAATGTCCTCTTTTATTTTTGATACCTCACCCTCTCCATTTTTTGGACCTATAACATTTTTTACTATGCCCCTCAGTGTATTGGTGTTAGCCTCCCTGGGGTGCTTTTTCGCAATATGGGTTCCAAGACCTCTTTCACCCTTAAAAGAAAGCCCACATATGGGACAAACTTTATTATTATTGCGTAGAACTTCCTCCCCATGCTCCCCGCTCGCCCCTGCGACATTCTGTGGAACATTTGGGAATGCTGGGAAGACATCATCTATCGAAAGTGTCTTTCCCAATAGTACACCTTTTGTGTCTGGCCATTCGACTCTTACAATTTTCTTTTGGCCGCCTTCCGCGGCATCCACAGACATCACAGAGGCAACAACAGCCTCCTGAGCAGGTCCTTCTGTCCTCGGAACCCATACTTTCTGACCAATTTCGATTTTTCTCATTATTTTTAGGTCCATTCAAAATACAATCTATTTATTCGAGGCCATGTATACCACACGCATGATTACAATAAATTATTTTAAGGAGAATTAATATATAAATAAAAATAAATAAATAAAAACTAAACGAGAGAGACATGCATATATGCCAACATTAACACTTAAGTATTAGATAAATATGTTTAAAAAGAGCTAAAATGTAAAATGTATAAAGCTAAAAAACAATTGAGATCTATAAAATCAATTGCTTAAAAATAACTTAAAATATAAAATCGAGAGAATCCAAGTTATAATAAAAAAAAAAGTTAATTAATAGGTTAAAATCTATAGAATCTATTGCACAAAATCAAGTTAAAGTATATCAAACAAATAATGGTAAAATAATCTAAAATTTAAAATCAATAGAAACCAAGTTATACTGTTAAAAGTTAAATTTAATCTTAAAACTAAGCTAAGATATAAAATGAAGTTAAAATATACAAATCAATTGCTTAAAATTAAGTTAAAATATATCAAATAAGTAATGGTAAAAAGTTAAAATCTATAAAATCAATTTTTTTAAAAACAAGTTAAAATATACAATTAATATAATCTGAATAAAAAATAAAAGATTAATAAATATGTTAACAATTGAGAACAAGTTAAAATATACAATCAATAAAATCTTATTTAAATAATAATAAATTAATAAATGAGTTAATGAATAAAAACAATTTAAAATATACTGTTAAAAAAATTAAATAAACTTTAAAAAAAAAACATACCCACGTCCACTGAATAAATAATAAATAAAATTTAATAAATAAATGGATTGATAAAGCTGATATGTATATATATATAATTTTTTTTCCTTGAATAAGAGAGCAGAGAGAGAATATAGAAAATCAATGAAACAATGGATAAGGTTAACAAAATAGGTTGGGCTCTTTCGGTGACAGGTGTTGGTATTGATAAGACGCCACTGACCTTGCTGGATGGAGGCGGCCGCTGTGAGGTGGAGGGGGCCGACAAGTCCTGTTCTGCACAGTGATAAGGACCCCGGTCCCACAGGCACGTTGAGTTTTTTTACCTCCTGGTACTGGCGAAGTTCTTTGCTTGATTTTTTCGAAATTCAAGCAGCAGGTCTCCAGCGTACGTCCTCAGTCATATGTCAATTTTTGGCCTGATTGGGCGAATAAAACCCTATTAAAAGGGAAACTGCCGTGGAGCCGATGTGTCCCTGTCACCGGCTAGAGCCGAACTCCGTAAAAACGTAAAAAATATTCAAAAAGATAAGTAAATAAATAGGTAAGACATAAATTGGAAAATTTCTAACACAAATCTAAAATATAGATAAGTAACTACCCATTCAATGTTTCGCTAATTCAGGCATCATTAGGACAAAAAATACATAAAGATAAAGAGCATCTCTCAAAACATTAATATATACTTAAAAAAAAAATACATCAATTTATTTGATAATGTACGCTTCGGGAAATTTCTGTCACTCTCTTCAGATTTAACAATTTCTGGGACATATGGTGCAAGCAGATTATTATTTTAATAAATTTATATAAAATAATTTATCTTAAGTTAAATAAAATTAAAATTGTTAATAATTTTTAAATTAAGAATGACAGATTCGGGATATAATATAAAATATATTATTTATATAATTGTAGATGTTAAAGAATCTGTGTCTATACTTATATTAATAAAAGAATCTGATGCGCCCACAGATCACACAACTTTCTCTTACAACCCTCTTCTTAGCAGAAATAAGTATTTCCAGACAAAGCGAAGTGAAAGTAAAAATTATAGACTCTATATTTATTTATATTTTATTTTGGGAATTTTTATTTGTATAAGTACCCCCATATATAATTTTAATATCTATAGCGCAGTAATCTATACAATTAAATATTAAATAATACCACCAAGAGCATTTATGAAAACCACATTTGCATATTTATATAATATGGTCGGAGTCTGTACTATATTAATCTCATGATAGGTATGGAAGCGTGTTCTAGTATTTCGGGCGTACTTATGTGCGCTGGTATTCCTTTGGTTCCTCAATTACAACTATTCTCCGTTAAAATCTCTTATTTCTCCTTTAGTTATTTATCAAATTCTTTAATACTTTATATTTAACCATTTTTCATATTAGAAATTAATGTGAAATGGTCAACTGTATCAAATTAAAAAAAAAAATGGTACTTTAGAGGAAGCTAAAATTGAAAATTAGCCATTTAAGTCCTGTTTGAGTACATCAATCAGAATAATAACCACATTTACTTTAAAACTGTTTAATTTTACACTGATATGATGAATTTAATCAAAATTGTTGGAGCGATTTCCGAGATAAATGTAAAAATGTGTTTAGTCCATTATATAAAGTGCCACTTCCGGTAAGCCGATTTTGACGAAAAAGTTGTTGTAACATCCCTAGTATATAAAAACATTAAATATGTAATTTCAGGGAACCTCAAAACGGGTATTTTC
Source organism: Nezara viridula (assembly GCA_928085145.1). Taxonomy (NCBI): domain Eukaryota; kingdom Metazoa; phylum Arthropoda; class Insecta; order Hemiptera; family Pentatomidae; genus Nezara; species Nezara viridula. Next base: position 27,741,248 of record OV725080.1, read on the forward strand.
GTTAAAAACTCAGATTCAAAAATTTTCACGATCGCAATACTTACCCTCACTATATGTTACACACATAGATAAGTGAAAGTAATAACCAATATACTAAGCGTGATAACTTTATTCAATCTACCTAAAGGCAAAAAGTAGTGAGAAGATAATTTAGAGGAAAAAATCAGAACAGGAAAATGTTTGCTGATGGGTAAGAGAGTGACTTTCAATCTTCAAGATTGGAAGGTCGAATCTGGCTGATAATAATAATTATTATGAATAAATAATTATTCGTTATAATCAGGTTTGTTATAAATATTCTTATTGTATTATAATTATAATACGAATAAATAAGTAGTCGACTGATTAAATATATGGATAAAACAAACTGATTTATTACTCCTATTTTAGTTAAAATTGGAATGATAAATCAACATTTTTAAGCAGACTACGATTTTTTTTTCATGTAAAACCAGATTAAACCAAGCATAAAGCAATCCAACAGTTGGGGCCGTATATGATAAAATGCAAGGACATTTAGAGAGACTTATTGCAAGATATAGCTTAAAATGTGCTGGATGGGAGATTTACTTCCCCGATCTAATAAAACAGACTCAAGTCACGGAGAGAAAGCTATTATTTCTCGTGCCTGACATGCCATTTATTGCTAGCGAACTTATGTCATATTATTATTTTATTTATATTTTTTTTATTAACTGATCCGCGTTATAAAAACTATAAAAGTTATAACTATATCATTTTATTTTGATATTTATTTCAAATGGAATATTGTTTATCACTTTATTTTGCCAAATTCATATTTATTTTGTTCCTTAGTGATTACCAGTTTTATTGAAATAACTTTTGTTTATCTTGATCAAACATTTAAATTCTTTAAAATCCAAGCTCAAATTTTTATTCAGAATGCAGTAAATCAGCTTTCCGGTCATCATATTGAATCCGCCAGTGTATTTCATTCGAAAAATCAGTACGTATGGGTTGTTTAAATGGACAGAAATTGACCTGCAATAGTCTTCAATTGATAGATAACATATATTAGATTGAGATTTCACGTTTTAAACAATAAAAAAAAAGGCTTATATTTAGTTAAAAACTTGAAATAACAGTGTACCTCGGTGTTGTGTGGACAGAATGTGGGACTGAAAATAATATATTATTAAGAATTTCTCTCTTCTAATTAAAAAAAAATGTATTTATAAGAGTTCATATCTAAAACTTTTTTATTATTATTTCTTAATGATATTTACATCTGTATTAAAGAAATACATTTAGTAAATTTGAACATATGGATATAATGACGTGAAAACACTCGCTGAATAACTACTCAATGGTAGCACTCCAATGATATGTCTACATTAGGAAATCATTGGGCCATCTTCTTTTCAGACGCCTTGGAGGGTTAGCAGGAATTGAAGAGGAAGCAAGGTTAGAAACGAGAAGGTTGGGATGATTCTGAAGTTTATAATGGAATGATAGGTATCTGGATCGGGCCAGATCTGAAACATAAGAAACATTAAGGTCATTATGGATGGTTTTATTTATAACAAAGTAGGGAGCATTGAGGATTTTACGGATTGTTAGGATTGGATATGAGAGGAATTCGATGGTTTAGCTGAGCCCCATAGCTCCATAAGTCCAAATAGTGCTTATTATAGTCATATATATGGGTATTTTGTAATTAATTGGAAGTTTAGAGCGTTTGTCTAGTAAGTGCTAAAGTAATCGGAAACGTCAAGCGGTTTCTTGTCGTTTCAGTCTGATATGTTTCTAAAATTAATACACATCTTCGTGAAGATTGAACACGTTTTCCGAATAACTTTCCATTTGAGAAAATTAAATACGTTAAACATTCATCTGGTTACACACTTTTAAGTCGAAAATTATTCTCACAAGAGATAGTAGGGTGTGGTAAATGTTAATTATTCTAAGCTATACATTCCTAACTGAATAATTGAAATAGGAAGGATGAGTTATAGATAAAAATATCATTTACCTCTTTCCATAACACCACTTTCTTAACCAAATATTTTTCCATTCGTGCTACCTCTTCTTGCAACTTCTTACCTACTTCCATACGTCATATTACCTCCACAAATTCCTTCAATTTATAAGAGCCATTTTATTTGTATTTATTTATTTTTATTTTTGTAGTTTTTGTATATATTTTTATTATTCTGTGTATTTTATGTATTAAACTTGTATCATATTCTGTGTATATTTGTATTATATCTACATTTTGTATATATTTAATGAACTCTGCCAATATTTTAAGGGGACTTCAGAAAATAAAATTAATTTTCATTACATACCTCAGAATCTCTTGACATCAAAATGAAAAAATGTCATTAATGTGATTACATATAAGGTTTGATATATGGTAAAGACAGTATATAAAAGTTTGTGGTCAGAAAATTTCATTTAATTTTCGTCGCAGGCTCAAGATTAATGTATAAAATATATATGTATAATGTATAAACTGTGTTTTAGTCATTTATAACTAACCAATATAAATAGAAAGTGAATTACAGAAAAATTTGGCTCTAAATCTAATGTCATTAAAATGAAATTCTATGTTACACTATATATCCCCTTCGTAACTTTTATTTAGGATTCGTAACATACTTTGTGTTTACAAAAGTAATATAGTATTAGTGTGTGTTTGTTCTATGGACTCTTAGCTAATATAAGGTAATCATTATCAATCCTTCAAATGATATCATTATAATTTGGTAACGAAAAGTAGTCGATTCAGGAAAAACTTGCTGAAGACATTTTCTCGACAGATCTGTATGTTCTTTTGTGTGCTGAATCTGAAGATTGACCATAGAATCTTTGGCGCGCTCTAGCGACCAAACGAAAAATGGTAGCTGGTTATAGATTTATTTTTTAGAAAATTTTATCAGCTTTCTATTGTGAAAAGATAAAACAACTTCCGAAATTTCATGTTTTTTTTTACCATTTTAATGGTGAATCCATATCCGAATCTAGTCGATAACTTGATTTCTAGATTCAGCACCACAAAAAACATATAGATCCATCGAAAAAAATCTTCAGCAATTGTTTGCTGTCCATACTACCAAACGAATGGACTGTATAAAGAAAATTATACAGTGCTCTTATGAATTAAAGGTATGTTTTTTTGCACATTTTATGAATTAAGATAGAAAAGGGGAGGAGAGAATATGAGGAGTGGGAAAAATGTATAAGGGGAGAGAAGGGATATAGAATGATAACAAATGAATGAAAGAAATAGTAAAACAAAAGAAAAAAAATAAATAAAAAAAGTAAAAATATATACAAAAATAATAATAATACATATATAAATATATTATTATTTATTTATGTATTCATTAACGAAAAAAAAAGTAGAACATTTGATTGAATTTGCAATTTCTTTGCAATGAGCAAATTTTTTGACAGCTTCACAGCTTCCAATGACGTCCGGGATATAAATCAGATCATCAGGTCTCTTGGCCAACGCCTACGTAATCGTCTCAGTGGGCTGTACGGGTTTCTTGTACGATGAAGTATTTCTGTCTGGGGATTTATGTTGTACGTCAGTCTTTGGGGAAAGTTATTGTCGTTCTCTTTTGCAGTATCTAAAATCGTAGGTACGTTTAAGCCTTTTTGTAGTGTATCGTTTGTGACATAAAACGGTGCGTCAACTATCCTTTGCAACACTTTTGGCTGAAAGGACCGAACTTTTTTAATGTTGGAAGTTTTAACAGAACCCCACAGTTCTATGCCGTAAGTCCAAATAGTTTTAATTAAAACTTTATAAAGGATTAGTTTGTTAGTTAAAGATAATTTTGAACGTCTATCAAGTAATCTAAATATATTTAAAAAATATTGTATACTATGCTCATACATATTGTTAATCCTATATAATTGTATATTATTAGGAAAAATTGTCTGTAGTGATTAATAAGTATGCTGTGTTTTTAGCAACCCAATGTAGTTGGGCAGCACCATTTTATGATAATAAAGTGATTCTCTCTCTCTCTCTCTCTCTCTCTCTCTCTCTCTCTCTCTCTCTCTCTCTCTCTCTCTCTCTCGGCCTCGATAAACCATCATAATATGTTCCAGAATAAACATTTTTAAATTATTACACAGATTGAATGATTCAAAATAAATGTTTTAACATGCAAATCAATAAAAAAAATATATTATTTGCATCAGTACTTACTAGACAAACGCTCTAAACTTCCAATTAATTACAAAAGACTCATATATATGACTACAATAAGGCCTAAGTGGACATATGGAGCAATGGGGCTCCACTAAACCATCGAATTCCTTTTGTATCCAATCCTTACAAACCGAAATTCTTCGTAAAATCCTCAATGCTCCCTACTTTGTTATAAATAAAACCATCCATAATGACCTTAATGTTTCTTATGTTTCAGATCTGGCCCGATCCAGATACCTATCATTCCATTATAAACTTCAAAATCATCCCAACCCTCTCGTTTCTAACTTTGCTTCCTCTTCCATTCCTGCTAACCCTCCGAGGCGTCTGAAAAGAAGATGGCCCCGTGTTTTCACTAGTGAGGTGCGATAAATTGAAAATTGTAGGATGCGCGCACCGCACCAGATTTTTTTTATTATAATTTTTTTGAACTAACAGCAAAATAGTTACTTTAGGTAAGTCAAAATAGTTACTTTCATATTACCATCGATAAATTGATAAAAATAAAAACAAAACAAATCCCATTTTCAATCAAACCATAAAACTAGTCCTTCCTCCCATGGATTCTCCAGGGGCACTCCATCAGGAGCCCTTTGGTCGTAAACTGTGCCTGCCATGGGAAGTTACTTCCGGGACAAGCAACGTCCCGATACAGGAACTGAAGCTCCGTTACTGGAGTATTCTCTAATTGCTCGATCTGGAAACCTGTTCACGTCGCCCGTAGCTTCTGATATACACCTACTGGATTTGTAAAATATATGTCTTATCATTTATTAAAATTTAGTAAGGCAGTTTAATATGTGTTTGATCGAAAACTACGTTTGTTAATTAAACCGAAACCAACATCGGAAATATCCCTAGTTCTTAAGCTATATAAGGGAAGGGACGTACTTCCACAACTGCTTGAGCACATTGGTGGGTTCTTTGTATAGTTGATATCTATGAATATCGGAAATGTAGGGCAGGAAGTCATATGTTTACGGTGAAGTGTAAAGGTAATTTGATAAGGTTTGTTAGAATTTATTTTATTTTATTATTTTTTTTAAAAACATTTTATGACATTTTCACCTAGGCTGCAATGACACATTACTCATTAGCTGCGAGTTTGCTTTATTAGCTTAGTTGTGTTATTATAGTACGAGTAGGTTCCTAGGCCATTTCCTTTTTAGTCTGCGTCGATCAGATAACAGTGAGCAGAAGCTGTAAAGGAAAAATGGATTGAATTGAAGTGCATTTGTCATAGATATAGGATTTTCCTGGTGGGATGTTTAAGTCGTTAAGTATAGTGTTATTTGAAATGTGCCAAAGTGCAATGGAAATTCTTCGTAGAATTTCTGATTGTGTAGTTTGTATTTTATTTATGTGTGTTTGATTTGCCGTACCCCAAATGTCTGCTATGGATGTCCAAATTGGTCTCAGTATGGTGTTGTAGATCTGTTGCATTTTTCGTGAGTTAATTGAGTATCTGTCGTCTAAAAGATGTGAGAGTTCGTTTTTTCGTCTGGTCAATTCTAGTATTTTTAATTTAGTACGTATGTTCCAGATAAGTCGTTTGAGTCCGAGAAATCGCTCATGTGTCTGGATGTGTCAATGTGTGGATTAGTTACTGTTTATTTTAAATTTCTATTTTTCAATTATATTGATGTTAATAATAATTTATTTTTAAAAAGTATGAAATACCCACGGTTGGAAGTTACTACTACTACTACTATTTACTATCCAGAATGTGGAAACCTACGACTTAAGTAAAAATGGAATGGGGGCCAGACAGAAATAAACTATTAGAAGAAATCGTAGTTTAGTAATAACTAATTCAAATATTACTAAGGATGTAATTTAAAGCATTTAATATTGTCATTTGGTATTGATACCAGGGCTCATATGAGTGGTTTAATGAGAAAACTGAGCAGCAGAGCTAATAAAGGAGAAGCATGGGAATAAAACATTAGTACTTCAGGCGATATTAAAAAGGAACTTGGAGCACTAAAATCGGAGTTAACCTGGACCGACGAGGGAGCAGGATCAAACTGTTACCGATTTAAACAAATTTGTTTCCAGTGGCCCTAATTCATAACCTGATTAACCGCTCCGCCCGCTCAGATCCATGAATACTAAACGAACCAGATAGCGCAATGGGAGATCCAATGGCGCAATAGCGGTCGTTTTATTCCCCAACCTAATCGATTACCTTAACAGCTTCTTTTTATGGTTCGGGAAATCGATTTTCCTAGTGTGTTTCATTTTTATAACTTTATAAATTCGGAATATTTATCATGACATAATGGTAATGGATTTCTTTGGATAAGGATTATTATCCCACACCATAGATGAGTTCAGAACTGAATAGACTCAAGTCGTATAAAAAATCGTAAAGATTTGATGCGACACGGGAATAAACCATGTAACTTGGAACTTTATTTCAGTGTCAATAAATTTAGAGATAATATTTTCATGTATAATCCACCATTACTATTTCAATAAGTTACGATTGACCAATAGCACAGTTTATATGTTATTTTAATAATATATATATTTTTATATAATATATTTTTTATTTTGTTTGACACTAACTATTTCCTTTTACAAGGTATTACAAGCTGTTTCAAATATGCCACGAAATATTCTTAGTCCGAAAGTATGTTAAAGAAGGACGTTATTTTATTTTTTTTTTATTATATGTGGGTACTTTTATTTGATTAAATATCGGTATATATATATAAATTTTTATTTTCATATCGCTTTAATCTATACAATTAAACATTAAATAATACAAACGATAGCATTTATGAATCCGTATTGCATTAAGCTCATGTTACATATAGAATCCTGCTCCACTCCGGGCGCGCTGGTATTCCTTAGGCATTTTTATTACAATTTTTTTTTTTTTTTTTTTTTTTTATTTTTATTGAATAATAATACAATCAGCCACTGTTGGAGGGCTATAAGTATTAGGGCTAAAAGTTCTCATTCATACAGTATATACAAGTAATACAGAAGTAACTATAAATATAAAAGTAAATAAATAATACTTATATAAAAAAAAATGTAAATCAATAGAAAAAAAAATAAAATAAAATAAAAAAATAAATAAACAAAATAAAATAAAAACTTCTAAACACATTCATACCTATATACATTCGCCCAGGAATCTCCGAGCCAGCCTTTTCTCCCCACATGTGGAAAGCAAAGCAGGACTCCAGAGATCCCAGTGCCACTTTTCCAGCCGCATCACTAGTATTAAAAGCCAGTGGAGGCTGAAGGAGGGCACTAGAGCCACAGATGCTCAGGACTTGAGTGGAGAAGCTGGCCATTGCCAGGACTCCAGAAGCATATTTACAATAGATCTCGCGGCCACTGCCGTTTTAACCTTCGAGGGGGATTGTAGGGATGGTGGGAGCTGGATAGGGATTGAGCTAGAGGATTTGGATGATGGATAAGGTTCTGGTGAAAGTTTGAGAATCTGGATGGGATGATGTCGAGGACAAAAGGGATGTTAAGGTCATGGTGTAGGGTCTTATTTGTGACATAATATGGGGCATTGGCTATTGTTCTAAGTACTTTGGACTGGAAGGATTGGATGCGTTTGATATTCGAATGTTTAGCAGTTCCCCACAGTTCAAGTCCGTAGGTCCAGATAGGTTTCAGTATTGTCTTGTAGATTAAAAGTTTATTTTCAATCGAAAGATGAGATGTCCTGCTTAGTAGTCTATATAGCTGGCCATATCGTTGGTTAAGTTCTTGTCTTTTAAGTCTCGTATGTGGGTTCCAAGTTAGTCTTTTGTCTAGAAGGAAGCCAAGGTAACGGACTGTATCTGAGTAGGGAAGTGGTATTGAATTGAAAAGGATTGTGGGACAGGATCTGCGTCGCAGAGTGAAAGTAATATGTTTACATTTTGCTTCATTGATTTTAATGCGCCAGTCGTTGCACCACTGCTCAATCAAGGAGAGGTGAGATTGTAGGTTTTGAGATGCTATTTGAGGATCTGAGTGGGAGGATAGAATGGCAGTATCATCGGCAAATGTAGCTAGGAAGGTATCGGGATTTGGAGGGATATCGGCAGTGAAAAGGATGTAGAGAACTGGACCCAAAACACTGCCTTGTGGAACACCAGCCTCAACTGGATAGTAAGTGGAGAATTCGGTGCCGCAACGGACTTGGAAGGAACGATTTGAGAGATAGGATTTGAGGACTAGGTATAAGGATTGGGGTAAATGGGTTTTGAGCTTGAAAAGCAAGCCATCGTGCCACACCCGGTCGAAAGCTTGCGCTACGTCCAGAAAGGCACCAGTGCAATATTGCTTGTTTTCAAGTGCAGAGGATATATGGTCCACAACACGAAGGCCTTGTTGGACAGTGGAATGTCTTGAGCGGAATCCAAATTGATGAGAAGGGATGTTGTGGGATTCGAGTATGGGTAGGATGCGTTTGAGGAGTGATTTTTTCAAAGATTTTTGAGAGGATAGGGAGTAAACTTATCGGTCTGTAGGATGATGTGTTATTAACGGGTTTGCCTGGTTTTGGAAACAGCACGATTATGGAGTGTTTCCACATCAAGGGAAAGTTGGTAGTACGAAGGATGCAATTATATAGATAGGTCAGGAATATAATTGATTTTTTGGGAAGTTGTCTAAGGATTTGTGAAGTGAGGAGATCATATCCAGGGGATTTTCGGGGTTTTAATTTGTTTATGAGGAATTTGACCTCAGAGGGGTTAACAGGTTTTGGAGGTAGAGAGAGAGGAATTGGTGAAGAGAGGAATTCTTTAACTTCAGCAGTGTGGGTGGGATGGAGTTCGGGATGGGGAGTGAATGTGTAGGATAGATGTTTAGCAAACTCTTCAGCTCTATTCGCATCTGACGAAGTCCAGGAACCATCATCACGGCGGAGGGGGTGGGAAATGGATTGGACTTTAAGGATTTTTTTAGTTACAGTCCAGAGGGAGTTATCACTAGATGTTAATGAGGAAAGGTAGGAATTGTAGGATTGGGTTCTAAAGATATCCAGTTTCTTTTTTACCTGTTTGGAATAATAGTTATACGATTTCCGGTCATCAGGATGCCTGGTTCTTTGCCAGAGGGCCCTAGAGCATCGTTTGCTATGGATAAGGTCCAATAGGTCTTGGGGTAGAGGATTTATACTGAGGTGTTTTTTGGGACGATCAGGTGAGGATGCAGTCCAAACTGCTTGCTGGATCAGCTTAGTAAAGGAGTCCACTGCATCGTCAAGGTCTTCAGGTGTTTTTAAGGAAACTCTGAGGTCTATATTATCATCCAATATTTGACGGAAAAGGTTCCAGTTAACTGGTCCCTGATAAATGAAGGAGAGGATGATTTAGGAATGGGTGATGTAGAAGCGGTTAGGACTATAGGACTGTGGTCTGAGGAAAGATCATCAAGCCTTGAAATGGAACAGTGTAATGATCCTAGACCTTTGTGTAGAAAAAAGTCTAGAAGGTCGGGATTGCGGTTGGGATCTGTTGGCCAGTATGTGGGAGTATTAGGTGAAAGGATGTTGCTGCGATGGGAATTAAGTGCAGATAGCAGTGTTCGCCCTCGGGAATTTGTGGATCTGGCTCCCCATTGTTGGTGTTTTGCATTTAAATCTGCACCTAGGATGAAATGGTGTCCTAAGGAATTCAGGAAGGAAATTATTTGGGATTCGGAAATGGGTATTTTAGGCGGGGAATATGCCGCAACTAATGTTATTGGGTAAAGGGAAGTTTGGATTATTACAGCAGTGGATTGTAGGAAATTATGGGTTGGTAAGGGAAATAAATGATGGGAGAGAGATCGGTGGATAATTATAGCAGTGCCAGCATGTGCTGTTCCATCAGGATGATCGGTTCTATAAATATTGTAGCCAGGAACGTTGATTTGTCGTTTGTTGGTTAGTCGGGTTTCAGTTATTAGTGCTATGTCGATGTTTTTGTCATGTAATAAGATTGTCAGTTCGTTGATGTGATTTCGAATACCATTCGCATTCCATAGGAGAATGGAAAGGGATTTGGTTGAGGACATTTATGGATTTCTCGGCGGTGGAATGAGGTTGGATATAACATTGGTAAGTAATGAAATAAGAGGGGTGATAAGGGATCTAAATTCAGAGAGGAAAGAAGTTAATAGGCTTGTGAGGTCAGTGGAATGGGAAGGAGGAGGAATGTATGTCTGGGTATTGAACCTAGGTTCAGGGATGGAGGGTTTATTACAATTATCCTTTGTTACGATCTCTTATTTCACCTTTAGTTAATTATCAAATTCTTTCATATTTTATATTTAACCATTTTTCATAGCAGGTTCAAATATGAATTAATTATTATTTTAAATTTAAAAAATTAAAGGTACTTGAGCAGACATTTTGAAAAAATTAAGCCCTGTCAGGTTGTATAAATAAAAACCTACTCTAAATCAAAAACTGCTTAAGCCGTTTTCGATAAAATCGTAAAAATGTAATATCGATTATATAAAGTACCACTTACTTCTGGTAAGCCGAATTTGTCGAAAAAGTTACTGTAACAACCCAAGTAAATAGAAACCTTAAATATGCAATTTTTCCTTTCATCTGACTTATCGTTTTTGAGCTAGACTGTTCACATACACAGATCCTTTAGCGGGACTTTTAAGATCTCAATACTTAAGATCACAATAAGGTAAGTGAAAGTAAAATATTTTTTGACTACGTAGATGTAGTACTTATCAAGCAGTACTGATTTTGTACTGATGCTGATGAATACAAGAGCTTTTGATCTTGTTTCCACTTACTTTTTTAATTGATTGCCGGTACTAATGCACTCTTCATCACAAACTTTATATGTCCTTCATAAGGGTATAGTTTTATGGGTATAGACTCTTGCAATTAGTTTGCGAAAATATGAGCTTATAAAAATCATTGCTGAAACAATGATGAGCTGATTTTTACATTTATACTGCTACTAGGCAAGAAAAGTATTTCATTTGGGTCAAATTTTCAATATGGGGTTACCAAAAAAGCTATGTGGAGTAAAAAAAAAGTTGCAAACCCCTTTGATTCTAAAATGGAAGAGCTCGATTTGGGTCCCAAATACAAAAAATGGCATGAATTGGGTCACCATACACTTCTAAACTACTCGAATTGTGTCCTAAATCTTTTCTTAGGTGCTGAAATTAAGTCCACTCTATCTGACTTATTCAGGTGGAACCATGAGAATGTCGTTTCTATATGTAGTGGACATTCGAGCGACACAAAGTCTATTGTGTGTATTGTGTAGGTAGGTTATATGATTTACCATTAGCATATATGGATCTGTTGATTTAAATCATAATCTATTAATACGAGACGAGACTGTGAAGTAAGGCATTTAATGTTTAGTGATATTTACCTGTTGAAAAATAAATGGATTTTTACTTGAAAAGATAAAATGTATTATTTTAATTCTGTCATTTATTATTATGAAAATTACTTTAAAGAATACAGAACCTCAAAGAAAGATTTTCTAAACCATATTTAAACGTTTTATCTTTAGAAGATATAGAGGTTTTTTCTTTCGAGCAGGTTTTCCGCTTGAATGTTAGTTGTCGAGTGTGTGTACCTTTTAAATTCATCGACTGGTATTCTTTTTTTTTTTTTTTTTTTTTTTTTTTTTTTTTTTTTTTTTTTTTTGTCAGTTTGAAAGCTCTTGTTTATCTGGGTGATTATTTCGACATCTGCGTACGGTATATTTTCCGGTAGAACTTTCCGTGTGTCAAACGAACCTTCAGCTGTCAATTATATTTCAGATTACGTACTCCTCATATAGTATCCTCCATTAATATTATACTGCTTAAAAAATCTAAACAAAATTATGGAGCCTCGTGAAATGGGATGAAATTTCTTTTTAAGATTGCCCATTCCCCTGGGTAGGAGAATATAAATGGGTGAATTGCTAATCAGAGCAAATTAATCTGCTCATTGAAGCCAGGCACTCTGTTACACCCTTTCATCCTCGGTCATCACTCTCTCCAAGTCCCTCATTAAATTGCGGCTTTGAATCGACTTAATTTCGTATCCCATTTCCAATACCATTTACTATTTGGTAGGTCCATACATGTCTCTGTGGAAAGTTACTCATCAGTGTCATTTGTATATGTAGATCTATACATATTTCTTATTTACAAATATAACACTTATTAAATAAGTCGAACTTTGCGATAATTATTACCCTTGCTTCTCACAACAGATTCAACGTTTTGTCAAAATTCTGAGATGTAGTTTTAATTTCACATAGTTCTTTTATTAATATATATTTCATTTTATGCCGGAGGGCGAGCATATATCTTGAAGCCTCTACACAACAATGAATGCCTCAATAATATGTAAAAGACCACGTAAAAGACCACCCAAGAAGCGGGTATGTAGACGAAATCAACAAAGCTGCAATATAACTGCTTGCAGACAACTGGAAAGAAATAGGTAGAGATGGAAAAGGTTGATTAAGGCGACCTAGTAGATTTCTTCTACAAGGTCTGTATAACAAAAAAAAAAAAAAATTAATATATTTTACAAAATAGTTATTATACATTAAATTTTGTGAAAGCGATTTTCACACTACACTAGTCACTAATTTTAAGAGGATAAATTAATTTTCGAATGCCAGAGTGTCGCCTTATTATGTAACAAACTTTAACTTGCTTCATTCGGATTTAAAGCTAATTAAACAAATAAATGGTTTCCTAAAAGTCTGAAGTTGTGAAATTTAGTGGTAGACGAAAAAAAAATAATAATAATAACCCAAGTAATTCGTTATTTTATGAAAAACAGAACTTGACCTGATTTAGTACATTAAAAATAAATTTCTTAAAATAATTTTAAAAATACAAAATATATTTTCATTCGTAAAAAAATGTTAAGTTGATATTGGTAGTACCTTAATTAAATGGTTATCGTTTTTTAAAAACAAAAATGAGACAATTAAAAAACACTTAAGTTAGAGAATAGAACTATTAACATTTTTGATACTGTTTAGAACTTCAATAAAATATTTTAGAATTTTTCATTATTTACTGGACATTCTGAATGATCACTGCTTGAAAGAATTCCCTCAAAATAGTTCTTAAAATATTCATTGCGCTCAGCTTAGCTAGGCTATAACTAGGGTATAGTGCTCTATAAAGAGAATTATAATTCGAAGCTTATCTCTAGCGAATTTACCTAGTCCCTTCAGATTAAATTATAAATTCAGGATTTGCAGTTCTTTAGTCTGTTCATAAATTCTGAGATAGCTTGAGGAGATGGAAAGTTCGTAGTTGATGATTCTGTTGGATTAGATTGAGGGGAGGTGGCGAAAGGGGAGGGGAGGAGGGGAGAGTAATATGTGTAGCTGTTGTCTAAGTGCACTTCACGGTACTATTTAAGTTTCATGAATTTATATTAAAAAACTAAGTTGTGAAATCATAGTGATATTTTATTTTGTATCTTTATTCTTAGATATTATGTTTAACTCAAGTTATGCTTAGTTTTCATTCGTTTAAGTTTATTTTTTCGTATTGTTTTCACTGAAAAACCTGCAATTAAGTTAACTATATAATATTTTATAGTAATTAACAACAAAATTTATTACTTCTTTTTATTCTATAGTTAGGAGGTTTTAACTAATTAATTATAAAATTAACAATAAAAACTTCCTTCATTGCAAGAGACTGTTATATTTGTCACATATTTTTCGTGTTTATGTTTCAGCATTGTTTTCCCATTCTTATAACTTTCTTTAGCTTTCAATTACAAATAAATTTCCATTTGGTATGTGCCCTCCTTTGTCAGTTTTATACATTTTTCTATAAGTGTTATCTTGACGAAACATTGCTTGACTGACGATCGGTTTGCTTTCATCTTTCTGAGATTAGCGGTAATGGACATTTTCATTTTTATTGATATAGATACCAAAATATGTGAATACAATTTAAAAAAACATATTTGATCATTACTCAAGTTTCGCCTTTTCTGTAGAAATATATTACATTATCATATTTATGAGTTTTGTTTCAAATCCATTTGTGACTTCGGGAGAACGCATGTTTCTACATTTCGTGTAAATAATGAAGATTTATTTTACTATATTATATATTTATTTTTATTTATGCTCCTTACGTTTTATTTTTAAATGTAAACAATGACCTACCCCCAATCCATATTGAAATAAAAACGCAGCGTATTATTGCACAGTGGTTTATTATTTCCAAACAATTATACATCTAAAGTAGCATTACCTTCCTAGTTACAAAGAAAAATAAAGATTATTTTTTTGTTTTTTAGGAAATTCATAAACTTTTAAAAAACCATACTTTTTGTGTTGTCCGGAATTTAATTTTACCATCCCTCGTAACTTTTTCCCAGCTTCTTTCCGTTGGAGTATATTATATAGATAAATTTTAAGGGCGTCGAGAAAAAGACTTTAGCCAAGTTTCGTAGAAATTGGTACATTCGTTTAGGCGCTACAGTCTATAGCAACGCAAATTTTTCGACCACCCTTTAGAAAGTAAAAGGCGGATAGTAATGTCGATGAAGGAGGATCATCATCGTATGACCTCTGATATTAAATCCAAATTTGAAAAAAATTATCCAGTAATTTTAGAGAAAATTCGCGGACGGTGGACGGACCAAAAAAAATTGTATTCGTTTTTCGAATTCTACGTATCCTGTAAAATAAAACCTCAAATTTTGAGAGGGGTTTAGGTTTTTGGATTTTTTACTATGGTTCACTATTGAATATAATAAACCAAAATCACCTGTGTCACATGAAGCATAATCTATAAATTCCCAAAGTTGAAAAAATGTAAATCTCTGCTCTAAGGTGTTATTGTTCTATTTACGAGAGTATAACGTCCTAAAATATAATAGACTAAAAAACACGACAAAAGATGTTTTTGTAACAATTTTTCGATCTAAGGGAACACTAAATCGCAATGTTTTTTTCAGATCCGTGTGCCGTCCGTTCTCTACTTTTGGCAGTTGGGGAAGTGTAGGACAGAAATTGAAGGGAATTTTCTTTAAATATTTAAGAGAATAGCTGAGAGAAGAAGATGATCAAGCACATCCTCCATTTTATAAAGATCTATCGGTGACACTTCGCCTGGGTCAACTCACCCTTCTTTTATTCAAAGGCAGCCCGTTATATATGGCCCATCTCCAAAGGCTCATGTAATTTTAGTCGGGACAATACTTACCCTTCCCTATCTGGATTAACGTCATTTCGAGTTCTTATTTCATTTGTAAACTTCATGATATAGCTTCTTTTACGGACAATGTCAATTTTTTTGGATTTATTATTTTCATTAATCAACTTTTACAATCGGCAGATAAAAAAAAGTTATCCTCTCTCCCCCAAAAAAAAATTATATTTTACGTTTCAAGATACTTAGAATCCGAAAATCAAATAAAAAAATCGTCCGTCCACCGTCCGCGGCTTTTCTCTGAGACTACTTCACCGATTGTTTTGAGATTCGGTATTAATATTAAATGGCACCCGAGGATGATCATGAAAATTCGGTACTACCGTCCGCCTTTTCCTTTCAACATGACGACCGAAAAACCTACGTCACTACAGACTGTAGTGCATAAACTAATGTACCAGTTTTATTGAAACTAGGCCAAAGTCTTCTCCCAGTAGCCCTTTAAATTTATCTTTATAAAATGTTTCACCGAAAAGTACTTTACTATCATGTTAGCTGTACCGTCATAATCATTCGAACGTTTAGGAAATTTACAAAAAAGAATTGTTTAAATTGCTTTTTTTTTTTTTGTATTTTTAAAGTGCCTTACATGACCTGATTCAATCCAGATTGTTGTCTATAGTTCTTAGAAGATTACGAATGATGAAAAAAAAGAAGTGTTTTAGGCCTCTAATATGAATCACCTATTATTTATTTGCTTCTGCGTGACTAGGAAAGTAGTATTGCATATGATATATAACTGTTTGAAAATAATAAACCATCGTGTAATAATTCCAAGCGTTTTAAAAATCCAATTCAAGATTTTGGTTTATTCTTTTCAATAATCAACCATTGTGATCGACCAAAAAATTCAAATACTTAACCCTCTCTCAAAATTTGAGGTTTCACGTTTCAGGATGCGTAGAATTCGAAAAACAAATAAAAACGTTTTTGTCCGTCCACCGTCCGCGCATTTTCTCCGAAACTACTGAACTAATTTTTTTTCAAATTTGGATATAAAATCAGAGGTCACCCGAGGATGATCCTCCTTCATCAGCATTACTATCCGCCTTTTACTTTCAAAATGGTGGCCGAAAAACCTGCGCTGGTATAGATTGTAGCTCCTAAACGAATGTACTGATTTCAATGGTTTTTTAAAAGTTTACGAAATTTCCTAAAAAACAAAAAAAAAAACAATTAGGAGCAAAGATATGGTCTCCGGTTTTTTTAATATGTTCTACTCCAAATTTTATATCCTTTGTTTGGTTTTTAAATTTTGAATATGTTACTGATGTAATGCTATTTTTTTTAGCATATTACACATGATCAAAAAAAAAAAGTTTAGTCCAATATTTGGAATCACCTTTTATTTTTTTTTCTTTGTAACTATGAAGGTAATGTTACTTTAGATGTATAATTGTCTGGAAATAATAAACCATTGTGGAATAATTTGCAGCGTTTTTTTTATCTGTTAAACTTAGTGAACGGTCAATCATTATACACTATAATTAATTTTATTCAATCAGTAACACTTTTTGTGCATATTTTTTTTTTAATAATTGTAACTACAGAAACAAGAATAATTAAAGGAATAGCATTTTTAAATTTCTTTTGACAGGTGCTCACACATGAGTATTACAGTATCTGAAGCCCACAAGTTTTACATAAATTTACAAAGATAACAGATAATTTTTGTTTGAGTATTTGATTCAGATTTCTCATAAATCAACTTAAGACTATACGATTGCAATAAAGACATCAACAAGGCGGAATAAATAGTATGATTTTTTTTTGTTCTATATTCACAAAGTGATAACATGTACAAATATTCATATATAATTATAACTGCTTATAAACTATTTTTGTTCTATATTCACAAAGTAATAACATTTAAAATAAATACAATAATAATTGTATATATATTATTCTGGTAAATTTTCTTCTGACTGATCTTCATTCGTATCATTCTCCAAAAATGATACAATAGGTTTATGATAACTAAAATATGCGATGAATACTTTTTCTAGAAATCTGTTCGTTAAATATCTAACAAAACGTCCATCAATCTTTGTTACAAATTTTTTTGTGCTTCCAATCGGTTCATTCGACATGTCCTATCATGTTTATTTCAAAATATAAACTAAAGGCTTCGATATGTCTTTTGAGTCTGAATGTTCAAAACAGTTATTATTATTTGTATTGTTTTTCGACGCAATTTTTTCCTCCTTCTGACTCTCTAACTCAGTGTCATTTCAAAAACTTTGAATAATAGCTCATTACAAAGTAGATGAAATGACGAACATTGCTCTCTCTTACTGTATGCATATTCAATTTTTAATTTCTGAAATATTTTAATCCAAATGCAAAAATTAGCAAAATCGGGCCAACTTTATTTGAATCGGCGTTACATAGCCAAGCTTTTAGGCTCATTCAATACCCACAAAATAAAGTGCTAAACACGTCCTAAAAAGTTTTCACTAAAAAATAATGAGGTATCTATCCTTCTATCTATTAAGGTATCGTGACTTAATTAATCCCGTACTCCACAGGCTTTAGCACCTGTGAGGCAGTTGAGAGAGTAGCGCAGGAATTTGGGTTCCCCGCCTGATTATATATATTGTAAATAGGTATGACTGTATTTTTATGTTTTTAATTTACTTATATTTTGGTATATAGTTTATTGTATATAGTTTTTATTTATTATTATTTTACTGTTGTTAATTTTATTTTTTCTTTGTATATACGGTGTGAATGTGTTCATTTATGAATAAATTATGGTCCCCGTGTCAGCATATTATATGTCTAAATAAATAAATAAATTAATCCCGTAAAATCCTCATTTCCTATATTACGATTTTCCATGAATAGGACACTATTTAAAAAAAAAATTTTTTTTTACTTTTTGTCTAGGTCTCATCAGATTTTGTTTAACAACTTTCCTCTCTACAAATAAAATAATTAGTAAATGATCTAGTTATTAACTATGTTAGGGAGACTAGTTAATTAAGCCACGTGTAGAACTAATGTGGCCCAGCAAGGTAGATGCAGCTACCTGGGTCGACAAAGACAGAGGGGGGTTGGGGAGGGGGGCAGAAGCAAGGGGTCTATAAAACACATTAATTAAATTTTATTGTCTCCCCGAGCCCCGATATCTCATTGCCACAGGGCCTTATCTATTCGGCCATACGCCTACCAGGCCTGCGCCACAGAATGATTATTAATTATAGATAATAAGAAATTAATATTGTCCCTTAAACCGATATATTCAATATCAGCTTTTAGTACATGATTTTACGCTATTTTCCCATCCCTTTTTTTCTTTTCATAATAAGAAATCAAAAAATTCTGAGTTTTTCAAATTTAGGCTCTGTATTTTCTTAGGTGTCTTTTCATTTAACATTAAATATTTTTTTCATGCATAATTTTTAATAATGAGTGATTCCTGTGAAATTTAAAAGGTATTAGAGTTGAGTATTAACATACGGGATCTTTCAGTTAGTTAAAAAAAAATAAAGAAATTGATAAGAAATTAAAAACGCGGTAGTTCTAGAATTACTCAAAAAGCAAAAACATAAATTTTAACCATATTTTACTTTAATAAACTATAAATTATCATGAAATATCTGAAATCATTTAACTAGGGCGCGTCGCTCCACATTATTATTCTTAAATAAAGCTTATTCTCAACATACAAGCGAATAGTTTGAAGTACTACATAATAGTAAATAGGAACTATTCAGGCATTATTAGGGCAGAAAAACCATCAGAAAATCATCAGAAATAAATAAATAAATTCTGATGTTTCTGAAACTGATTTTCGAGGCCAAGTTGATTCATTTTTTTTTTAATTTTTATTTCATAATTATTTTTTAAAAATTTAATTAAACACGTTTTGTAGTATTATATTTTAATTTTGCCTATATATTTGTCTCTTTTATTACGTATAATCAGCTGTTCAATCTTCCTTAGATATTGTTAATATAACCTTCTCTTTCTTTCAGTATGTATTTGGACGGCTTCGTGAGATTTCTACTATTATATAATTTTTTATTTTAGTTTTTTCTTTCACCATTTACGAATATGTGATCTTGGTTTTTATGTTCTGATGTCTTAATTAGCGAAAGGTTGGCAAGCTGACTGACTTGTATGTTGGAGACTCGTGGCTTTGTTGTTCGGATTTTTCCATTTATAACATGATTTAAATATAATTTCATGTTGTTCCAACTGATTTTCATTATTAAATGAACCATTGTACTATTCTTCTTCATGATAGTAATTTATTTCTAGAATGATTTTATGGTTTATAATGAAGATCCTAACCTAACCCCTATTTAAACCTGCCATTACCAAGGATTTCTCTAATGAGGCGTACCGCAACCCTTCATAGACATATAAGAGTTATATGTTAGAGCGATTTTCATTTAAATAGAGAAATAATTCTGATGTTTCAGAAACTGGTTCTCATGACCAGATTGATTAATAATTGTTCATTTGTCATATTTAAGCAACATAAAGTTTAAAGAGTCTACTAATCCCATGTAGTATAGGCACTTACTCCATTAAACTGTTATTATTCCCTTTAATAAATGTTGAGAATATATCTCCGAGATTGAAAGGTTAATAACCAGTATTTATACAATAAAATGTATGTACAACTACTGCAATTTTACTACCTACATTAGACATTCTGAGTTTAAAATAGCCTTTCATCCAAAAAAAAAACAACTTTCTCTTAAATGGTTAGGTCCAAGATTAAAACTGTGAACTGGAGGGTATGTTTTGAAGAATTCCTCAGGGCACCATAGGTTGGTCACCAGACATAGGCCGGTCACTAAATCTATGGGTTTGGCAACATCTGCTTCCTGATGAACCGTTTGGGGGAAGGGGAGGGTGTAACTCAATCAAAGTGCAAGAAAATAATTACAGCTCATTACCCAAGGCTCCGGGTAATTTACTGGAGCTATTTAGAGTACTCCTGTAAACAAAATAAAAACTGTCACAAGCATATCTCTATGGAAGACAAACGAGACATTAAGCTCCTGAACTTAAAATCAAATTCTAGAACCGTTATACATGAAATAGTATCAAATTTCCAGTTCAAACTTAAACTCACCTTTGTAATACTGAATCAATAAACATAACGTACAGCTCACCATCGTTAAAATCTCTTCTTAAAACCGAAAGACAACTTAAGAATTATGTTTAAAAAATATGAATAAAATATGAGAAAATTATCATCCGGATAATTTTATGATAAGAAATTGAGAGTTATTCCCTTTATACACTAGTATGTTTAAAAGTATGACTTTCATTTTCCTTTAACAAAATTATTATTTTATGTAAAAAGTCATAGAAGTGTTAATTATTATAAAGAATTAATATTAAATTTAATAGTAATAGTAATTAAAATGAAACGTAAGACACTACGTTAAGAACATCTTGGATAACTCTGGCAAATCTTGTAAATTTAATATTGATCAACTGTTTTTGATGATGAACTTAATTGTATGTGCATTTTCATATATATATGTTTTTTTTATATCTTTATTGTATTATATAAATTATACAATTTATTTCGTATTTTTTGTGACCTGTGAATGAATTTTGAATGGATATTACATGGTTTTTATCTGGTTTTTTTTCGATCAGCTCTTTGACTATAACCTTCCTGAGCTGTTATCTTACCATCCTTCCAGTATGCGATTGGATGTCATGAAGTGATGTTATCGTCGATGTGTACTTCTTTTCGGTCCTGATGATGCCTGAATATCGCGAAACGATGATGGGTTTTTTTGATGATTTTTTATCCCCATTTTGAAGACATAATGGTTGAAAATTTTCCAATTATAATATAACTTTGGATGAGTTTTTTTTACTGTTTTATATAAATTAATAATAATAAAAATGAATAAACCGAAAAAATGCTAATGTTATACAGAAGCTAATATGTTAAACTGCTATAAGAAATATCTACCAAGTTTATATAATACATAAAGGAGCTTAACTATAGAAGGAGGCTGAGGGGCCATAGCTATAGCCCTCACTGCCAACTTGTCACGTCCGGTAAACACACTAAGGTCACCTCCACATTTTCTTATTTTTAAACGATAACGACGGCAAACTAACCATTTCTCATCCTATTTTTGGCTAGAACATCTATTATTATTATCCATATATTGCTATACATAAAAATATATAATATATATATATATATATATATATAAATATTATACACAAACATACACCCACCACCCTTCCATCTAAACTAATATCTGTTTTTTATATATTTCCATTTATAATTTCATAACCGCATTATGTACTTGTATATAGTAATTTTACTTATTTTATTCATACGGCCTCTACTTTCTTTTCTTCTTTGCAATTGATTAGCCTAATTTAATTAAACATAGAATTATATTAGTTCGAAATTTAATCTTGTGTCATAGACAGGTTCTGTGATAAAGGTTTCTGGTAATGATTGATTTACAGCAGTGGTCTCCAAAATACGACCAACGAGTTTCTTTGATAAAATGGTAAAATGTAAAAAGTCATTTACAAAATATAAAATAGCAGTAAATCAAATCTAAGGTTATTATGACAAACACTGCATAAGTTTTTCTCTTAGCATGGTCATTTTACAGCTGAACTCTCATTCATGGAATTATATCTTATATGGTAATATTTTTGATAAATTTGGCAAATTCATCATTTGTTAGCCTGGTCTGACATCTAGACCGTAATACTTATATATACATTATAAAGTTGCGGTACTAATTTTTTGCAACATCCAACATTCTTTAACTCATTAAAGAAAAACATTTGCACGTGGGTGAAGAGTTCAGAATTTTTATTGTGTTTTATTGTGTGTTACACCAAATTTAGAGATAATAAATGCGATTAAAGATATTTGAAGGAAATTGGAAGTATTATTGATATTTATGTTTTTAAAAAAAAATCAATTATTAAATGTTTATAAATTAATTATGCATGAAATGATCAATAAATTTCGATGTGTAGATTTTCATGCAGTATCATTGCATCTTGATTTGACTTGATTTGAAGTGATTTTAAACACCGACATATCAATATTTTTGTCATCACAAACCATGACCCACGGAGCTTCGTGCATGTCTCAATGTGGCCCGCTGGTCAAAAAGCTTAGAGATCCCTAATATACATATTAACGGCACAAAGGTTAATTAGAGTCATGAAATCCAATTACACAAGGAATATTCACTTCACTTATGATATATTCTTAATTTGTTATAGTGCTAAAATGTTAGTCTGAATCTTAAGTAAACGACCACTGTTCATATTATTATTTTTAAACACTGCTTAATATATTGATTTTGACAACCATAAATTAATAAAGAAATTTGAAAAACTGTTATTCATCAGGATTAGGTAACGATATAAACAGATTATTATTATCTTCTGAACTAGTGCCCATATTTAACACACTTATCTTGAATAATTTTCTCGACTCTATCACGTTTAAAATGTCTCCAATGCTTGCAACTGGTTGGATGAATACTCTAATTCAATACTCTCATCCAGAGTTAGTTTCATCTTCCTCTTTTTAAACAAATTTTCATTAATTAACATTTGAAATGAACCTTATGTTTTAATTCAATTTTTTTTTTCTTATTGCAACAAAACATCTACAATTCTCTGCTAGCTATACTACGTGTCTGGAATGTTTGAGGCCACAGGGACATTATAGAGATAGGGAAATGAACATTGTTGTGGGTTCCGGATAAAAAGAGCATAGGAGCATTGGATAGAGAACAATAGACAGAAGAAAGTAAGACTGAGCGATAGGATGGGATGGAAAGAGTGAGAGGAGATAAGAGCGGGACAAATCGCCTTCATAAATATCCGCTATCTGGTCTCTATAAATAGCAGGGAAGGCTCTTATCAGTTTAATTGTCCTGCCACGTCACTCCTGGCGGAGGAAGGGGTTACTAGTAGAGTCGACTCGAATCTCGCCCAGGTCTGAAGGGTCGAAATGTTTGACCTGTCATTAGCGGCTCTTCATCGGGCTACTTCAGCTACCTCACTGGATTTTCATTATATTTACCCCGCAGTTGTTAGGCAGTAATGTACAGGTCTTATACACTATCTCACTGAATTGTGTTGAAACAATGTCGAACTTTATAAATCGAAAATTACGGAAAATCTGTTTACTTTAAATGAATTCCTAGTCACGTGGAAATAATTGATAAAGAGCTTGGAAATATGAGAGCCTAACAAGCACTCACGCTCCTAGACCGACGCGCTCTTAACCCCTCCAGAAATGATTCTACCTCTCAAAAAGAAATAACAGATAGTTGGTAGTCCATGTAGTACGAGAGCCCACTATGCTAATTAAAAATTATTAAGAAATCAATTAGGCCCTGGACCACATCAAATCTTCCTTAACATAGAGAGAATGTCTCTATAACCAGGTTTAAAATAGGCCACACAAATTTAATTCATTTATATCTCGTAAATGAAAGTCCACCACCAAGGATGCTTATTCCCCCAAGGTCGATGGCACATGAGCCATTCTTTCCCGTTCTCCGAAAATTGTATTTCTCTCCTCTTCTTAAAACAGTGAAAGCGAAATTAGGATTAGACTATTCATAGATGATATACAATTACACCCTCTGTGATCTATTCCATGTTTTTCCTCTAGTTCTCTGTTTTGAAACTTTTCACACCGAAACTTCATAGCCTCGTCGCAATGTGTTCCTCTCCTAAATTCAAAACCCTGTAAAATGTACCCCCTTAAAAATTTTGGTGGGACAACTTGCGCCATGAAACCCCATCCTTGCCACCACCAAGATTCCAACACTGTAATGGTACTCTCACAGTAAATCATATTTTCCATAAAAGCCCTTATTACACCTCAAGTTTAAATAGATCATCTCTGAGAACGGATATATATAATATATATATATAGATATATATATATATTATATATATATATATATATAGATATATATAAATATAATAAATTATATATATATATATATCAATAATATTAAACAATGACGAATCAAAGATTATAAATAATAAATAAATAAAACAATTATAAATTTTATAAAACCCATTGGCTATTTTTTGGGTTCAGTACTATTTAGGGAAAGCACTGTTTCTTGGTCTACAGTTGTGCAAGGAGCTGATTTGGCCCACTTTATTAAGGCTGGGTGTGCCCCGGGAGGGTCTCCCTACCCAGTGTCGCCCCACGGCCAATGAAACAGAATAAATAATTTTTTTGCCATGAGCCGAGATTCAAACCGGGGACCTTTA
The DNA here is from genome assembly GCA_928085145.1 of Nezara viridula. Classification (NCBI taxonomy): domain Eukaryota; kingdom Metazoa; phylum Arthropoda; class Insecta; order Hemiptera; family Pentatomidae; genus Nezara; species Nezara viridula. The sequence goes on from OV725080.1 coordinate 27,765,891, forward strand.
GCATTGGAATGCTCAGTACCCTACCACTGAGCCACCCTACTCCCTTTTTTGAACTCCTGAGAACAAAAATAAATGACTTATAGGCGTTGATGGCTAGTATTTTACATCTTAAAGTCCAAGCAAAGAAACAAAGAACTTTCTAAATCCCGATGTTGATATTCGAGAAATCTGTTACTAAAAATATCCTTCCGTTTTCATCGTATCTTGTTTGTAAGAAAATCCCATCGTTGGTAGATTCCGCGTATGGGGAGTGACATCAGCGAAACCTGTGTATTTTCAGATATAATATAATATTATTGAGGCAGGCTGTGCAACAAGATACATCACTTAATAAGTAATTAGCTTGTACCATTGCAAAATACATAATCAGTTACATAGCCAAGCAAAAAGACTAATAAGTAATAAGCTATCGCTAGAAGTCCCGGTCTTAGATATTGCATCACTTATTTCTTTTGATTCTTATGCTAGAAACGTTGACTCAATTGAATGTTTTAGTTTTTCTTCACTTATTAAGGTTACAAGAAAACTCTAACAATGTTTCTCAGTTCAGTTTTAACTGAAATCGAAACAAAAGCTATTATTATGACCTGTGTCGAAGACTATTCTCGTCAAAAAACTTAAAAATTGTGACGTTACATAACGTAAAAGAATTGTCACGGTAAACAGTAACGAGGATAGGGTACCACTAATCAACGGTAGTCATAACTAACAATTTTACCGCTTATTAGTGTGATTGTTTTTAGAATATCGTTTTGTAACTGGAAATGAAATATCCGTAGAACTTGCAGTAGCAATCTTGTGAATAACATAAAATTTAATTAATTTTTTACTCGGCGATGCAATTTCTATGACCGCGACTGTATATTTATCCATTACTGAACTCACTCAAGAACTGTGTGATGGCTAAGTGCTTTGATTTGTATTTCTCTCACTTCCTAAGGTTATAAAAGTCTAAAAATCTTTTTTAGTACTTCGAAGACTACCTTAAATTGCCATATTTCAATTTTAAAAACCTAAATATGTAATAAGTATTCCATAACAATCATCATTACATCTAAGAATCTTCAGGTAAGAAAACAATTTATCTCGAAAATGGAACATTTAGGAGCCTTAGAAAGCGTGGCCTGATAGTTCCTTTGGAATATTTATAACCTATCTATTCTATAAAAAAGTTTTTAGTGTATGTCATATTTTATTTTATTTTAGTATTAAGAGCGTAGGAGGTTACAGCAACTCTCCTATTAGCTCTCCTATTATCACTAATTCATTTAATTACACATGTGTTGAGCTTCTGCTACCTAATACTCTCCTAATACAAAATAATACAGAGGTGGTAGTCTGTACCTAGGTAACTGCAGTTATTTTTTGCTCTTGACAATTTCCCTTGAATACAGTACATTAATTATTATATTATATTATATGAATCTGGGCAAGTTAAATATGTTTAAAAATTGGCAATAAGAATAATGAATGAATAAGTATACATAAAATATAAATTTCAAAGTATACAGAACATTTATACAGCATGATTATTCGTCTGTTGGAAATTCAATATGTTTTACAGTACAGATGAAGACTTTATAATAATTACATATACATGAATAACTGGTAAGTACTAAAACAACAAATGCGAATATAAAATAATAAATATTTTGAATAATTTGTATCTAAGAAATAATAATGAAAGAAAATAAGAGAAATCATAAACAATGACATGAATAAAATTTACCTCAAATAAATTATAAGAATCATTGTATATGCTGGATGTAGCTAAATAAAATGGTGGATCCACGCATGTCGAGCAAAACCGACAATTTTGCGACATTCGTACACAGGGGTGGGGAGGGCATTTAGAAGAGAAATTAGGATATCATTTCGAACCGGGCTAGTTCCAATAAATTTATTCAATACGAATTTGATTGTGCATTGAACATTCAGCCAAAAATTGGAACAGGTCTTGCTTTACTGGAAGGTTCCAGAGTGGGCAATCCGTATATTCCCTGTGAAGCCATGGGATATAATTCAAATAAAGGAGTTCACACCTGAGCTAGAACAACCAACTCAACTCCCACCCATTCAAATACCACCAGCAGCCATCCACGAATATCAAAATTTTAAGATCATGACTCAATTCCCCATACAATAGAAATCGATCAGAATTCAATGCTCCCAATTTTGATGAGTGATTGCAGGCCGTATTGTTGCCAACTGGTCTTTCCATAACGAAGTCTTAGAATAATAATATAATTTGGCAATAAGGCACGATATATAATATATATTTTTAAATTAAAAATTTTGTCTAAAATATAGTTTTGTTCAGGTTATTTTATGTTGATAAAAAATAATTCTATCTGAACTAGAGAATACATGTAAATTAAAGTTATACAATTTGAGAACCAGTTGTACAATTAAATCAACAGTTGTAAAATTTGTAAAACGGGGATTGGTCCGAAGTTACTACCTTTAAATTCAAAATATATATTAATAATTAATTAGTAATTAAAAAATATTAATATTCAATAATTTAATAAAATAAAAACTACATTATTATATAAAATTGTATACATATATTACATTGTTGGTTGGAGTGGCAGTCAGAGAGAACACAAAACAAAAGATTTTTATTTCAGTTTGTGTTCTCTCTTAATGGAACCCCAAATAAATTCTCAATCACATATATATATATATATATATATATATATATATATATATATATATATATATATATATATATATATATATATATATATATATATATATATAACATTTTAAACGTATAACAAATAAAAACAAACTAAAATATAAAACATTATTATTTATATACAAAATTTACAATTAATGAAATAAATCATTCATCGTTGTAATTCGAAAAAAAAGTTGCTACATTTTCGATGGGATCATCTTGACACAAGCTACCTGCTGTCGATGATGTACCCGAAATTGATGATACGCCTAAAATCGTAAATGAATCCGATATGGTTCTTTGTGATTGCCTTGGAATATTTAAATCTATTGCAAGTTTTTCTATAGCGTGGTGAAGTTGTTTTCTCCTCTTGTTTCAAACCAGATAATGATGAGGCGGATTCCTAGGATCCATTAGGAAATTTCATCTCTGTAAAGCGAACTGATCAGATGAGAAAGGCATTAAGGTTAGGCAAGTCCTCTTTCAGGTCTATTCAGTCACGGATTGATTTCAATCATATTGCATAATTATGTACTTCTAAAACTCTTCAAGTCCCTATATAAAGTTTAAATATTACTGTCCTTTTAAGAAAGAGAAAAAGTGGGTTCCATAAATAATAAAGAGATGTTTGAAATCGCGATAGGGACAGTGTATAAAGGAAGCGGCGATAGTGACGACGGAAGGCGATAGGATCTAGAGTTAGCTCATTCCTCAGGCTGAGCCCTTTATCGTTTAACAAGGGCTGAAAGGCTCGGGTTATCAACCAACGGCCCTCTGCAAACATTACTTCCCTTCAGATAGCTACACAAAAAATATTAAATTTTTACCCTCCATCAACTTGCAAAGTTTACTTAATACAGTAGGTTAACCACCTCATCGGGTCCATTCATTGTAATTTTTTCAAACCACTACCAGGTAACCTGTAGATTTAAGGTGCCATCCACGTCATCGTTTGTTTTCTATTAATACTAAAAGTTACATTTTGTAACATGCAACTGATATGGATAGCCTGGTACTATGGAAAATAGCAGAGGAAAACAAAATATGAAATTACACTAAGAAATAATTAGGTTTTATCTCCTGTAACATTCCATTTTGCATACGACCTTTTCCAAAAACAGTAGCGATATACTGGGTTTTTAGTTTTAAATCATGATTCATCAAATACGCGATTGGAAAATGTAGGGATCTTCCTCATTTTAGTATTTGCTGAAAAAAATTCGTGGATATCAAACCCGCGAATGTTAAGGAATTACCGTATTTCCGAAAACGACTTCTTCCGGATATTTTATTCTTATACGAAAAATTTACAGAACAAATATAGATGTTGTTTATCCAATAAAAACGGTGAGGATGCAGGTCTTACTTGGCAAACATTTATACTTTTTTACGCGATTCTCTTTGTTTTTATTTAAACAAAGAGATTAAAGTACACAAAATAAATTGTAAATAAAGCACACAAAATAAGTTTAACATAAAAGTAAATATGCAACATACAAGTACCTATAAGGAATTGATAACCTTAATCACAAATTGACTTATTGGTTTAGTTTTTTAATGCTTCTAATAAAATCCTAATAACATAGTAAATCTTGTTCTTTCAGGTATGTTAAATACAACAAACTTTGTTACATAAATGTGCATTTGTTTATATATGACCTCTTCTTGCTTAAAGGGACAAAAGCATGTCCTTTTGTACTCCAGTTGTGTACACCCCTTTGTCCTGAAGTCTTTTTTTTGTTTTATCTTGGGGCATATAAGGCTTAATTTTTTTATTTAAACCTAATACCATATATTTTTTTTTTATTTCAGCTGTCGTATAATTATATAATTTTAACTGACTCTGTAAGTAATGACTCAAAGTTATGTTAGGTCTACCTTCCAAATAACGAGGTCTTTCGTTACATTTCTTGGAAAGTTAAGAAAGCTGACATCTATAGAACATCTTTGATATCGGGTGCCTTTCACTGATATACTGAATATTAGTTTCCTATTTAATGTAAATTTTATTTTAATTGTCATTGGGGAGAGTAAAAACTTTAGTCAGTTGTTATTTCTTGATTATCTTTAAAATCATTCCTTAAATTATATAATATTTTAGAATTTAAACAGGTTTTTTCTTTCATTAGATGTGAATATGTATTTTTTCTTTTGTAATTGTTCATTATTGTTATTCTAATCGGACTTCGTCCCAGAATAACGTTTATTTTCTATATCTGTTATCGAAGATAGAGAACAGGTTATCCACTGAAAATTCCCTTTTTAGGGAAATTCAAGGTTGGGCTGGAAAAAAAAGTTGGTTAACAGCCGACAAATAAAGGCTTTTTTTCGTATAAAAGCTTTTTAAAAAATTTACTTGTTTTATTATAGTGGAATTATAAAACATTATAACTCATTTAATATTACACTCAATATTCTTTTCTTATTCTGCACAAAAAACTAAATTAATTTGCATATAGTAACCTAAGATTCATGCGATGCAATAGAAAAATAAATAACATGAATTCCGTTCAAAATTACTTCAAACATTTTTATCTAGGCTCCTAGGGCCCAGTGCAACTAACTCTGGGACATGTGCCAAATATTTTTCGATGTAGTATCACCGAAAAAAAATGGTTTAAATCGGTAGCCCACTCACTGTGACTTTTCCCTGTAAGTATATTGGTAAGTGAAAATTATGTTATGCGCGCACTAGATTTTTTTCATTGTTCTGAAATAGATAATGACAACTACAGTACAGTAAGGTAGGCGTTGCCCCGGAGTAATCCTCTGATTCTCATGCAGCCTCCTCTACAGGCTAATGAAGATATTATAGAGGAGGACCCAGCTGGAGAGCTAGGCAATAGGAATGGTAAATCAGGTGGGGAGGGGCTTTATTAAGTCCTCAGCCAATGGGTAGCAAGCAGCTCTATCTGTCGGTGTCTTATTGGCTTCCTCTTTGTCCTTATCTACCTCCGCTGTACCCTACTCCACTTTGCTCGTATTCAACTGAGGCATATGGCATCTACTCAGAAAAAAAAATTCAATTTCATGTTATAAAATATTCCAAACGCACAGCCTTATATCTCCAAAATACAGATAAAGAATAAAAAATCATTCAATGTTTCGCCAATTCAGAACAGAAAAGAAAAGACGATCACAGAGCTACAGAGTATGCGATTCGATGCCGTCTGGGGATCTGGTCTTCTTTCTTCCAGAAACCCACTCCATCGCTTTTCTTTAATTCTATGGGCATATTTATCTTTATGTAAACTTTAGAGTGTCTCTTTTACTATTCTTTTAGCCGAATCTATGTCAAGAGGAATATCTAGTTCATCCCAAGCCAGTTTGCCAGCCTCGAGTCCGTAATGACTTAATGACTAACGTGGAACCCACATACTAGACTTAACAGACGTACGGCCAATTAGACAGACTACTGACTACAAAATCTCAACTTTCAATTGACAACAAATTACTGATATACAAGACAATCCTAAAACCTATTTGGATCTACTGATTTGAACATTGGAGGACAGCTAAATTTTATAACATAAAATGTATCTAATCCTTTCAGTCCAACTCGAGGGCGAAGAGGGTGAACTCGAGACTATTTTTATCTAGTAATCTCATGTATCAGGTTGTCGGGCAACGGTGATGCCGTGCACACACATTAGCCCATTCGGCCATCGTGACAGATTATTATATTTCTCAATACAAAAAAGATTTAATCTCCACTGGAAATCTACTTTTTTCCATTGTCTTTTAAATAGTTAAAAAAATATGGCATTTGAATTCGTATTGAATCCTTTTTGAAGGACATAGTTGCTTCCTACGGGTCAACAAATAAAGCGACTTTATTGTCTTGTCGTTCAACCAATTTCTCAAAGACCAAGAAAATAGCTCATATCTCCTCTTAAAAGTTTTTTTTATATATATCGGAATATCAATAAAAAATATCGAGCGCCCTATTGCTTCTCGGACATCGGTAGTCAAACCCTCCAAGACAAAGAGAAAAGTACAATCATATTGCACGACGCTTACCTGTATTGGGTTTATAACTCACACAGTATCAATCAATAGATAATATAGAAATTAACCACGACAGTCAACCAATTACCAATTATAATAGATAATATAGCTCAAAATAAGATAGAGTTAGGTCGAATCATTGGAATACATAGCAAATATGCTAACAATAATTAACAAAATAGAATAAGCGAAAGCCAAGATCAATATATCTGGTGATGGACTATTGCTCCTTGCCAAAACCGAGCCTCTGCAAGAAATGAATTGTAGTAAGAGGAACGGTTCTTCTACTACAAAATCGTCGGGCTCTATAATGTTAACAAATGTTTTATACTTGTTGTTTTATTTTTTTGGTTTTTTTTTTTTTTTTTGAGAAACTTTATCATATTATTTCAAACAAGTTTATGAGATAACAACTGTTATATCTTGATATTACATATACATTTTTAAATGCGGGACCTCTGTACATGATGGTAACAAATCAAATAGGACCAGTTGAGGCAATAATCTATGTAAATTACTTTGGTTAATTATCAGAGAGAAAGATGATTAGTTGGGCGGGATTGGGAACGAACCGGGGGTGTGTTGAGCCTAATCAGTGCTCATCAAACATTCAACCGCTCGCCAACGTTCTGTTGATTTTTGCATTATTCCGAATTCAACGAATAATTACCAAAATCATTGTTATCTGATAGAAAGTGAGTAATACGATTGTCTCGCCCATGTAAATATTTTGTTGTTTTCCTCATGGATGATTGCCTGTTCTGGTATATCTTATAAATTTTCGGTATTTGGATACGGATTTTCCCTAACGGATTTTTATTTACTACTTTACCATTTTTATTTTCACTTACCTGTTGTAATATATAGTAAAGGTAAGTATTGAAATCGTGAACATTTTCGAATCTGAGTTTTCAAAGGAAATACACATTTTGAGGTTCCCTGAGTACAAATAACCTAGTAAAATGGTCTGTGTATGTGTGTATGTGAACAGTGTAGTTCAAAAACGAAAAGTCGTATGAAACTTATATTTATTAAAACTGTGGAAAACAGCAAAATTTCCTAACATCAAGCGCATCCAATCCTTCCAGTCAAAAGTCCTTCGAACAATAGTCGATGCTCCTTTCTATGTAACCAACAAAACGTGGCCTACATCATGACCTCAACATCCCATTTGTTCTAGACCTTATCTCAGAAAAATTCTCCAAATTTTACTAGAACCTTACGTATCATCCAAATCCTCTTGCACAATCCCTATCAAGCACCACCCTATCAAGCACCACCCATCCCTATAATCCTCCAAGAAGTTTGAAACGGCAGTGGCCTCGAGACCTTTTGTAGATTGTATATATTGGAGTTCTGGCAATGGCAAGATTCTCCACTCAAGACATGAGTGTATATAGCTAAGTGCTCTTGATCTATCTATAGGTGTGCATGTTTTTTTTTTGCTTAGTTTTAATTACCTTGTTTTTGGGATATGTTATTTTATTTATTGTTATTTTGCTTGTGTGAATGTTATCCTACCTCACTATAACTAATGTCCGTGCGACAGATTGTTACAATACTCAATAAATAAATACAAAAAAATGTTTATATGTGGCTCAGATGTGACAGCAACTTTTTCCTTGAAATCGGCTATCCGGAAGTGCCACTTTATATCAACGGTGATACCCATTTTTATAATTTTCTCAAAAACGGCTCTAACGTTTTTCATTAAATTCGGTGTATCATTGTATAATTAAGTGGTCTTTGATATCATTTATGCCTTATCCCCATTGATTTCACTTTACAAGGCTTAAATGCCCAATGTTCTTATATGTCTTCTTCTAAAGTACCCTTAATATGATTTATTTAAAAAAAAATTAAGTATCTTTTATTGACATTAACTATAAAAATGGCTAAATACGGTGTTTGAAAGAATATGATAATTGGAAGCTGTAGAAAAATGCTAATTCAGGTTGAAAATGAATCTCCGAAAATTTTTATTATTTGAATAACTTTATGCAAATAGTCGAAAAGTTTTTTTTTTCCATATATTTTTTTTTCATACGTTTCCGCTATCTAGAGCCATTTTAAAGATTTTGTTTTGAGAAGGGTAGGTGGAAAGAGTGATAGAATTAGAGAAAATCATTAAAAAAAATCAAGAAATGTTCCAAATGTATTATAACTATAAAAAAAAACTTTTATCTTAGATATTATTTATAAGGCCAGAGAATACATAAAATATTAAACTAGGTATAAAAAACTATATTTTTCTGAACATTTGAGAATATTACTTTATAAAGAGTTTATGGAGTGGAGTAAGTAAGGCAGTAAGCTCTTTTACTGCTGAAAGGTTAATATTAAACGGTTATTAAGGAAAAGGTAGGTTTTTATGAAAAACTATTTTAAAATATAGTCTATGTGAACTATCAAATAAATATGAGCTTTCATATATTTTAGTGAATAGCTATCCAATACTTATTTATTTATGCATCGTATATTTAAACCAATAAATATATTATCTGTCTACTTATTTATTTATAACTTTGGTTCTTAAAATATAGTTAACGAATTCCTGAAAATCCGTCATTGTCAGATCCAGGCACTCCAGGAAAACAATTTAATATTAACCTTATTTTTCCCCTACTTTTCCTTAACAACTGTATAAATATTGGTTTTATGGAATAGACGACCAGGAAGGTAGCTCATACGGAGAAATTTTAAACATAAGGTAATAAAATACATGGGTTATTTTCATATTAAGTGGAGCTTTGATATTTCTTTGAGTGACTGTCAAAGGGAAATAATATTTAGGTTTTATTGACCCCTTTTGGTGGCATATTTGTAGGGTCTCTCAAATTTAGTTAGATTGGGCCATTAATGCTTAATTTATACAGCCTGATAGCACTTTAAAAAATAATCATCAAAGTAATATTCATTATTTGGCTGGGCTAAATTTAATGAAATAATCTTTTTTATTACTTTTTTTATTTATTGAGTAAAATAACATTCTGTCACATGAATAATGGTTATAGTGAGGTAAGACCACATTTACTGAAAATATAAAAGAAAAATAATAACAAAATAAATAAAAAGTGTATACAGTAAATAAAAATGAAATCACTTAAAGATATGTAAATTAATAAAAAATACATCCTTACCTATATACAATATTTACGATCAGGCGGGGGAATTCCGTGTTAGGTTTGCTCCTACTACTGTGAAGGGAAAATTAGGACTCCAGGAGATCTCTGCGCTGGTCTATTAACCATGTCTCTAGTATTAAAGCCAGTGGAGATGGATCGAGAGCTCTTTAGCCACATACACTCATGTCTTGAGTGAAAAATCTGGCCATTACTAGAACTCCAATATAGTAAAATAATAAATTTGAAAGTAATATAATAAATTAAATTCATTCTGTAAATGAAAATATTTAAAGTTTAGTATCCTCGATTTCCTTGTTATATTTGTCGAAAATAATGAGAAATGTCGTCCCAAATGCTCTATAAAATATTATGATAAGATTTAAATTTTGTCCGTGATTTTTCCATCGAATTGTATCTATTTAAGTTATCAAGTTTGGTCTGGTGCTAGAGTAGGATTCGGATTAAGGGAGTAAAAAGGAGTTATACAGATACAATATGCTTTTGTAAACCTATTAATTTCATCGAACATACTGATGAAAATCGCCAACATTTGTTTCTATATTAATAAATTTCAATTTTTGTATTTTTGCTTAAATCTCTTTTTGAAGAATCTGTAAATTTATGATGTGTATCTTACTGAGCATATAAAATATTTTATTAAAAGCTTTATAAACCTTTATCAGAACCTCTCTTAGAATAACCTATTTTCAAGATTATTCACAAATCCTTAACTGTCCTTAAAAAATGATTATAATTCCATGATTCGATTTCTCAAAAAAAACAGACTAGTCTTAGTAACCTCTCTTATTTTCTCTAACTTTGATTAATATTGGTTGGTGTATGTCTGTCTGCAAGAACGGAAATGAGATTGACGAGCCTCATGAATTGTTTTATAAGATTCTTCTTTGGGATTCCCAGGTATTCTCATGCTGGTACACCGAACTAAAGTGTCTCTATTCTACTTTTCGACGCCAATTAGTCCTTGGTGTTTTCCTTTTCGAAGTTCTAAGAACCAAAGATCCTCCCTAAACTCAACGTTTTCCTTCCATAACCTATTGGTTCATACATCTCTCCCATAAAATGACTTTTCGTAGTAAATCCTTCGTGCTAACTTCTTTCGGAACTCTCTATTATTATTCATAAGTCAATCCTCGTCTACGAATTTCTTCTAACAACAGCCACCCCACCACCTAATTCATATTCTAACTTCCGCAACTATGTGAAAATTACTTGTTTGGGTAATTCAAATTGCTATTAAGAGTTAATTGACAATTTATATTTTGTATCTCTCCATGCTAGACTAATTTCTATAATTTTTTAAACTCTGTCATTATTCATAGGGGGCTTTAGTCCCAGAAAAAAATATTTTTTCATTTCATAAAACATAATTCAAGAGAAAAATAATGAAATTATAATCACTTGTCATGCTCTGTTACAAAACTATATCTTTTTTCTTTATACAATTTTATTTAAAATGTTAATAAATAGGCTTCATGTCACAGCCACCGTGTATTTTCCTCATTCCTTTGAATACACCCTCATCCCATTTTCAATGCATGAACTCACTACTAGGCAAGTATCACGTTCCTCCTTCAGCTGTGAGTGAAATGGCATTCCTTTCCTACTCCTTTGTCAAGCAAGTTACAATGTTGTAGCGCAGGAAATAGTGATGACATTTCTTAAAGTGTAAATATTTGTTTGTGTACAAGGTTTCTAGATTTTAGTTTCAATTATTGCATCATAGTGCTTTGCGAATGCCTCTAATAAAATAACCTATATGTATTGGGAACAAATTAAATTAATGTATTATAAATCGCTTCAATGGACAACTTTTGGGGTTATCCGTTAATTTTGTTCAGAATTTTAAACTCATTCATTGCTAAACAAAAACATCTGCTGTATCCACTCCCACGAATTTTCTACCTATTCCAGAAAAGTTTTTATATCTTTACATATGTTCATGAAGAAACAAAAAAGAATTGAACTAGATTTGTTTTCCTGAAAATTGATCAAAAAAAAAAGATTTGAGTACGATTTATTTGATAAACTGAAGCAATGTAAACAGGCTTAAGGTAGATCAGTGTAAACATTCCAATACTCGCTAATATTGCTGATCAAACACTTTTTTCCATAGCTTAGTATTGTCAAATAATAATTTCTGTTAAAATTAGAGTAAATAGTAAAGTTTGTGTGATGCGGGCATAAGATTTTCTTACTTTCACTTAGTCATCTTTATTCTCTCATTCACCCCTTTCTGACACCAGGTTAAGAACCCGTAATCTTACATAGGAAATTAAATAGCTGTAATTCGTTAATAGTTGTCCAAAATGAACGATTTTTATATGCCTTTGTATGGAATTTCCTTACCGTTCAAACTACAGGCTAAACGGTTTTTTTTTTTCGGACTCAGAATTAGCTCAGAAAGGACTTCGAATAAGCTTTATCATCTCTAATACTGGTTCAATTCCGATGATTTTTTTTTTGTTTTGTTGGTAATTTAATTACCTTTCAAAAGTTTTATTATACATTCTAGCGTATAATATATACTTAGGCAGTTAGGCCCCATAACATTTTTCTTTTCTTATAACTTTTTTTTCCTGAATTTTTTGCGGGAATTTAGTTTATATACGAAAATTGAAAGGATAATGATTGGAACATTATTGGAAAGTTTCCACAAAATCGTTAGAGCCGTTTTCGCGCTACAATCTATAGAAAAACATGTTTTTCATTTATTGCGCGCAATCTATTGCACATGGAGCACCGAATTTCTGTCACAGCCATCAGTAGTCAAAACCCTACAAAATAAAAAAGAAGCAACAAAATCGGCTCAGTAGTTTCCGAGAAAATCTTGACACAGGGGCTCGGACTCAGGGGTTCTGAAACGTATAGATCAGTCGAAAACCGCATACTTTCCTTACCTATTATAGGCAGGAAAGTAAAAAGGAATATATACATCAGATGTTTAGGTGAAATAATATGTACAAAAAATTATAATATTTAATCATTAAATTTTTCGTATTCCAACATTAATGCAATTAAAACACTGACTGCCAACAACGGAGTTATCTTGAAACTTATTTATTAAGTTACCTCGTTTAATCTACCACATTCGATTAAACTTGTTGTATTTTTTTTGTTTGAGGATCGGCGTAGTGGAACCGATTTTGATAATTTCGTTCGTCACTGAAAGTATTAAAAAAATATATATGTTTCATTTATTTTTTTAGCTGATTCTAATCAAAGAATTTAAGAGAAATATACTCCGCAGGATAATCGGAGCGATCTGGGATCGGAGTAGAAAGACCAATAATAAGCTGCTTACAGATATAGCACAATTGTAGAAAAGGACGGAGATTAAGATTGGTAAGTAATGAATAAAGTTCGTAGCAATCAATCTAGAATCCTCTATACGACATTTAATGCTTCAATAATAAGTAAAATATCACGTGGAATGCCAAAAATCTGTTCTATAGACGGAATCAACAAAGATACTATGTAACTGTAGGAAGAGATGGATTAGGCTTGCTTATGTACCAAAAGATCTTCAAAATGCTAAGATCTACTTTAATGCCAACAGAAAAAAAATCTAAAGACTCGTTTCGAACGATGACAGTTATCGTAATAATTGCAGTTACCTTGACAGTGCTTTCGTGCAACCAGGTTTTGCAAAATAATTGTCTGTTACATGACGTGGGACGGCTGTTGTCACTTTAACTCCCACGTGTAGACGAATTTCAATGAACCATCGCCTCTTACCTAACCTAATCATCGAGAATGTTAATTGTATCGGGAAATATATTTTTCATATATTACTGTATTCTGAACATTTCTGAACGTTAAATTAATTCGTTTCAACGTTTTTATCTTATCCAATTCTCGCCGGAGCATATATTACCAAATTTAATTTTTATTATTCATTTATGAACTCGTGTTCTTACATCTGTGAGAAAATTTTCGCATTATATATTTATCTAGCTTCCTTATAGTACATCCAATTACAAACAATGTTAGGAAAACACATTTCTTCGAATAAATGATATAATTTATATACATTTTTTCTTACATTACATATACAGCTACAAGAAATTGAAGTCGTATATTGCATCAAGTTATTTGTTCCTTGGTTGGAGCTCAACTATGTTCTGTAGCCTCAAACGATTTTCCAGGTTTCTGTTCATTAGTTCGGCTTACACCTTGCTGTGTTTCCACGTAGTGCAGAACTCCAGTTAACCAGCCACCCTGGATGGTAATTCCAGCTGTAAATATTTCAATGAAAAATTTTAATTGAAAAATGTATTACCTTAACAATATGTAAGTACAGATTTCATTAAGAATTTGAAAAGACAAAAAGGAAGTTAAAATATACAGATAAACACAATAAGAGCAATTTTTTTTTAATTCTGTTATTTTATTTGCATAACTTTTCATTCCATCATTTACAGAATTTTTCAATTCAAAATATCTCTATTTTTTATATTATAACCGCTTTAAATGACCATCACTGCTGCCTCAATTGTATTTTTAAATCCGTAATGTATATTTATATTTTTAGCCAAAAAATCATTTTACATATCTTAGTCACAGTTTATCATCCAATCCTCGTGTCATCAGCCACGCGTTATCAGCCAATAATGTCATCAGGATGGGAACAAATATCCCTGAACATAATGTAGATGCTGTATGGTTATATGGTTGTAAAATATGGTTATATTTTACCGTTTGGGGAGGGAAGGAGGCTACAGCCTGAATGCTCCTCTTTCCCCCGCAGATCCGTCTGTTGTAGTATGTATCTTTCTTTTCCTCTTTAGTTTTATTCCGATTATTCCAATTATTCCTGGTTATTCCGATTGATGGTTAATGTGAGAACGTATTTATTGTTCTGAAAAGGCTCTCTGATTGAATTCTGCAAATTACTCCGCCATTATGGACTTTCCGCATAATTTCCTCATGGACTTTCCGATTTTTGGCGGCTCATATTAGATTTGATAATAAGGTGTTTTTTATGTAATATGGTAATACAATTTTAGATGGTTTAATTATTTTAATTGACCTAATAGTTTCAGATTATTTTTAGTTGATACGAAAATAATATTAAAATAAAAATAAAAATGTTTTATTTTTTGGGCGTCAAGTTACTTCCTTCCTGCTTAATTTTTTTTTGTTTTCTTAAAAAACTTATTTTCGCCTTTAAACGAATTGTTGACAATGAGCAGATGGTTTAATGAAAGAAATAAAACTAACAGATATGCGGAAGGACAGCACGGCACAACACCTCTCTTCCCTTGCTTGAATCAATCACCATGGTTTGATAACGAAGGAGATCTCTCATTCATCGCCTTTTCAGACTCTCCGTCGTATTGATAGGCATATCAGCTGAAGCTATATCTCTTATCAGTACATTATATATCCATGTAAATTATTATGAAATCGTTTTTTAAAAATCTTTATGTCCTGCTTTCTTTATCTTTCTATATATGTGATCTTAATGCTATTAATAGGACAATTAAGAAAAAAACTGTATATATTGTTAATACAAAAATCTCTTCTTTCTCTTACTTTTTTTAAAAATTTGTTTTATACAGTTTATGATAGCCTGTCATAACGAAGAATTCTACGAAAAGAGCTCTCCTAGCTGGGGACTTAAGGCAAAATCTGGCTTTAGCCTGGCTGTATTATTATGTGCTGGGTAAGAAGAGGTCTAGTGCTATAACTTAGTCTACTCCTAAAGAGGCCTTAAGTGCTAAACCTACTTAACGCTCAGAATCAAGCCCCACCTCACTAAGGTAAATCTAACACCATCTACGGAATTTGCTCAAACATTATTAAATTAAATTTATGAAACAATATCTTGAAGCTCATTATTATGTCAATATTCTTTAAAAGTTTTGCTTTGAAACAGATACGTATCCGTTTGTTAACATGTTTCACAACACAACTCTGAAATCTGCTCCCCATTTACTTATCTTTCTGAACCATAACCAGCGTAAATTATTACTCCTTATTATTACCGTTAAATGAGGCTTAATTTAAATACAGAGGTGTTGTTATTGTTTACAAATATATTAATGCAGCCAGGAAGGTAAACTTTAAGAAATGCAAAAATACAATATTTTATTAATTTATTTTTCTATATTCACATCAATTCAACAAAACAATGAATTTATACACAAATGTATGTGCATATTTCATGTTTCCATATACATTTTATCCTTGTCCTTAAATAATTACGTAGTTTAAATGTTATTTGTAATTTCGATGATTTTTTTCCCTATTGACATTACAGACCATGTAGATCTTTTCCCGCTCTTAACAAGCCTGCTCCATCTCTGCTTGTCTTGGGTTATTACTTTCCATTTATCTGCACGCAGTTCTATTGCATCTTTGTTGATTCTATATTTTCGTCTGATTGATTGACGAGATTCTATAAGTATTTCTTTATTGGTCTTTCTTCCCCATGTGTTAGTGCTCTGATCCCAGATCGCTCCGGTTATCGTGCGGAGGATTTTCCTCTCAAATCTTTCAACACTTTTTTCTAGGGTGCTGGTTAGTATCCAGTTCCAACAGCCATGTATTAGAATTGGCTTTATCGTAGCATTTTACACCCCTAGTTTGACATTTCTTGAGATTTTTCGGGATTTTAATACATTTGAAATGGAGAAGAAAGCTGTTTGCGCTAGTTAACTGGTCCATTCCAGCCCGTTGGTTATTCATTGAGGTTATTGTGAAGCCGCGGTATTTGAATTGTTCTACTCTCGAAAAAGATTTTCCTTCTGCGCAGAATGAAAATTCCTGTTATTGGTTTGGAATGTTCGGCTTTTAATCATATAATTTGTTTAGTCTTCATTTACTTGTAGGCCGATCTCTCTGCCTCTGTTATCAGTATTGTAGCGAGTTTCTCAATCTCTTCTTGATTACTTATAAGGACAGCTATATCATCTTTTAATCACCAACTTTCAGGATTTATTTTTCTACGTATTCCTCATATTCGGTTACATAAATATGATAACAGAAACATAGAGGTACATATTCAGCTTAATACTTTACATAAAAATCCGGTTCTATAGATACCAAATATTAGTTGTAACTTGGTTTTTCACTTAAAAACCAAGAACTCATCATTCGATATTAGATAGTTTTATAATATGCTAATGACAAAAGTTTAAATTAACAAAACAAAAAAAGTGGAATATGTGACACCTGTCGATTAAAAATTTTTTTTCAAGTGTTGCTTTTTTCTTAGAGTATATTTTTCACTATATATTCCAACACTGATCAACATGATTCTCCCAACATAGCAAGAAAACTGACTAATTTCGTAACTTTCATATAATTTACACCATATTTTAACATCTGAGTGTCCTAGGAACATATTTGATGTAGATAAACTTTTCAAAATATTTTTTGTAAATTTCGACTTCACCTATAAAAACAAAATATAGGAATTGCCTAAAGATGATACTGTTTTATTCATCAAATAAAGTTGCATTAACTGGATTATATTCTGATTTCACATAAAAAGAAATCATCAAAGATCTTAGTGATTTATTTTAATAGAATGTTACTTAATGACTTTTTGCAATAAACCGAAATATTTGATAAATTCATGAGGAAAATTCGATCTGAAGCGAAAGAATTAATCGATTTATATATTTATCTTTCTCATTTTCGTCAAAACTGAGTAGGCGATGTTTGAACGTGCTGAAATGTTTGATAATAGATAAATAAATGAATCATTTATTGACAGCAGGAATTGATATATTTTTGATGAAGGAGTGCTGTCCATCACTCGATTCAATAAATATGTTTTTTTTATATCCTTATCAGTAGAGACCAGATGATCGGGAAGTAAAAATACGAATAACGGTGCAGGAAAAAAAATCAAAATGTGCGAAATCGTCTATTTTGTTTAATGTATAATATTAATACATCGTAATCTTATTAAATCTTGTATTAAGTTTTTGAATTAAAATAATGTGTAGCGAGAAAAAAAATTAAAATGCAACATTGAAAATGAAACTCCGATAACAATAAACAAACAACGACACATAATATTACGACGATAAATCACGAATAATCTAGAGATAAAGAAAGAAGATAGAGAAATTTAAAGAATAGTAAGGATTAACATGAATCTACACATTAACATAAACCTTTTTTCTATCATTTAACAACAAAAATTTAAATATTACTCACAAAACATTTGTGTGAAACATTTATCCTTTTTTTTCTCTCTACACAATAAGTTCTCAAAAAAACAGAAGTTTTTTATTGTTATCCAAAAGTTTAAGCAAGTTCTATTCCCAGAGGATCCCCAACTTAAATGTGGAATTTGATGCAATAAAAATTAAAATTTTGCAATTCATCACCAAAACAGCAGAACTTGCAATATTAAATTTCAATATGTTATTCTACAGGTCGTGTAACGGATAGATAATCGGATTTAAAGTTTTTAATCGCAAGAGTATAGAATGTACAATGCCATCAATTTTTAACTACATATAAAATTTATTCGACACATTTCGATACATCGATACACATATATTGTCTATTCGTTTAATATACACATATATTAAAATCCCGTCCCACCAGATCCCGTGCGTCCGACCACTATCCTCCTCCTCACCGAACTGCTGCGTTTGATAAATCCTTTTTAATACAAGTTGTCTCCTTCTGGAACTTTATACTTTAAGATATTCTACTCGCAAAATCCATATCCTCTTTCAAATCTCTCCTCTTCAAACACCTACTCCATTCCTAATCCGATTGATCACGAAATGCACTTAAAAACCTAAGCTGTAAAACCCTCAATGCACACCCAGATACTTTGATCATTTTGTGATTCATCGATATTTAGTTTACTTAATTGTTTTCTCTGTATATTTTATATTTACACGTATTTATATCTTTTTATCATTTATAACTTTATTGCATTCCTAATCAACCTGTAAATATTAAATTGTATTTTATCGACACACCAAAATATTAATATATATATTCTGTATTTGTAACTTGTTCTAAAGGGACACTAGTCCCAGAATAATAAAATTATTTTCATTCATTCATTCTTATATTGTCTAATTGATCAAACAATACCTGCAGAAAGCTTCATGTGGTAAGAGATCGATACATGTTCATATCGATACGTCGCGGGAAATTTTAGAAAATGGTGGAAGCTGTAAATACGACTGTCAAAGGTTGATTTAGGTTCCTCTTGTCAGCTACAAATCCGCCCCACCCTCCTGCTTCTGTTTTTCATCCTAAAGGCCGCCCAATATCCGATTCCAAACCCCTTGGGCGCACTCCCCCAACATTTATAATGACTTCCGCCTATAAAAGTCATCCCTTCGGTATGGACTGGTAACATACATACCCAATGCCAGATTGGATCCAGGTCTAACATTTCTGCTTTGTTGACAGCCCAACTAATTTCGTACGGGTTGTTTACAGGTAAAAATATTAGACTGTTGCAAAAAATCCGAAATTGGAGTTAGTTGTCAACAACTAGTCTTTTGCTTTGTTAGAATAATTTTATATTTTATTAATATCTGCTATTTCCCATAGTAGTAAGTATGGAGTAGTAGCAAACTACTTATATCAGTCGCAGACTACAAAATGTCAGAAATAGAATAAAAGTTGAAAATTTTTAAATACGATGTTTTGCACTAATAGTAGTAATATATACTTAATAGGTATGTTTTCACTCGTAAAATGGATGGAACTAGAAAATCCATAGGAAAAATTCAACTTGTTTTTTGTTCGAAGTTAACGATACCAATACTTTTCTTAAGTCATAACATAACGCATTAAGCTAGAAAATATAAAAATATGGGTGAAGTTCACACAACATCTATATTTAAGGAGGAAATTGAAACCAAGAAGAAATGGTTTAAACTTCAATGGAAATAAATACAGTAAAAATAAGACTTTTTTTTACAAACTCGGAATAAAAATTACACTAAATGTACTGAAAGTACATTTGACGAAATCTAAGTAACGGCAGTAAGCGGCATGCCAATAACGTTTGTAATCGACCAAACAATACAGTATCAATTTTTTTTTTTTTTTAATAAAAACTAAAATTTTATAACTCTATAACAATATTGTAATAACCTAACTATCACTCCATCTGACCAGTGCCTTCAACATTTCACAGCCATTATATTGTTTAAAATTATTTATATTAAATTTAATTATTAAATGGAATTCAATGAAATTGATACAAAGTTATTTCTATACTGTTCTCCAAATTTCCTCTAAGTTTGGGTCAAATCGAATACACCGTTTTTAAACTATAAGCATATCAAATAACACATTTTCATATCAGAAAGCGGAAGTTTTTTTTTTTTTTTTTTTTTTTTTTTTTTAGTAGTAGATTGAATTTGACGCCTATTTCATTTTACGTTTACCAATTCTTACCAATTTTACCAATTCCCTCGATATACCCGTTACATCGATTTGACTACGGACATACACCGAACCAAATTTTATCCTTGATGTCTGAAACGTAGAATGTGGAAATTTTCGATTCTAAGTACAAAATTGTTTTTAACCTCTCGCATGAATACAATGCTTTTCTACCTTCGGTAGTGAGGAAGCAAAAAGATTGAAAACATTAATTAAACATGCTATATACAAAAAAAAACAAACAATACTATAACAAGACACATAAAATTATTACAGCGGAAAAACATTATAAATATACATTTTTAAGAAAATAAAAAATATATTAAATTCTTATTTAAAATAAGCTCTGTGTTTCTGCTAAGAAAAAACAAAACCAAATCTGACAACATTAAATGCCTGCCTATGTAAATACCTCATGATCATTTCTAGACGTAACAATAGGTACAAATTTAACTGTAAAAAATAGATGCATTAAATAGCATCAATAGTTGGAAAATCTTGTAATATCGCTAGCAAAGAACAGAACTAATAATTGATGATGAATTACATGAAATAAATGCATAATGCCAAAAGGTTAGCAGGTATTTCGGGACAGGAATAGTAACAGGAGGGTTTTGAATGCGGATATGGAGAGGGAATGCCAAATTTTGATAGGGAGGGAATTCCAGAAATTGACAGAGTGAGCAATAAAGCTTACATTTTTTATTAGTCAAGCATATAATAATAAATCTTCATAAGTAAATTCTTTTTATTTTGCAATATAATGAATAAATGATTATTGGGTTAAATTGAACTGCAATAGAATCCAAGTGATATAGAATGTGTATAATATTCAGATAGCACTTTTTGACTAATAAGAAAAGATCATTTTTTTGCATAGAACCTAAATAACAGCACGTCTTGTAAGTGTGGTGGAGACCGAGAGCGTTGCCTTAATCCGCTGTAGTGTGACCTCTACGGCTGACAAACTAGATACTTTGCTGTGTTTTTTTTTTAATTCAATTTTTCACTTGTCGCTTTTATTTGTTCACTCCTTCCTCACACTTTAGGCTGTACGACTTTTTATCCGGATTAGAAGAGAGGCCAGGGTATTAGTGCCAGAGTTAAAAGCCTCCTTGGCACCGAGACGTGAGCTCGAGCTAGATCCTCTAAGGTATTTGAAGCTTAAATACAAGTCTTATCCCTTAAAAATGCAATGATAGTTGTAGGATCTACATTATATTAATCTGCAAATACGGTTTAAACTGGCTTGATGTCTATATTAAAATGAGTAGATGGTACTCATGTTAAAATAAATATTTCCCTATGTCAGTTTTTAAACGTAACATGATATCCATAGCTATTCAGAAAATAAAATATTACATAACAGGCCGAATTGTATTGTTAAAACTATTAAATATCTTTTCTCCTCACTAACAAAAGGAATTGTTAGCGCTCGGAAGCCAAACAAACAGCCGACATTACTAAACTTATTAAGGAATTACTTTTGCTAGGAAGTTGTAGTTTACAAAAGCCGGCATTACCTCATGCTTAATGTAGTTGACTGTAATAGGGCGAGTTAAAGCAAGAATACAAACCAAGTTTAGAGAGCTAAGCCCGGAAGGGACGGATGCTTTAAGGTTCGAGGGAAGTAGGCCGGGCGTTTTACCCTCCTCTCAACGACCGGGAATTAGTATGCTCGCTGTAAGGGTTCTGTATTTTTAACTGGCTAACAACTGTCTCGCATTTCAATTCCATTCTGTTAACGAGGATCTTAACGCTAACAAAGAAACTGAATCATTTAAGGTTTAAGTTCAATTTTTTCGGTTGTTGCTTAATATTCGGAGACCAACGAAGTCCATTCGTTCACTAAACAATCTTCTCTTGTTATTTTATTTTCTTTTACTTATACCTTTCAAGAATATTGACAATAACTCTGCTATCAGTAAGAAGTAGAATCATAGATCGGCGTGGGAGACAGGAGTGTCCTGCGGCATCCCTTCCTATCTTAGTCTTACTATAGATTTTTAAGCAGGAATATCCCTCTTCCAGCTTCTGTTGAGCCTCCTAAGCCTGTTATCGGGCTTATGTTAGTTGTCGCCAGTGTTAGGAAGTCCGTGTAAGTTGTCGTAAAATCTTTTGTAGTATGTTTGTTTGTAGTATTACAAATTATACTTTTTAACTGAAATGTGAATATCTTTATGACACGTAATATTTGACCATTGAGGCAGTTTTTGACTGAAATGTTTGTAAATCTTTTTTTTGTGTTCCGTATATCTGTGAAGCATAGGTACATATGGGGTTAAGTGAATGAATTTAGGATTTCAGGCTGTGTTTTAGATTTAATTTTTTTAAAGAAGAGGGTATAACAGTCGTAGTCTGATGTTTACTTTTTTCTATTTACAATAAATTTTTAATTTTTAATTTATTAACTTAAAAGAGTCATAAATTAATTGTAAATACAATTTCAAAAACAAAGCCTTGAGTGTCAGACATAAGGCAACGTTTCCCCAATGTCTGATAATCGAACCACCACTTTCTTCGGAAAAAATATTTCAAAATTGGTCTGTAGGTAGTCTTTCACTACGACATTGAAACAACAGTTGGATGGTCTTCTATAATGTCTTTACTCTGGTAGTCTATAAATTCAGGTGTTTAAAATGACAACATCACATAATCATTAATCTTAATAGTCATAGAAGGAGGATTTGGATAACCACAAATATATTACTAAGTAAGAGTAATTAACACTTACCATGTGAGAAAAAAATCCTCCACTCTGGGATCAGGGTACTAATCCATGAAGAAAGACCAATGATGACCAAGATGAACTGCTTACGGAAATTGGTCAATTAATACCTCACGATATAAAGTCAAAGAGTAATATCTTAAAAAGATATTACTATCTTATTATTATTACTATACCGATGAATCCTTTTTTCCCCTACCCGCCATTCTGGCATACAGTAACAATCAATTGCTCGGAGCAATTCATCAGGAAATCTCTACCTAAGCCCAAGATAGGTAGCAGTGGAGGAGGATCGTTAAAGCGGACATAAGTCTATATCTTCTTTAGAACCAATAGATTTTTTTAAAAATCTATTATTACTACGAGAAGCAGTTGATCGGGGGGTGCGATCACACACTAAATTACAGAAATAGTATTATTTAATTATTATGCCAACGCTTCGACCCACCTTGCAGGTCTTCATCAGGGCTACAAAATATAAAAGGTACATGGTGAAAATAAAATAAATGGATAATAATTAGATATTAAATAAGAAACAGTTGTCTGATAAAGAAATAATAAGATGGTATCAGAGATATAGTGGGTGACAATGTAGTTAAAGTATTAAGTATTATATATATAGAAGATACAAACAAAAATAGAAAATAAATATGAATAAAAATAGAAAACAAAGGAGAATATAGTATGTAAGTTAACTTATATAACTATAAGTTCACCATGTACCTTTTATATTTTGTAACCCTGATGAAGACCTGCAAAACGTCGGCATAATAATGAAATAATACTATTTTTATAATTTAGCATTCATCAACTCCTTCTCTTATTACATCACGGTCAACCATCTCTACATTATTATTACTATGAATCTATCCATTTTTAGAAATAGCAAGATGACAAAAATAAACAGCAGATCTGAAATATTTCCCTTTTATCTGCTAAAATATTCTCATTTCGATACCATATTCATGTTTTTTTTTTTAATTAATACGCAAGTATCAAGTTAATTTGGTATCATTAAGTTTTAGATATATGCCCGATTAAAAGTCGTCTCTTACTCCGATGGTGTTTTTCTTCAAGGATGTTATTATCTTCGTCCATCACGGTCTCCAAATTAACCGTTGTATCTTAAAAAATAGACTCATAAAAAAATACACACAAGAGTAGTACAGATCTGTTAACTAGTATTTTCCTAAGGCTAATTAATGATTACTTTTTAGATAAAATAGGTGACAACATCCAGATCACCCTGACAAGTCTCAGATTATCTATTTTCATTTTTGTTTTATTAATGAAATCGTATTTGTTGAACATTAAAATTTGTTCTTGATTTTGGAATATGTACTTTTTTCGGCTTAATTACTGCATCGTCAAAAAAGTTTACCGAATCCATATGTTCTTTCATAATTAACTAACATTCTAGCTCTAAAAAAGGCATAATATATCTTTAAAAAATTTATCATCTGACCTGAAAGTTTTTTAAGCTTAAGCTGAATGCTAAAAGGGCTTGTTGTATTTTGGTAACTGTTTAATAATTTAAGTGAATTATTTATAAGTTCGCGTTACCTTACCGAAGAGGTTCGTCCGGCTTCATCATTAATATTTTATACTCATTTCTTATGCACAACAGGTACAATTTTCCTTGTTATTAATAATAAATTGTTACAAAATCAATTATGTTAAAATTATTTATTAAAACTTTTTATTGTGATTTTTTTTTATGCTAAATAAGATCATACTAAACTACACAGAATTCTTTGATGAAATTATACGAAAACATTGCGAATTTAGATATTTATTAATTATAATTGTTACGAATATAATAAATTAGATTTTAATTTTGAAATATGACATATAAGATGAGTCAGAAGATGCAACGATTCACCCCGCTACCACGTAAGAAACATTTTTAAAAAAATAAAAATGTGTACATATACATTTATATGTGTATATATTATGTTTGTTTATATATGATACACCACCTGAGAGTGATATATTAAAGCGGACTTTACAAGTCTGTTGGTCCAGTAATTAGATCTTCTTCTCTTCTTCTTCTCAACATCAATTTAATTACATTTCGGAACCCCCTTTTGATAGGTTATATAATACCATAATTCAAAGGATAACATTATATTGTTCTCAAACCCACTTTAAATAAAGATATTTCACATTTTTTTTTTTTTATTTATTATTTAAAATTTGAATTATTTCGTATTTTTTGTGATATTTTTGTAATAATAACGAAAACAATATCATTATTTTTAAATAATTTTAATTTGAAAATAATCACTATTAAACTACGCTACTTATTTAATAATAATAATAATACTTATTATTATTATTATATTTACATATTATATCTATAAAATATTTAATATATTTATTTAATATATATATATATATATATATGTATATTTGTTAGTTAGGACTTCACTGTATAAGTAACTAGATGGAACCCACTGTCCGCCTAATGGTGGACCACCCCCATTTTTCAAATTATACAACTGCTTATTTAATTGTATTACTCGTTACTCTAATTATTAACTTCAATTTACATGTATTATGTAGTTCTGTAGTTTAGATTTTATTATTTTTTGTCAACATAACATAAACTGAACGAAGCGGAAGTTCGGATAATTTTTTTATTTCTTTAACAACCAACATTATAAATCGCGCCTTATTGCTAATCTATATTATTATGTAATTATAATTATTCTTAATGCCAATTTGTAACCATAATATGTATTCAACTTATCCAGCTTCATATAAGCACAACAATAATTTAAGTCTTTTATTTCTAATATTGTCATTGTTTGTTATATTCTGTTTCCTCTTCTATATCATATTTATTATAATTATATCACAATATAATATAAACAACACTGTATATAATATAATAATTAATATATTATAGTGTCTCGATGAATAAATAACTGATGTGACCTAGGTAAAACCAATGTACCTCTTCCAGATGAATAAATACTATTTCCCGTAAAAACATTTTAGTCTAAAATCATTATTTTGTAACAGGAGAGTATTAGGTTACAAGAGCTCAACACATGTTTAATTAAATGAACAGCTTTGTAATTAGTGCTAATATTAGCGCTCCTGTAACATCCTACCTCTTTAATACTAAAATAAAATAAAATATGGCATACACTAAAAACAACTAATATAATAGAGAGATAATAAAAACACACATTGTCAGTCCTACATTAATTTTTTCATTTTCTCTTCACCAATCTTTGGACATAATCACGGTAAGAAACCTTTAACAATCATTACAGGCTAATTATATATTGCTCATTAATCATTTTCACTTTCTATTTTATATTTACATAGCTGTTTTAAAATTAAATTAAATTCATATGGACTAACTTGCCTTCGTCATTATAACATAGTCTAATACTAAAACCATAATCCATAATTTTATGTTTATTTATACATGTCATATTTATTCATTTAAATTAAATACATTTTGAAAAAAATAAAAATAAATTATTATTATTTATTTTTATATTATAAAATAAAGTTATTGTTAAGCTGGAAACGATCAAGAGATTTCTTTTCCTTTATATTTCAGAAAAAAACGGAAAAGTTGGAGCTATAGATTCCTGATACCGCTTTCTTTTATTAAACTTTATACCTAGTTCTTCTCTTTTTTTTCTCTCCATTGAGTTTCAAAGTTCCAAGTACCTTTTTTGACAAGTTATTTTACCGTAAAATTGGATATTAATAACAAAGCGATATTGCTTTTTTATTTGGAATGTCATACACCTGATTAGTTTCAGTAAGTTTATCCGTCAGATTGACAGATAATACCGACAGGTTCTTTTGCTGAATAAATTAAAAGAAGTGCTGACGATTTTGTAATAAATAAATCGCTAATGTTAGTGCAAAAGATCGCAAAAAAATTAAGTGCTTTACAGGAGAGCATACAAATTTTTTTTCAGTCTGCAAATGCTATATGTAATCTCCTACTAAAGAAAAAACGCTGCAAATTATTCCACAATGGTTTATCATTTCCAAACAATTATACATCTAAAATAACATTACCTTCTAGTTACAAAGAAAAATAAATATAAGATGATTCCAATTGTTGGACTAAACTTATTTTTTAATCATTAGTAATATGCTAAAAAAATATAGCATTACTTCAGTAATACATTCAAAATTTAAAAACCAAACAAAGGATATAATATATAAAAAAACCGGAGCCCATATCGTTGCTTCTAATTGTCCGATTTTAACAATTATTTTTGTTTTTTGGCAATTTAAATACCTTTGAAACATCTTATCATAATATCCCCTGTATATACTTTTTGAGTTATTCGAAATTAAATTTTACCATCCTTCGTAACTTTTTTTCCAGCTTCTTTTCGTTGAATTATGTATATAGATAAATTTAAAGAGCATAGAGAAAATGACTTTAGCGAAGTTTCATTGAAATCGCTACATTCGTTTAGGCGCTACAGTCTATAGCAACGCAGGTTTTTCGGCCGCCATTTTGAAAGTAAAAGACGGATGATAATATCGATGAAGGAGGATTATCCTCAGTTGACTTCTGATTTTATATCTAAATTTGAAAAAAATATGTATAGTAGTTTCGGAGAAAATGCGTGGACGGCGGACGGACAAAAAAAAATTGTATTCGTTTTTCTAATTCTACGCATTCTGAAACGTGAAACCTCAAATTTTTAGAGGGTGTTACGTTTTTGAATTTTTCGGTGGATCACAATGGTTGATTATTTAAAATAATAAACCAAAATACCACATCAAAATCGAACGATACTGTAAATCATAAAGGAATAATTAGTTTGTATGCCCTCCTGTAAAACACTCAAATTTTACTTACGACGTTTTGCACTATCAGTAGCAATATATTTTATACTTAACTACACTGAGAAGCGAGACGAAGAACTTGCAGGAACAAAAGTTTAATGGATATGAAAACAATGTTATATATTAAATATGCCATAAATACTTGTTACTGCTCAATCGTACTATGGCTGTAGGGCCCTTACTCAGCCTCCGTTGGTTTTTAATAATACTTGAGGGAGAAGCACAAGGATCTTCTAAGCCTTGCTTTTCTCTACACAAGGTTGGTTTGGAGCTCCCCTGGCTGATTGTAAATAGGTATGCCTATGTTTCAGATCTTTATCTTACTTTAAGTACATTTAATTTGTTTATTTTTTTTTTTTAATTTTACTAATTTTTGTATTTATAATTTTTTTTCTTTTTTCTTGCAAAATATTTTTTTTTTTTAGTTCTATATATTTTTTTATTACTGTACTTTTTATGTTTCTGTAAATACGGTGTGAATGTACTCTCTGAACTCTATTATAAGTGTCCTTAACTGAGACAGGTTGTAATATTTCTTAAAAAACAAGTTTAAATATTTATATCAAATAGCATCTTAATCGAAAAGTGTATAACCCAGGAAAATATCCCTTCAGTTGCTATTTTGATTTCCTGCTTCAATTAGGCGATTAGAAGCAGCTATCTCTGAACTTATTATATTTTTATAGAGAGGTGTGTCAAAAGTTTCTTTATATGCTACCAGAAGTGTCCAAGGGTTCTTAGCGATATTCTCCTCTGGTTTTTAGTTTGTCCAAGACAAAAAAAGCAATATTATCATTTTTAAAACCTAAGCAAGGGATAAGTATGCTATGGTAACCCTAGAAACTAAGAATCATTCGTAAAGAATTATATTTATCTTGAAAACGTGACCTTTTTGGACTTCAAAACGCAAGAGTACATTGTTCCTTTGGAACTGTACCAATTCTTAATGACATTGATGAAATCTTTAGCACACAATTTATCTCGTTTCGATTTGTTTATTTTGAACACTTATAAAACCTACCAATTCCCTCAGTGAATTTTATTAAAGTTTTTGAAGGAATTTAAGGATAAAAATTGTGTTTCATCACTTCTCTACGAAATTGTTTTTCGTTTGATGCCACATTCATCAAAATTCATCGCTCCTCAGAGCCGGAAAAGATATATTATTGTATTATATATAGTGCAGACAGCGGAATATAATATAATACATTAATTCAGGTTCGTAAGAATTTTCATTTTTTGAGATATATTCCCACATAAGCGGACTATTTTTATATATTTGGTTATTTAGATTCAATGAAGCTTAAAAAATATATTTCCGTTAAACACTCAGATTTTATTATTTCACTATCGCAACAGTTGCCTTTAATATATATATCGCGAGGTAAAACAATATAAATTCTATTCTACTAGCTTCGTATTATACAATTTAATTTTTTTTTTTTTTTGCCATATTTAAAATAAAGTTTTAAATATTTTTGGAATAAAGAAACCCATTGATCAAAACTGCGTTTGTTGCGAGCGTTGTAAACTGAACGTGACGGTTTGCAATGACACGTGTTTGAAGCTCTTTTGAATATCAAGTGAGCCCTGCTTTGGATCGGATTTGCATAATGAGATCAGAAATATCGTTTCAACCTGCTATGGGTTGATGGCCGTTAGTTTATGCCTTATCCTAGCTTAAAATCACCTATATCATAAATTGGTTATATGATTATTACAAACAAATGTACAAAGTTTTTAATTATATGTAAAAATTGTCAAAATTGATTGTAAAGCTAATTTTTCCCATTAATTAAGTCAAATTTATCAACGATTATCAATGGGGAAATTTTTATTATTTTGTTTTTCTCTTTAAAAAACAAAATAGCAACTGAATTTATTCATAACAAAACTCAACTTAACACTTAACTTTCTAAATTTTAGAACCAGGAGGCAGGGTGGCCGAGCCGACTAACACGTGTGTACGACATCGCACATTGTACGGCAACCTGATAACCAAAGTTAGACATGGAAAAAAATAATTAAGATCAAATCCCGGTGCCCGGTGGGACTTTTAAGTCGGCATAATTCCCCCGCTCTCTCTCCTGGCCCGGTAAAAACTCCCGTGGAGCCTAAAAGGCAAGGTAGAGAAGAAAAAAAAATCTTTGGAACCTTTAGAAAAAATATTCGTCTCTATGGGATTTTCAAGTAACAAAACAAAACAGAATTACTGTTAGGGACAAGGAAATTAAAACTAGTTTCGTTCGTGAAACCAAGATTAAAATGTTTAAAAGTCAAATTACAGAACTACAATTGTCACAGTTTTGTGTGTAATTATATTTTAATAAGCGCTCTTCCCCAGAGATAGCCGGATGTGCAGATTAAAATTCAGGGTAGAAAATAAGCGAGGGAAGCAGAATTAAAGCATTAAGCTCCTTTTCTAATCATAAAAAAACCTTTTTGTGTGCGAATTTGTATGTCCATAAAAGAAAAAGTACCTATTTTTGTTTGGGAGCACATACTTTTCGAAAGAATTAACATGATTGTTTAATTTTCGCTGGGACATTTATTCTTATAGTTACAGGCAACAGTTTTTATTAACATATATACACTATTAACCCTTACACCCCACCTCGAAAACTGTCAATGGAGTCGCCAAGTGCTCATCTTCAGATGAGAGCGTAATTGCTTATTGAAAGAAATGGTTTGCAAATTGAAAGCTATGTTGTTAAAATATGTTTTGTATATAAAATAATAACAGTTTTTTTTTTATGATTTGGTGTTGTTAGAACACAAGCAAAAATTTAATGTATTTCCACTAGACTTTATGGAAAACGCTTAGATTGGAATTTTGTTATAGGTCTAATAGGTCTTTTCCACTTAGGAATCGGCAGTTACTTTTATGTTACTTATTTAAAACTGTTATGAATATCGTTATAACCTACTAATAAGGTTATACCTTGAGTCATGAACATATTGTTTTATTTAGAGTGTGAATTAAAAAAAAAATGAACTTATTAAAATTAAATAACACTCTTTCATGACAAATAAAGAGCATAAAAATGTTTATGAAGATATTATAAATATTGCACAGAAAAAGGAAATGTTCTTGATACATGAAATAATACAGGCAATAAGAAACTTTTGGTCTCTTGAAAATTTGTATTGTAAAATATTAACTATTGTCAAAGTTAATCTATTTTGTGTTTCTCAAATTATTAACGTCCGCCTAAAACTTCGTGAATAGTTTCATCTCTAATCGTAAATTACAAATATTTTATTTACGAAAATTCTTAGAATCTCGGCGTTTTTAATCTGGAGATCACCAAACTTTGTCTATTACTTAAATTAATTAATTTATGTCTAATGCCTAATTAACTAATAACTCATGAATATTTATTTCCTTTCCACTTGAGTCATAAGATAACATGATCAAAAAATTTTTAAAAAAAAGTTCGCCGACCTCCAGATTGAAAACGCCCGATTCTGAGAATTTTCGTAAACAAAATCAGGTTTCGATGAGATGAAGCTATTCATGAAGTTTTTGGCAGATGTTAATAAATTGATAAAAACTGGTCTGTACAACAGACTAATAATATTAATTGTCCATAAAATATATATTATTTTATGACATATGATTATTAAATAATAACTGTTATTTTACTAAAAAGTGACTGGCGATACTGTGGTAAAAAAAAACTGAGTCTGATTTTGTAAACATCGGCTTTCCTATAGTTTAATGTAATAAGCTGTGCAAGCTACGATTGGATGCAGTTTTAGTATAATCATGGAAACATGTGTTAATTTATTTTAATAAATTTATTTATTCTCTTGATTATTTACCTCCTGTCAAAATTTAATACATATTCTATTGCTGACACCTGCATAGATAAGTTAAATTTGATAATGGGTTGTTTAATATGTATTAAATTATATGTTAATTTGAGTTAATAACATGCTAATACATACTATAAATGTTAATGTAAGTAATTTGTCATTACAATTAGTTATAGAATCACGCACATCATTTCATGATAGAGAGAATTTAATTAATTTCTGTTAAATTTATTTAAAAAATCAACTCGTATAATAAGGAATCAAAAATAAGTAAAAAAGGGCTATTTTTATTTAAAGATCTATTTATTTCATAACATTACTTTTCGTATTATTATTTTTCTGTTTAAATTATTTTTATTTATGTAATGAGAAACTCAATCAATGTTATAAATGTCATTAATTGTGACAAAATG
The DNA here is from genome assembly GCA_928085145.1 of Nezara viridula. Lineage (NCBI taxonomy): Eukaryota > Metazoa > Arthropoda > Insecta > Hemiptera > Pentatomidae > Nezara > Nezara viridula. Next base: position 27,797,910 of record OV725080.1, read on the forward strand.
TAATCTTACTCAATGAAGAAATATGTGATTTGATTTCATTTTTATTTAGATTTATTATTTATTTAGATTATTTTCATTATTTTTATTATAATTATTATTTTTTAATAATTAATTTTATGTACTTGAATTGTTTTTATTTTAGTTGTATTTATTTATTAATTATTTAATATTACCCCATGTATTTTTTACTTATTTCATTATTTATTTTTATATATATTTTTTTTATTATTATCCAAATGATTATATTATTTAATTAATCGTGTGGTGATGACCTAGATGTTTTGGGCTTGGTACATCAAAACAACTAACCAATAAGTAAAATCATTTATTATTTCTGTGTTGGCGATTGACGTTTATTTGTTATTCCTTACTACTTATCAATAAATCTTAGATTTTAATAAAAATGTTATAAATATGCAAATTTTATTATTTGTGACAAATACAATATCTTTTTCTGTGCCCTAATCCCACACTGTTGCATAATGTAATCAAACATTCACGTACACGTACCAGTGCAAACATGGCACTTGTTGCACAAATATTTTGAACCGAGTTAAATTGACTCAAACTGTTTTGCGGAAACTCTAACAACATACGCGATAGAATCGTTTACACAACACATCTGTTCAAACTAATTGTCTGACCCTATAATTGAATCTACTGGTAAAATTTATTTTAGAAACTTACGATGATTTGTGATATTAAATATAATATGCGATTGAGCGTTATCCCGCCCCAATCATCTCCCTGCACAACCGTTAGAATTATAAAAGTATTTCTTACAAAGTACTGAATCCAAGATCCTTCATCAGAGTTATAATAATAATAATAATAATAATAATTTATTTATTCTGGGACGAGTTCCTTTAGAATAATAAGGAAAGACAGAAATATGGGCTAAGGAGACTATAAACAAAAACAAAGAATAATAATGACACAAATAAACAAAAATACAGAATAATTAAACAGCCATAATACAAAAAATATAGGTTACTTTCTAATTTTCAACATTTAGTAATAAAAAATTGAAGAAAAAAAATGAAGATCTATCTAATAATTTATATACATATTTACAGTAGTATCTATTTACAATTTTATGAGGACTGGATGGATAAGAAATAATTAAACAGGTGGGATTTAAAGGTAGGAAGGATATTTAATTGACGAATGTTGGAAGAGATGGAGTTCCATAGGATAATGAACGATCTGTCAAAAGTAGCGGTTCGGCGGGCCCTTGTGTATAAATCAGAAGACCGGGAACGAGTATTGAGGGAGCGAAAAGAGGATTTGAATTGAAGGAGCTCGGATATCTATGAAGGGAGGTCGGATTGCATGACTTGAAAGAGGAAGGATGCCGGGAAACACTTACGCCGGTAAGAAGGATAAAGCCACTTCAACTCTGCATAAAAAAGGGAAACAGAGGCGTCCCTTGGGATACTGAAGATGAATCGTGGAAGGCAATTTATCAAACGTTTTAGTATTGCCTCACGATCCCCAGAGACACCTCCATATACCGTATAGCAATGGTCAAAGTGGAGAAAAATTAAGGAAATGACTAGGAACCTACGGGTTTCAAATGGAAATAGGTGACAGGCGTAATTTAGATGTTTTAAAGTGGAAATGTTACGGTGGAAGATATTGGACACATGGTTTTTCCAGGAAAGCGTTTGATCAAATGTTATTCCAAGGTTTTTGATGGGGGGATACAATTTTATGGGATTATCATGTAGGAACAGAGTTGGAATATTAAAAACAGTTTTAAGGAGATGATTAGAGGCTACTCAGATTGCTTTCGTCTTTTCCGCATTCAACTTCAACTTGTTTGCTCTCGCCCAGTTACAAATCCTATCCAAGACTTCTTGAAGTATTTCAGAAAAAATCATCTGATATGGTATTGGGAATGATGAATCGGAACATTAGAGTTTTCTTATATAACGTAAAAAAAAATATTATAAATTTCTTTTATCATTTCTTTATTGACGGCAATAAATTCCTTTAATGCTTCATGCATAAATTCCTTTTATTAAGATAAGTCATTATCTTTCTCCAATAGTTCCATCTCTTGGTTCCAATCTTTCCTCTCCCGACGCACCCAAGCAGTCTCCATACCCAATCAACCACTATCTGCCTACCTTCCATTATCCTCCGGGGTTGCCCAAGGTTCAAAGATATCTCCTCTCCTTTTCAACTCCTACATTAACGACCTTCATAAATCAATCCTTCACTGTTCACATCACCTTTATGCCGATGATTCCCAAATTTACCTCTCCTTTGCTCCCTCTGAATGGCATGATGCGTTTGCCAAAATACAAGAAGACCTAAATCGGATTTGTGCCTGGGCAAGTGAAAATGGATTAAGGTTAAACACTGCTAAAACCCAAGCCATTGTCATCGGTTCCAAACCCCTTCTCAGATCAAATACCAACATTCCTCCCCCGTACCTGAATGACCAACCCATCACCGTGGACCGTCCGTCCTACGCATTCAATCTCCTTCAATTCAAGTCATCTATCCACTCCCTCTCCTCAAGATCTCGTCCTTCCGAACTTTATACCCCTTTCCACAAATCGGCCTCATTTCAACACTCCTTTATTGTCCGATCCACCACATTTTGGAATTCCATCCCACTTAAAATCCACCATGCACTATCCTTATCCACATTTAAAAACCTCCTTTTCCAATTCCTCCTTACAATTCAATCAGACGCTGGGTAGCCTATTATTGTATTATTATACTATTATTCTATATATATATATATATATATATATTTTATGTATATACGATTATACTATTATTGTATTCTTCAAACATACTATTATTACTATAACATCTTTATTTTTTTTTTTTCATAAATACAATCACATGACAACAAAAGTTATTTGTCGCTCATTTATAATTTCATAGCATATTGTGTATAGCAACTATTTTGCAGTATTAGGACCTTATTGCTCATATTAAGTCTTCCTATATCTGTACAGTTATGTAAATACTTCTTTTATCCTTTTTTTTGGCCAGATGTAATGTTAATTTTATGTACAATATTGTTATTCTCAAGGGACGTAGTCCCACAATAAAGTTGATTCTTCTATTCTATTCTATTCTATATATATATATATATTCAGCAATATTGTATATTCAGCGGTAACAAAATATACAATATATGATTGTTTTTTTAAATTACTAGTTTACAATAATTTACCTCATTAAATATGTTATAGTTAAGAGAAAGCATGCCATACCATACCAGCATGGATATTATATGCGTATGGCGCATTCTTTAAAATCCTAAGGTAATTGTAGCAGACGACAAGAAATTGTGCTTGCAAGATTATAGGGCACACCGGACTCATCCTTCAACATTGCTGACTGGAACACTAAGACTAATATGTAGACAGTATAACGTATACATGACTATCACTCACAGCCTGTAGACAGTTGATGGAAAGCAATGTTCCATATTATTTAAAAAATCTGCTGCAGTACGCACATCAAACAACTTTCAATTACCACCCAATTGGAGTAAAAATAGGTATTTTCATACATAAAGAAATGAATGAAAGTATAACTTATAGGCTGTGTAACATAATCATTTACAATAATTTGTTAAATGAATGAATTTGCATCACTTTAAATATTCTTTTATGGTTGTATATATTATTGAATAATATTATTGTTTGTGGAGAATAGTGATTTTTCGGGAAAATGCTGAGCTTTATCCGGAACATCGATTCGGAAACTCGGAAAAAAAGTGAATTAATATTATTATAATGATGTAGAGATGGTTGACCGTTGATATAATATGAGAAGGAGTTAGTCGAGGTTGCGGTCCCACTTTGTAGGTCGTCTTCAGGGCGTAGGATGTGGCACTGCGAGAAGCAGTTGAAACACTCATTGTTGAGGCACCCTCGACTAACTCCTTCTCATAATATTATTTTATATTATATATATATATATAATAATCTTATTTTAAAAATTAAAATATATAATTATAATTATGTGAAATATAATAATAGAGAGAGGTATCGGCAAAGGTCACTTCTCTACTGTTTCCGTAGGTTCTAGCCCTACTAACAGTTTTAATTTCTCCTTTAGTAAAGAATATATTTTTTTTTCTTATATTAATTACTAGTTACAATTTGAAATTGTTAATTTTTTTAAATAAAGAAGATTAAAGGTAGTTTAGAAAAAAAATTTGGATAATCTTGCACTTAAACCTTTCCAAACTACTTAAATAAGAAAAATACCAGATATTAAAGAAAACCAAAATACCAGATTTTACGTAGATAGTTTAATCAAATTTGTTGGAGTATGTTTTGAGAAAATTGTAAATTAATGTAATTTTTTATGATACAAAATGTGTCACTAACATAAGAGGATTTTTGATGAAAAAGTTGCTGCAACATCCCAGACCTATTCATACCTTAAATGCGTAAATTCAATTTCGTATGATTTTTCGTTTTTCATCCAGGATGTTCACATACACACCTAGACCATTTTGCGAAACTCCGTCTTTGAACCCACGGATAACGTTGATATTTCTTTTAAGTACACGAATTCGATTTTTTTCACGACCATAACACTTTTTTTTGCTACATATTTTATATATCAGGAAAATAAAATTCAAAAATCCTCCTAAGCGTTTGGCCATTCGAGAAAGATTTAATTATAAATAATTGGACATGGGGTCTCATAGTCTATATAAAACGACTTTGCCGAGGAGATAACTGTTAATAATGGATAAGAATGATATGAAAAACTGGTGAAAAAATGAGTGAAAATATGAAAATTGGTTTGAAAAAGAACCTGAGAGACTGGAACGAGGAAAGCAGACCAGAGATAAGGAAACGTAAATGTTATTTTAATTTAATTGTTTTCTTTTTCTCATCTTCGCACCTCATTTAATGCCCTTTCTCGCTTTTTTTTTTAACCAAACCCCTGCTTAGTCTCATTCTGTTTACGTTCGAGAAGTACGATAACGCTGGGTGGACTAATTAAATAAGTAGATTTGTTTTTATTAAATATTAAAACTAAAGTTTTCAATTACGGAAGTGTAAGTGCATTATACAGATCGTGCAGAAAGAGAATTATTTTGATAATTATAATTTACATATAGGTTCCAATTACTCTTATTCAAATTAATATTTTTAATTTTTTTTTCTTTTTTAAATTCCAAACCTCACGTCCTTATACCTCCAAAATGCAAGAAAAGAAAACAAACTCTTTAATTTTTCACCAATTCAGGCATCATCAAACCAGAAAATGATATACAATCTAATAATGATGTTTTTTTTTTTTTCGATTAACTTTTGATTCATCCTATCACAAAGTCTTCTCTGATTCATTGGCGTTTCACAAAAGTTATCACTACTAACAGCTTAAAGAACAGAGATTCATTCTAAAGATCCTTTGATTTTTTTTTTTTTGTGCACTTCAATAATTAAACTACAAAATTTAAAATTTAACACGGCCAAATAAAATGTTCTCATATCTAGTGGATATCAGGAAGAAATTTAAAACATCGATCAAGCAAATTAAAATGAAACGAAGTACGCCACAATACAAATAAGGCAAAATGTCTGAATACGTAATAATGGTGAACAGGGACGATCAAGAACGCAAACTGGATGAGTCAGATATCCTTTGGCATCGAGAATGCCCCCAGCTGCATTCAATGGAATAACTAATCGAATTCTATGAACAATTCCTATGATCCAATTCTAATTTAAAGATATAGTATTACATGGATATAGTTGTTACATGTTTTTTTTTATATTTTATTAAATTATCTCTCGAATTTTATCTAATTCAGTTCTTTAGGATATAATTAAATAATTAAAAAACACCACTTTAAAATAAGAAAACTTGAAAATTAAAAAAACAAGTATATATATATATATAATATATATATATATATATATATATATATATATCGTTGGTGCTTAATCAAATATCACTAACATATGTCCAATATTACAAGAAAATTCACAATTTGCATTCTCAGTTAATTTCTTCAACTTGAAAATCAATTTTTTTTTTGTGCTAAACGTCCGCAATTTAAATTCTTATTTAGTTGTAATAATATGGATGAATTTATTTATTAAAGATTGGTACATTATAAAACTCGATTATTAAAATTATGAGGATGATAAATAATGAGGAAATGCAGTCAATTTATTGTTTTCTATGTTTGCCGACATTTCGAGCCAAACATTTGATTTATTTATTTTTTCTTGTTGCTACTTAAACCAGTAATCTGATGATCAAACACATACTCGAGTCGAAACGTTGAATAGTTTTATAAAGATAAAATTACTGTATTTGCGCATTATTTGTCTCCATATGTGTATTTATTAATTTGTCTTTAAATAGAATTGGTTCAGAGAGAATCGCTAACATCTTCTGATTCTAAGATCCTTGAACTTAAGTCGTTGTTTTGATTTTTTATCATAAAAAACCTATGATAGCTCTGGATCAATTGAGTTGACCTAGACTAGAGAACATTTAGACTGGGCTGCTATATGTCGCCTAGTCTAAACAGATCAAGACGATCATGTCATAATAATATATATTATAGCATATAAATTTTGACTAATTTGGTTCATTACTACTTTTGCCTTAGGTGCAGTTTGAAATAACTGATACTAAAAGTTAACATTACAGAAATGACAATATGAAATTGGGATTAAACCTATTTTGGAATATTAAAAGTAGTTTAGTAATGTTTGATATGAAGCAGGATGTAGCCTAGCACTAGTTGTGGATTATGTTATTGAGTAGGAGGGGGGGGGAGGGGAGAGGTTGGGTGGGTTGTTGTTAGGACCAGCTCATGCTAATTTGATCCTGATGACCTCCACCACCTGCTGTGTAGTCTGCTAGTCTAGGTCAGCAAAGCTTAACCAATGTATAAGAAAACAGCATCAGCTAAGCTATATGTTATATAAATACATATGTGTTTATGTGTGTGGACCTAAGTTATATACACCTTATTTGCTGCCTTATACCGAACCTTTGAGTTTTTCCATATATAACGTATATACTAACCCATTGTATACTATTATATACTATCGTATTATATACTATGCTTGAATAATTACTCCAGAAAAGGAAGGTTTATCAATTAAATGTTGATTTTAGGTGCTATGTTATCATTATGCAGACTATTTTTTTTTTTACTACCCTACTTTTCGACTATTCCAGGTTTTCCCGGGCCAGGGTAGAGGGCGAGGGATTAATGCCAGAGTCAATTTTCTCCGGCACAGTGACTAGAACTCCTAGTCTTCAGGTTGCAACTCGTGTATTGCAAACGCGTTAGACAGTTCGGCCATACCTCCCCCAATAAGCCCACCACATGTATAGCATATTTTTTTAGAATTCATAACAAACCATAAATATTAATGAATAAAAAATCACCAAGAGACCAGGGGTAACCAATCCCTCAAGGTCGATGGTGTATGTGCTTTTTATAAATGGTTTATGGGTTTTTTCTTTATTAAGTGCAAAACATTGAATAAACAACACGCTTTTTGCAAACTAAGGAAAGCAATCTTTGTTAAACTAAAAACACAACTTAATAAAAAAAGAACAGAGTTATAATTGAACATGTGTATTATACATTTATATATATATATATATATATATATATATATATATATATATATATATTTATATATATTAATTATATATATATATAATCGATGTAAAACCTGATCGATAGGTAATTAATATTAATAAAATTACTTTTAACAGTATGCTCCTCATTCATAGACATTTTATCTCTCTCTTCTTCTTAAAAAAAAGTACAAGCGGAAGCAGAATTAGAAACATTGTAGTTCATATACAGTTACACCCAATGTGGCATCTTTCGTAGTTTTCCCTTGTTACTTGGTTTGGATGTTCCTCGAAATTGAAACCCTACAAAAATATGGTTCCCTCCAAAATGTTTGTATCATTGAACTCTTGTAACAGAAAAGAGATGTTAGGTTTTAATTTAAAGAGTGCTTATTTGTTTTGTTTTCTTTTTTATTTGTTTGGCAAAACGTTGATAACTTATTTTTTTTTACTTTACCAGCATTTGAGAGACTCAAGGCTGTATGGTTTAATTTTTCGAATTAGCAGGAGGTTTTCCTGATACACACCCAACCTCTGCAAATTGGGTACTCTTAGTTAGGTGAACACCAGGCGGTTGGGTGTAATTTAGTCCAAATCAACCTGTTGTGTAATCTTTGGACAAGAAAAAGTACTTCCGTATATAGTTATAAACTCACCATATAGGCCTAGTGTTTGTTTATTTATTTATTTAAATACTTTATAGGCCAATATTTAAATACTATATGCTTATATGTTTGCTCTCTTCATTCGCTAGCGTTCTGGTAAATATAGCTTGGATATTGTAGCTAATTTAGGCGATCTAGACTCACACACGCGTAGCGGAGCACTTATTTCAAAGGGTCCATTGAGGCGTATAATGAGACCATTCTATCAGTCGACAAGTTGATATCAACCGCAGCTCTTGATGTTGCACCAACTTACTGCATCTCATTAAAGTGCAATTACTGCAGAGATCAGCTCCTCGACTATCCACGCTCTGCTGCTCTACTTTGGCTTCTATATTAGCTTAAACTTCGCTTTAGTCAGCTTATTACTGATAATTTCGTAGTCTTAACTATATATATATGACTTGGTTGAGCCATATAAATTGATAATATAACCATCCATACTAGAATGGTGTTCTATTATGTACCACAAATCGTATAGTCAATATTTGAAATATGAGTAATTTATATTCCATTGATAATGGACCAGATCATCTTCTCAAAATCTTGATTGTGTGTGAATCTAGCACTTTATCTCAGCCTCCACTGGTTTCCAATTCCAGTTACTAGGCTGGTAGAGAAGTCTCCGGTAGTCTTGCTTTCATTTCCTTTCACATGTGGAAAGCAAAGAGAGGTCTCGCTGAGTATCTTGGGCAAATTTAGGTATAGGTATGAATGCATTTTAGATGAATTATTATTATTTTTAATTTGTATTCAACTTTAATTTACTGAATATTTCATAATTGATCGTTGTATATTTTTTAAGGACGAAGATAGTCCGAGGTCATTAAAAGATTAAAATAGTGAAAAAAATATTCTATTTCAAGTCATTGTTTTGACCCGACAGTTTCAACTGAAACTCCATGCTGCATTCACGCTCCTGAAGAAGACCTGCAAAGTCTGGTCAAAACGTTGGCTTGAAATGAATTATTTTTGCCATTATTTTATCCTATTTTGACCACCAGTCAATAAAAATAATAATAATAGTTTGACCACCATCTCCTTGCTCAACTTTAATTTACTTTTTTATCTTCTAACTTTGCTGTTATTACTTATATATATTATTTTATTTTTGAAACTCAAATTTTATATCACTGTACATTCTTTTATACTACTTATTATTATTAATCTATTTTTTTTGTAAAAGTTTGCTTTATTTTATATATTTACTTTTATTATCAATTTTTGTATTTATGTTCTTAAATATTTATATATCTTTACATAGTATGAATGGACACCTTTGGCTTATTAATACTAATTTCCCTTGGGTGTGACATATTGTATTATTAAATAAAATAAAATAAATTCTATTGATATATTTCATCAATTAATTGATTAATAGCAATTCATGCTGAGCATATGGACATCCTGGCTGATTCCAGCGGAAGATTAACCCTACGCAAACATAAAAACAAACATATAAAAATATACAAAATTAAATAAATACTCAGTAAATTTTTTGACTTTTGAAACAGAAATAAATTCAAACATAAAATAAGCTAAATATGAATATGCATAGTCAATTGAGAAATAACAACACTGGTTATAATGATGTTTCATCCAGTGGGTCCAATGATCACAAAAGCCGATGTAACTTCTGTTCGATCGGTGATTCAATCGATGAAAAAAGGTTTGCGTTAAATTCCATCGATGGTTCCTATCTATGAGTTTAGTAACGGACTGATGAATTTCCAATGTTATCGATGGTTTCAGCGATAAGTTTCGAAACTTGCTTTATTCTTAGTTAATTGCAGGCTGCAGAAGGGTATAATAAACACACCAAAAAAAAATCGTATTTAGATAGATAGATAGAAAAAAAAAAAACTGTATTCTGGGACTAAGTCCATTTAGAATAACATATTGTACAAAAGAATAGAATATTACTGGCCTTAAAGTTTGAAACAATAAATAAAATTGATAAAATAAAATAAAAAGTAAAGAAAACCTTAGGTGCACGAGCTATATGCAATACAGATAAAACTGTGTACAGAGCATTTAAAACTATGAACAAAACATTAAAACTATGAACAATACTATATATAAGGGTTGAACAACATAAACATACACTTTGAGAAATGAAGAACGAAAAAGAGATAAAATGAGTTCATTTCATAAAAAAAACTTTACTTGAATATATATATATATATATATATATATATATATATATATATATATATATATAAAGAAACAGTTAATTTTAATTAAATAAAAAAAAAATGTATGTATTGAAATTCCTACGTCAAAAATTTCCTACGTAGGAAATGCATGTACTATCTCTTACCAAGTATTATGGTTATATGATTGCTACACAATACATATATAGTATTAATAGTTAGCTGATATCTAACTGTTTTTGGAACAGGAATTGGAATAGGAAGTTTTTGAATGTGTATAGGGAAGGGGCATGTCGAATTTCGATCGGGAGGGAATTCCAAAAGTTGACAGAGCGGGCTATAAAGGAGTTTTGGTATGAGGCAAATCTATGTTTGGAACGATTATTGGAAAGATATTTATGTTTATATTTCTAGATTTTATGCATCACTACTTGCCAAAATTCAGAACTTTTTCTAGCATCTGTGCGTGCAAGCATTCAGAAAGTACTTTGGGTTTTTTTCGGAAATTTTCCAAAAGATTTAAAATGACGTATTTCAAAAATATTTAAACTTATATTTTAAAAACAATAATGAAAAAAAAATATGCATTTCCACTGTTTATTTTATTCATGTATCTGGACTTAGCGAACAATAAATAATAAGTTTCAGAGATTAAATTTTATTGATATAAGATCTAAAACGAAAATAAATTATATTTTAAACTCAAAAATAATTTATGAAATGGGTTCTATTTTATATGAAAGAAATATAAATAGCAGGAATACCGTTTTCCAATATCTGGATCCGTTAATATAATCCACTCAAGTTATTGCCCAAGACAAACAGGTGCCAGGACAATTTCATTTATCAAAGCGCTCTCCTTCCATCATAAAACCAACTACCCCTCAAAGGAAACTCCCATTCTCCTCAGCACAATCGAACAACAAAAGCTCCGCAAAATCCATCTAGAAATGAATGAATTTAGGAGAGAGGGGGGGGAGGGGTGGTGGAGCTTCCTTGAACTAGTGAAAAAGAATTTTTTAATAAAACAGGCCCGAGAGGAGGGAAAGCAATCCTGCGAGAAGAAAAGCTCAGATCCGAGACTCGCCTAGTGTAATCAGAAGTATATTAGATTTGCCCATAATTGGAACCCCTCCTCTCTTCTTTAATCCTCCTGTCATTTGGCAAATTCTTGGATAAATATTGGTTCAGCACCGTCTTTGAATTTAATCCCCTCTATCTCGGTCTATATTGGGCCTATGGCTGGCGTCTCATATAGAGCCTAGTATCTTTTATATTTTACTGGCAGGAAAGCAACTCAAAATAAACTCAATTTCTAGAAAAAAAAATTAATTGAATTAAAAATATAACTAATTACAAAATGCAATTATAACCGTTTCCTTATAATTATTTTTCTGAATGTCATTTTAACTGTTATTTTGGAATTTTACTTTCCACGTTTTGAGGTTATCTGAATCCAAAAAAACCAAGTCGTAAGAAACTGAAATTACGTATATATACCAATACATACATACATATATATATATATATATTATATATATATAATATATATATATATATATATACTCCGACCCCATATTTTGTATATATATATATATATATATATATATAAATATATATATATATATATATATATGGGGTCGGAGTAGCCGTACAGGTTAAGGCGCTTGCAATAACTAAGCAAAGTTAAGCAACATCGAGTGTGGTTAGTACTTGAACGTGGGTGACTTAGGACCGATGATCCTACACTGTTTACTTAAATCGGGAATCGGGATGTTGTTTACGTGGATGCCAGTAGCTCCCCTGAGATTTGGCCTATTGACGATCTGTTTGTGGGAAAGAAATATAGTTGCTGACTCTGAGCAGCCATAATCCATGGATCTAAACCGATTTGTCACTGTCCAACCCGAGTGAGTCGGTGTGAAGGACACTGCCAGATTAGTCCTAAAGAGATCGGCTACGGAGCAACGGGTACACTGCCGCTGCACCATGCAGACCATGGTTCGTAGCAACGTGAGGTTGGGTGACCTCCTCCAGGCTATCTGTGGTCCCGAAAGCAATATATGTCTCACACCCAAAGATCTTCATGGTCCGCAACACCAAACAAATATATATATATATATATATATTATTAATATATATATATATATATATGTGTGTGTGTGTGTGTGTGTGTATTAACCATAATGCACATATGCATTAACCCCCTGTTCCCCTCCCGACCTTCTCCTTCTCACTTCAAATTTTATATATACATATAAAGGTAGGATATGACTAGGGTGCTGTATCAACTTTTTCTCTAAAATCGACGTACCAAAACTGGTATTATTTCATCATATCCCAAATTTAATATTGTATGTTTGTTTTTTCTGCTGTATCATGATGCTTGAACTGTAAGTCATATACGTTTTAAGGTCTTTCAGAGCAGTTATTTTAGATCTTTATTTTATCAATGTTAATCAGGGTGATTAAGGTTTTTTTTTTTTTTTGTTTTTGGGTTTACAAATATATAAAAGTTTATGCTTTTTTTTTGGAGTACCTTCAAGTTTTAATGGTGTACAGCCCGTTATTATAATATGAGAAGGAGTTGGTGTGGATTTCAACGAAAAATAATCCACTACCACGGGACCAACAACAAAATACCAATCCAAAGTGTTACTAATAAAATATTATTTTAATATATAGTATATATTTGACGGCCCCTCCCCCTTCCCGACCTTCTCCTTCTCACTTCAAATTTTTAGTTCATTATTTTCAATCATTTTTAATTTTAAAACAATAAACGTTTCACATTGTAGTTAGGAATAAGTATGGCTAAATATAAACAATAACATAATTTGTTTTATAAGAACAATTTTTTTTTCATATTTTATGTAAAATTTTCGTAACTAATAAATAATCACAACAGAACTAAATTATAATTTTATATAAAATATATAAATAGAATCATGACCAGTGCATAGTGGGGCAAAGGCATTATTTTTAGGATTACATTCTGTAAATGACAAACGATATGTGATAAATTACTATTGGATCTTTATATTATCTGTAGACAGCATGAATGATTGGTGAATCCTGTTTGTGTGACTAATATTTAATGGTACTTTTAGAGCTTAAGTAAAATTAATTCTAAAAAATGATTAATCCTAATTTTATACTTGTAACTTGGATACTTTTTATTTATTTTTTTTTTGTCGTTTAATAAAAATTCACATATAGTGTGAATGTTATCCTACCTCACTGTAACTAATGTCCATGAGACAGATCGTTGTAATACTCAATAAATAAATAGAAAAAATAAAATAAAAGTTCTAAACGTATTTCACGAAACTAGCTGTTTTTCTTTAAAAAGATTTTAATAAAATTATTTTAAAAATATAATTAAAAGTTAATTTATTTTGTCTTCCCTATCTCACATTTTAGACTACACGGGATTTTTCTCGGGCCAGGGGAGAGATTATATATATATTTTTTATAACGAACATCACACCCCGCTAAAATATACTAGTTTCAATCCTTCCAAATCTACTCCCGGTTTAATCACTAATACATAATCCGATGACATTTTTACATAAGATCGTCATTTGATCTTGTCAATATGCAATATAGTCATTGCCGTTAAACATTATTAATGTGATAGCATAATTACTAATTTTAAATACAGTAATCAATCACAATGATAAATTTCAAGTAAAAAGTCAATATTTTTGAAAGAAGTGTTATGTGTTTATTAATGCCATTGAGAATTTTTTTTTAAAGCGACTCAATATAAACGTAATTATATATTCTTGGTGTGAGTATTTAATAAACACCTAATTTATTATTAATATTATATTTTATTGATTATATATTTTTCAAGGATCAAAAGGCTTGCTTATCTTCAAGTCTAGAGGAATCGACGAAAGCTATGTTCTTTTTTTTTTTAACAGTTTTCTCATTTTATAAATAACAGATCAAGTCTCAGAAGTGGAACGAAATAAAAATAGACCAGAATGATGGAAGTTTCAATGACGGCGATAGCCGAGGCAATAAAAGTTTGTTTGAGCTATAAAATATATTGCTACTATCTACTCTAGGAAATCTCGGTGGTCATTGCTGGAAGTAAAGACTGCTTCATTTATTTAATTTTTTTTCTTTGGATTTTCTCAGAGATTGCCTAATGTAATAGTGTTAATTTTACCCTTGTATTTATTAAATAAAGATTCACGTTATTTTAAAAATTTACTATATATTATTATTAATGATTATCTCCAGCACACTTAACGATACAACTATCAATAACGGAGAAAACTTATCCGTTCATCAGATTTTAGCTATTATGTGTCGTCATCAACAGTTGCATGTTATTAACACAAATAAATATTATTATTGGAGAATTAAATTATTATAATTTAAGGGCATCCCTATATTTATTGTCATGTTTGATACATAACACTTATGGAGACGTTCGCCATTTAATTTTTGTATTAATATAAAGTATTAAAAATTGTATCAGGATTTAGGGTAGAAAAAATTTAATTCGGTATATCGCTACTTTTAGTGCAAAATGTATTACGTATACATTTTCCATTTTTATTTCAAAAGTGATATTTTGTTGTCTAAAACTGTTACCAGTAGTCTGCTACCATAGGGAATAGCAGAGGGAAATAAAATATGAAATTATGTTAAGAAATTAGTAGTTATGCTCTCTTGTATTGTAAAAAAAAAAAAACTCAATTTTCACATACGACAATTTGCACTAATAATAAATTTGTCTTCCCATCTTCTTTATTATAATCTATAATGACCATCGTAATCAACCATAAAAAAATATCGTCATCAAGATAAGTAGAATTTCATAATGGAATTTGAAAAATCTAGTATTACCAGTACGCAGTTTTCTCTTATACTTATGAGCCAATTTATAACACATCTTTGACGCAAAATTCACAATTGCCTTTGAATTCCAAGTAAGATCCTTTGGAAGCGAAATCTCCATTAGTTATTTTGTTTCAAATTAACCATTCTGTAATAATTTTCATTGTTTTCATTATATTCTTCTTTTAATTTTCATCATATTCTTTGGCTTAAATACAACGAGTTATGTCGCTTATTGTTAGTTCTGAAAATTGAAAGATCCTCTCTGACTTTTGAAGAAACCAGTATCTGCTTGTTCTCCAATTGATATCAACTTGTTACAGTGGCTTATCTGAGGAGTGCTAGGAACTGGTTTACCACTCTCCATTTACTGAAGGAACCCCACAAAAGTTTTTTCAAAATTTATTAACAACTTCTGGTGAATTTGCTCTATTATCACTATAATTATTGTCTACAAAACAGGTTATTATATGTTTAAATAAATAACAACTTAATTCCAAAGACCGCATCTAAAGAAAACGAAACGCTTCATCTCATATTATTGAAATGTCTAATTTACAGTAGTTTTTTAAGTTAACGATTTATCAGAGTATGGGAAATCTTGATGGGATAGAAATATTTAAGCCAACCACTGCAGAAAATGTGAGAAAATTATATTTTTTTATCTCATTTATATTAAATTATAGAGAATTGGTAGGATAATCTGAAATATAGTCCTCTACATATTACGGAAAATATTCTATATTGCACATCGGCATGTAATCTGTCATGGTCGTTTTCCTTGGTTGTTCTTAATGGTTGTAAAATTGTCCGCCGTTAGGACAATCCGTGAACATGTGGTACCTCCCTAATATTTTTATAAATAAATAAATCCTTCCCGTGTCCTCAATGTTTCAGGTATGCAAATTTTGAAAAAGTCGAAAAAAAAGGCTAAAATTTTTAAATGTTCATAATTGTTTATACTTTTGTGCTCAACATTTCCTCGAATACTGGAGTTTAACAAGCTTCTTCAATTTTTTATTTTTTTGGGGGGAGGGCAGTTGTGCAAGCGAGTCATATGACTCAGATCACTTTCAATTACCAGTGTTTCCTTCTTAATTAATTATTTAATTAAGGGTATCCACTATACTGTTGAGCTCCAGAAGGTTTTCCATCCAAGTCTATAGAATTGATTCAAGGTTGAGATGAAATACCTAACAATTACAGGCGGACTCTCACTTGGGTACTTCGCTTTCTTCCACTTATACTTGCTTCTTATTATTAACATGTTAAATTTGAATGATATTTTTTCCTAAGTGGTCACACTTTACTATCCACAAAACGTATTTTTGGCTGTGAAAATTTTCCTAATAAAATCTCATTATTTCTTCTCCGATTGTAGTGAAATGATTATGCAATATTTTTTTTTTTAGACTTTTTACTTCGTTGTTCAAAAATGTTATTTTAATTATATTGTTGTATTTGAAAATAAAAAAGTATTTTTTAGGATAAAATATTAGAGCGGTTTTAATATTAAATGACTAGATAGAGTACTAAAACTGTATGGACGAAATAAATAACTATATTCTAGAAGAGCAGGGAAGTTGAGCCATAAAGATATCCCATGGACTGTCCCGGATAGAGGTTATGGTATTCCAACAGTCGAGATCTATCTCCTTTAAGGATTCAGTTGGACCATTCTATTACTAAGGATATTTCCAGGATATCTTCCGAACAGAGGACATCTACTAAAACCATCTACCTATCTACATGGTTGTTATTCCACTACCAAATACAGCGAACTTGGCCTCTCTCGTGAGCTGATCTATTCCATCGAATCTTTAGCGAAGGCTGTTTTACCTCGTCGCCTCAGGGTACCTTATATCGGAAATTTTCTGCGATCATGAAATTTCTATTTTATCCACAACCCTGATCCAATACACAGAGCGATGTTTATAAAGGCAATGATATTGAGACGATATCATATATATTTACTCCAAATAGTAACATACAATGAACATTGAGACGATATCATATATATTTACCCCAAATAGTAACATAAAAAAATCTGGTGTGTCCACTCACACGGCTTTCCTACCTGTTTCAGAAAAGTTTTTATATCATTACATATGTTCATGAAGAAACAAAAAAGAATTGAACTAAATTTATTTTCCTGAAAATTGATCAAACAAAAGATTTGAGTACGATTTATTTGATAAATTAAGACAATGAAACTGGCTTAAGGTAGATCAGTGTAAAACTTTCAATACTCACTAATATTGCTGATCAAAAACTTTTTGCCATAGCTTAGTATTGAAGGTTGTGTGATGCGGGCAACAGAATTTCTTAATTTCACTTAGTCATCTTTATTCTCTTATTCAGCCCTTTCTGACACCAGGAAATGAACTCGTAATCTTTCATTGGGAATTGAATCGCTGTAACTTCGTTAATAGTT
Source organism: Nezara viridula (assembly GCA_928085145.1). Classification (NCBI taxonomy): domain Eukaryota; kingdom Metazoa; phylum Arthropoda; class Insecta; order Hemiptera; family Pentatomidae; genus Nezara; species Nezara viridula. The sequence continues at coordinate 27,815,627 of OV725080.1, forward strand.
GTCCAAAATGAACGATTTTTATATGGCTTTTTAGAGAATTTAATTACCTTTCAAACGGCGTTTTTTCAGGGGGCTGAGAAACGTATAGATCCGTCGAAAACCGCATGTCGGAAATTTGACCCGATTGCAATACTTTTCTTACCTAGTATAGGTAGGAAAGTATTAAAATAAGTTTAAAAAATGTGTAAAAAATAGAATAAGCTGTATCATCGCTAATACTGGTTCGATTCCGATGATTTTTTTTTGTTTTGTTGGTAATTTAATTACCTTTCAAAAGTTTTATTATAAATTTCACCGTATAATATATACTTAGGGAGTTAGGCCCCATAACATTCTTCTTTTCTTTATAACTTTTTTTCCTGAATTTTTTCGAGAATTTAGTCTATATACGAAAATTGAAAAGACAATGATTAGAACATCATAGAAAAGTTTCATCAAAATCGTTAGAGCCGTTTTCGCGCTACAGTCTATAGAAAAACATGTTTTTCCTTTCTTGTGCGCAAGCTATTGCGCATGGAGCAACGAATTTCTGTCGCAGTCATCAGTAGTCAAAACCCTACAAAATAAAAAAAGAAGCAACAAAATCAGTTCAGTAGTTCTCGAGAAAATCTTGGCGCAGACAGACAGACAGACAGACCAATGGCTAAAAATGTGTTTTTCGGACTCAGGGCTCTGTGAAACGTATAGATCCGTCGAAAACCGCATTTCGGAAATTTACCCGATTGCAATACTTTCCTTACCTAGTATAGGTAGGAAAGTAATAAATCATTATTATTAGTTTCATTTGATTAATTTACTTTCATATGTTAGGATTTTTTTTCGCATCCTCTATCGATTTTATTTTACAATTACAATATATACCAACAAATATATCCACTTCTACTTTAGACATAATAAATTAGTATTTTTCTATCTCTCTTGTGGAGTACCCAAAGGAGCAGATTTATATTCAGTTCTTTTTATATTATATACTGCGGAAACAATAGGTAATAAGTAACAAGAAGCTTCTATGACTGCATTAGCTGATGATATACCTGTTATAACTAGCAGTATGAATGCCGAAAAATCTATGCAGCAGGCGGAAAGAGCTTGCCAAAAATTGGAAGACAGCTAAAAAGGCTCAACATAAATGTTAATTCTGAAAAAAAGTATTATATTTTCATTCCAAAAAAAAACATAAAATTCCAATTGAATTCAAAATTAATAATAGAAGTATTAAATGACCGACAAACTTGAGATATCTTGGTATATATTTAAAATTTAGACAGAAAAAAATAAAAATTCATGATCTAAGACTTACAGACTCCAAAATTTTATTAGAAAAACTAGCTTATCTTTACGTTTAAAACTTTTCATGTATGCGACAATAACTGGCCCGGCTATGTTGTATGATGCACCACCAATGTTAGAACACGTCAGCAAAACTATTTATTAATATTTTGAAGATTAAAAACATTGGATATATAACATTGGACAGTCAACTCTAATGTTACCTTCAGTCACTAGCGGATCCAGGGTTTAATTTGGGGGGGCCTCAGCCCGAAAGATTTTGTTTTCATATACGTATAATGATTATTAATTTTAAAAAAAAGGAAATAAATTAACAACCTACATGAAATGGTGTTTAAGTGGTCCCTGAAGTCCTATTAAATGTAATTACAGTAACAAGAATACTTTAAGAGATAGTTTTTAATATTTTTTTCTGTAAAACATGGTTATATTTTACCATTTTGGGAGGTGGGGGGGGCTTCAGCCCGAAAGCCCTCTCCCCTCCCCCGCAGATCCGCCTGTGCCTTCAGTTAAAGATTTCTTAACTAAATTAGCAGTATATGATCATCGCTTGATGAGCTAGAATTGGTATATTGTGTAAGGGAGTAAGGGCCGTTCAAAAATGGCATGAATATGAGGACAATAAGTCTGGAAACGTCTCTAAAATATTGTTTTGTTTTTTATTTTAATTAAATTTATAACTGTATTAGATGAAAAATACAACAAGTTAATGTGACATTGGTAACATGACATGTGCAACATGAAGAGAAACTACCCATAGGTAGAACTCAAATTAAAGCTCTATATTAGAAGGTCCCGAGGCCATCTTCTTTTCAGACGCACCGGAGGGTTATCGGAATAGAAAAGGAAGCAAGATTGAAAACAAGAGGATTCGGATGGTTCAGAATTTTATTATGGAAGGATAGGTATCTGGATTGGGCTAAATCGGAAACATATAGTACATTGAGGTCACTGAAATATAGTTTTTTATTTATGAATAAAAATATGTAAATTACATAATCATATATATATATATATATATATATATATATATATATATATATATATATATATATATATATATATATATATATATATATATACAAACCGAAGGGACACCGAAAATATTAATTTCTAAATACCCTAATGACCTTTTCATAATTTTTTGCCAGAAGCTACAAAATGAAACAGCCCTAATTGGCTGAGAGGATTATCCCAAGCAAGTGAAAAACTGGAAGAGCTTATGAATGCAATTGTTAGTTAAGGGAAGGGGAAAGAGGGGGAAATAGAACCTCTGCTCCCTGAAAAATTAAATTAATTAAATAAAGTTGACAATGTAAGTCCAGTCTCATAATCTATATTATCTGCCCTTCTAATATTTTATTCTGAATTTATGTATTAACTTTTTTTTTGGTCTTCAAATCTTCATCCGCACCTGTCATTGTAGTGACAATTAGCAGATGTCTTGTTATATCGTAAAACATAAACAACGTAAGACTTAGTTTTGACTATTCTCTGTGATTGTAGTGAGTTGTAGTGAAATCTCTAACGAACTCTAACGGATATATTATTACATTATGCAATATAATTAATAAATCAATATATGAATCAATACATATTTTCAACGAATAAAGTTGATTCATTTTTTGATTCTATTTACTCAAGTCCTGAGGGTATGTGGATTTAGCACTCTTACTCAGTCTCCACTGGCATTTAAACAGTGATGCTGCTGGGAGAGAAGCACTGGGATCTCCTTGAGCCCTGCCTTGCCTTTCACGTAGAGCGGCAAGTTCTTAGTTCCCTAGGCTGAATGGAAATATTGTTCTTCGGAATGAATGCGTGCCAAGTTTTTTTTTTCTATCTTTACTATTCTTCGAATGTATTTTTTTCCCCTTTACAAGTTTATTCTTCTTTTATATTAATGTATATATTTTTACTTATATGTTTTCTTCTTACTTTATTTTATTTTTCTTAATTTATGTTTTAAATTGTATATATAATGTATGAATGTAAACATAAAACCTTAATTCTCAATGCCCTACATTGAGACAGATTGTATTATTTTTCTTTAAAAACAAAACTCTATTTAAGATCACATTTTTAAAATTTGATGTGCCTAAATTAAAAGAACAAAAAACAAAACAAAAATCTTTACCACTACAACCCATGAATCGTCTTTGGTAGAGAGTACTGTTTCTTGGTCAAACGTTGTGCAAGGAGGTGTGATTTGACAGACATCACGACCAATCGTCAGGTTTTTCCCTTTAATCAATTATTTGATTAAGGGTATCCCACTTTGTAGAGGCTGGGTGCGCCCCAAGAGGGTCACCCGACCCAAGGCTCGATCCATGGTGCCGACGAAACATTATAATTTATCAGCCAGATTCGAACCTGAGACCTTGACATTGCAAATCAGCGTCATACCCCCCCCCAAAAACGCACTATACGTATTTAAAAAATAAAATTAATATGGTAAGCAAAATTTATAAGCGATTAAGATATTTACTTTTCTAATTTTGATACTAGGAAATTGAAGTTCATATCAAATTAATTACATTTTTTTCTATTTTAATAGAATTTTTCTTTTACCACATTGTGAATTAAATTGTTTCTTTTTGTGTTTCCTTTTATAATTTTTTATTAAATTTTATAGTTTAGGAGACAAGGAACGTTTTGTCAATTAAAAAATAACCACTTCATTAATTCATATTTATATCAGCGTATTAAATATGTTTTGTTTTTCAACATTTTTTGTTTGCTTAAGACAGTAATATATAAGGGACAGCATTTTTTTTTTTCGTTGCAAGAGGATCTGAAACTCTTTAATTCAAGACCGGAAATTTAAATATAGTCAGTTGGTAAGAGTTGTCAATTAGTTGAGATTTCACTGTAATGATTTCAGTAAGCATCCCCATATTTAGAAAGTTGTTTTTTGATTTTTACTAGAACTTCTAATTTTCATTGAGATGTATAAGATATAAAGTTTTATATTGCAATAAATATATTATTTTTTTTTAAGTTTTAGATTTATTAATAATGGGAGAAATATTTTCACCCTGCGAAATTTCACTCTTTGTAAATTTAATGGAGTAGAAATAAATTGAAGCCTCTACGTACGGAATACCAATAGAATGGAAAAATAAAAACTGACAGAGGCGTGGTATCAGACAAATTGACGTAGCGGGTCCCCGCGAAGGACGATAGGATACGCTCCTCTACCCTTATTGGAAATCGACTACCGTTTACCAAGAGGTGGGATATCAACAGATATTTAGAACTGAATAACCCGAAAATACCCGATTAAATACAGAGATTTTATATGAGAAAATTCTCTATTTCATTAACATATTTGTATTATACTTTTTAATGTACTTACTGAAGATTCCAAAACCATCAAAAAAAGCTTAAAATGTCTAAAAAAAAAAAGGTTTTTACTATAAAATTAAACTTAAATCTATTCAAGCGTCCAAAAATCTGGTCTTAAGGGGTCATATGTGAATGATTATTGTATTGATTCATTCCATACCTGAGGAGGTAGATCAGTGATTTCAAGTTTATTGTTATTACAATTTATAAATAGGTTTATATGAAACACAATGTATAAATAACAGCAATTTTTGATTTTTTTTCACACCTTTTGTATTATTTTTTATGGGGGAGGGCAACGGCGCCCTCCCCTGCATACTCCTGCATGGCTTCGAAAATAATTGTGGTTTATATTTCAACCTGTTGTGGATTCAAATAAAACAAACCCAATTAATATAGGCGCCTACCGCCAACAAATACTGAATTTTCTGTGTATTAATTCATCAATATTAAAAAATTCTATTTCGTTATTAACTGTAAAGGAATTTATCATTAAAAAATACCGTTGAAATTCTGAAGGATTTTCTGGTTATTTTATGCTTATAATATAATAATCGAAATCAAAAATTTCTTTTGCCATCTTTTTGAGGTGATTCAATGAGTTGTTGAGAGAGACCGCAGATCGGTTCTCTGCCACTGCTTACGTAGATGGTCTCACTGTTTCAATCGCGTTCGATAGCAGAACTAAGACTAATATGAAATAAATTTCGATCTACACTGAGAAAGAGCTGCATTTTTTAGTAAGATAATAGAACTTACTCTATTCAACTAGAAGCCGATAAAGGTTGAAAGCAAGTGGAAAAACATTAGGAGCACCGAATACTCAAAATCCATATGATGAAGTTTGGACAATTGGTAAGAAAATTAGGAGTATTTGTCGAATCTTATTCAGATTTTTTCTTTCGGGTCTTGTACCATCCATTTTTTGTTTTTATTAATCAATCCATATGAATAAACTATTTTATTGAATTTTTCTTAATATGAATAAATTCCGAGGGAATGAAATTAGCCAAATTTTTCTTAATTCGATCCTCCTCTAATTCAAATTAGCTCCAAGTTTTTTTTTTAAATTTAATTCTCTTGGTCCACAGAGTATGAAAACATTTAAAGACAGCATATTTTTTCTTATTATTGTTTAATTGAGACTTTTTTAAAGTGGACACTTCAGCATTGATATCTTCTTCTAATGATCCTTTTTTATTCTATTTTTTTTCCAAATGCTACGAATCCTAGTTATTTCACAAAATTCAAGGAAAAATAGGTCGCTATCTTATCCAGTATAACCATTTGCGTTTATTCTAGTGATTTTCATTGCTAAACCGTTTTAATTTAATGTTTCGCTCTATTTATGGCAATGGCTGGTATAATATTTACTTTAAAATCACCTCTTTCTACGGCAGGTGTATGAAACATCATTCAAAATAATGAAAAGCAGGTAACTGAAAAAAAGTAAATATCATTTATCATTAATTGTTAAATTTTCTTTGATTTCAATATGGCCGCTAAGACTAGTTAAGACTCAAAAACGTTTCCGATACTATTTTTTTTTAAGAATAGAATAGAAAAATTACTGTATTCTAGGACACAGTCCCTTGAGAATAACAAAATAAAACAAAATTAAAAGATTACATCTGGCCAAAATAAAATCAATCGAAAACAAGAAGGTAAAATTCTATATACAAAACAATTAATACTATGACAAGACACTTAAAGCTATTTGCACTGATAGACCAGTATACACTTTTAAGAAAATAATAAAAAATTAAAAAATAAATCGATTAAAAAATGTATCGAATTCTCTATTAAAATCAGTTGGAATGGTTAGCAACTATCTGGCTGTTTTTGGGATAGGAATTGGAATAGGAGGGTTTTGAATGTGGATATGGATGGGGAATGTCGAATTTTGAAAGGCAGGGAATTCCAGAAATTGACAGAGCGAACAATAAAGGAATTATGGAATGAGGCAGATCTATGAGAAGACATGTAAAGGTCAGAAGGTCGAGATCTTGTGGACGGGGAATGGACTGAGGATTGAACTGGAGAAGGTTGTAGGCGTAAGAAGGACAATGGTTGTTGATGATTTGGTAGAGTAACGTACCTAGGAAATATTGTTCTTCGGAAGGAGGAGAAAAGCCACTTTAACTCAGCGTAGTGGTGAGACATGAGAGTAATGAGAGAGAAACATGGGAGTATCTTGGGGCCCCGATCACAAATCTTACACAGCTGTTCATTAGTCTTTTCAGTCTATCGCAGAGCTCCACAGAGAGGCCATCATACACCACACAGCTTTAGTCAAAGTGGAGGAAAATGAGAGAGGAAACTAGGATTCTACGTGCATGTTGAGGTAGGAGATGGCGGAAGTGATGAAATAGTTTAAAAAAATTTATAATCTTCTTTCTTGGAACAGAATCAGAAGCTTTTACTTTATCTCTTAAGCTGAACATTTTTTAGATTTAAGAACGCAACAGTATTTGTTAGTAGCGGAATAATTTATCGCTTTAATAAAACTTTACTATGTTCAAGAATATCGAATTCTAAATAATATAACTTTATAAAAACACTTCCAAACACTTCAATTCCAAGGCAATTCCTATAAACATTTTTTTCACTATTTACATTAATTTGTGGAATTTTAAATATCACCAATTTTTAAGAATGATTATATATTGATTTAATATTAGAAATGAAATTAAAGTCAGTAAAAACTATTTGATTGCCTTCTAGTTGTTTGGATAAGTATATTATTTTTTTTTAATTCAAATTTATCTGTGAGCACATTAAAATCAATGAATTTATAATGAATTATTTCCTATTAATTTTTTTTTTAAAATATTTTATTTCGTTATTTTCTTACGTATCTAAAAATATTTGATATAAATTAATTTACTAGGTGTTTTTTCATGATTGAAAGTAATTTTTTTTTTTTTTACATTTAAAAAAAATGTCATGTTTGTTATATCTGTTGAAAACATAAAGGAGACCAGCGTTGTTAATCCCAAAATTAGCAGTTGTTCTTAAAGTATATATATTAAATAGAAACCGTATTTATTTTTTCTTTTCTTAATTATATCATTATTTTAGGGATATAATGAATGATTATTTCGCCTACAACTGATCCTCGAAAAAACAATCATTATTTGAAACTACGTTCAATATTTTTATCAAGTGAAATATTAATCTGTTTTATTTAAAGTATTTATTCCTTATTTATATCCTTTATTTTTTTATAGCTGTAAAACCTAGACACAAATGAAATTTTTCGTTTTTTATTTTTTAACTTTTTTTTATAAATATTTTTGTTGTAATTTACTAACTAAAATACATCACAAGAATATATGAATTGTCCTAATGATATGAACAAACTTTTAGATAAACAATCTACTGATCAGTAGCATTAAATAATATAGCTCTAATCAAGAAGATCCCGAAGCATCTTCTTTTGCAGTCGTTTAGAAGGTTTGTAAGAGGTATGATTCTAGTGGATTTGGATGAAGAATAGGTTTCTGTATTTAGGCTAAATCTGCAACATATGATACATAGTCTTTACGTATAATTTGTTTTTTCCAAACTAAGGAGCATTGAGGATTTTATGAAGGGTTTTGATTTAATTAGAAGCTTAGAGCGTTTATTTTTTAACACTTAAATTCGTCTTTTAAAAACCAATCTCATCCAAACTTTCCATCATAGTGATTCTCAGTTTAAATTAATTTAGTTTAACAATTAGATCAAAATAAAATCCACGATCTTCAGTTTTTATACTGTAATTGAAGTGAGGAATATGGAAATTGTTTTCATGTTACATCTGTTAGATGACAGTAAGCGGTCACATACAAAAATGTTGCTACAAACCTCAATACTTGTAGCCCCACTAGATACTTTCAGTAATTTCTTCAGTGTGTTTGGTGAGTGATTCATACAGGTATGATAGAAAAAACAAAGAAATCACATATAAAGTCACTCGCTATTCAGTAAAAGAAATACATATAAATCAAGAATGAAAGGGGAGACAGTCTCTAGTCAGATGTGTTTTTTATTTCTGAGTACATCTTGTTAAACAAAACAGAGCAAAGCCTTTTTAGCAATAAAACTACGAGGAGGAAGGTGTGGAGGGCCCGGAAGAGGTATGAAGCAGGAATGTGGTGTGTGGTGCTCGAGGGGAAGGGGGGGGCTATAGGGGGTATATTGTGTAAAGGGTCAGGTTTATCCTCTTCTTTATAGCTATACATATTTTTACAGTGGTTAGTGTTTTTCCAGCTTTTCCACTCGTGCCCTGTTTTACCTAATAATTTTTCCGATCGGGGTCTTGTTATAACAACGTGTTGGTTTATGAAGTTTTGTTATTTTCTCTTTATTTTTTAAAATAGATTATTTCTTGTTTGTTGTTTATTTATTTCGCCTTAGGAGTAGGATCATTGGCGTATTGAGTTACGACTCAATAAATAAACTACAGCTAGATTGATTTTTTTTAATTCTTTCTTAGACAACGACATTTGACCTTGGGTTGTAAAAAAGTCGTTTGTATATATATATATATATATATATTATATATATATATATATATATATATATAATATATATATATATATATATATATATATATATATATATACAAACGACTTTATATATAATATAAAATAATAAATAATATAAAATATATAAAACAAATAAGTTTAGGGATCCCTGTTCGGGCGCCAATTTAACTTTCGACAGTTCGAACTTATAAAAAAAAATTTATTTACCAAGAATATTTAGAATGAACAAAAAATATGCTGTGCTATTGCTAATAAAAAAAACACCCGGATTGCATCTAACTCTCTACAATAAATGACGTAATATGTCTGACCATGGCTAGGTAGATGAGAGAGGGATATTTATACAGAGTCACAATTTTATTATTAGAAGGTCGCATTTACCCTACCTACTCATCGTAATTCGAAAAGAGGATAAATATTGAGACAATAGAGTAGGCAATCGTGAATGTTTCTCCAGCGCTGATTGGCCGAGAGTACTACAATCCTGGGCCTCTGTTTGAGAAGCAATTTGATTTGGCGATGCCTCATTGGTCCACGGCCCCTGCCCAAACCGCTTCTGACCAATCAAATATCTCTAATCAGTGTTTGCCTTGGTCCTTAATCAAACTTGGAGCAACAATCGCAATAAACAGGTTGCTTATGTAGGATCCCATCTTGTTTCCGTTATTGTAATTTTAGGCATTTAATGGAACTAAAACGGAACAAGTTGTGTGCATTTACTGGGAATTAAAAATATATCTATATGTTTAACGGTGTCTATTAATTATCATTAATATTCTTTTCTTTTTGTTTCCTACATAATAATAAAACCCCGAAGCTTTATGTATAAAATCTAGATTAGTATTAGGAATCTTTAAAATAACAGTGCTTATTTCGCATGTGGATAATCCTTATAGTACAAAATCGATAACATCTTTACAAATCTATCTGATTTATTAATTTATCATTCAATTATCTATAAATTTATTTAACCTAATGTAAGAAAATTATTTGTATGTTAATATCAATGCTAACTGTATTAACTATTAAATCTATTGCTTGGATTGTAACATTAATAACCTATAGTGGCACCAACTGGACCAGACTCGCTTGGCGATGTTATGTTATCTGATTTTCTTAACTGATTTTTCATTTTTATTTAGTTCTTTTTTGTGTTATAAATGAAAAAATGGATATGGTGAAATGAAATGGTTAAATGAATATGTAAATGCTGTTTTATTCGAAACCGCTAATCTCCGAAAGCTCTGTTCCGACTGCCGATTGCTTCGACATTTTGTGACAACGTTACAATCAAATTCAGGACTTATATATATATATATATATATGTATATATAAGTCCTTATATATCATATAAGGACTATAACTTATAGTTATATATATATTTCAGTATCATCCGGTCTTTCGATTAGAAATGGCATCTGAAAATCGTGATTTACTGAAGACTGCAGCGCCAAAACAGCTGTAACGATTTCAATGAGACATGGCTAAAGTCTCCTTGAACCCCTTTCAATTTATGTATACAACATGCATCTCCCAATAGAGGCTAAAAAGAAGGTAAATATAGATTTATAAATTTATTCGCGAATAACTCAAAACGTAACCGACTTTTATTTCATTAAACGTATGGGTATTTGTAAGCTTCCTGAATTTTCTGCAAAAAGGAAAAAAAAAACATCAATGAAATCGAAAAAAATAATGTACGATAAGATATTTTATTGCATTTTGTTTAATGTTAATTCTCATTTACTGGTTTTAATGAGAGTGATATTATATCTAATTAATATATCGATATTGATATAGACCTTCAAATGCAAACAGTAAGCGACCACATACGGACACATTATAAACGATTTCACATAACTTACATGGACATGCTAATACACTTATACAAATTACTTCTTTTAACATGCCCGAAAACACACTAAGGAGGCTCAAAAGGAGCTGGATGAGAGTTTTTCTTGCTTAAAAGATGCTAAATTCAAGACAGGAAGGGATGCCGCTGGGTCTTCTTCACGCCGATCAAGCCACTACCTGTACGCTATCCGACAGCAGACCCGCTAATTGTCATTGCTTATGACAAGTGTGGGTGAAGAAATGGAGATAAAAAAAAAATATTTGGTATGTTGTTATAGTATAAGTAAAGTTTTGAAATGAAATATTTGTACCGACCGAAGGAGTAAAGTGGGCTTAAATATTTTTTTAAGGAGAAACCAAATTGAGATTTGTACTCCACCCCTAGAAAATCCTAAAATACGAATTTCCATATCAATCGAATTTTTTTTGGTTCAAATTTTCTTCGAATTTGCAAAGTTGGTTCTACTATTCTTTTTTTTTTTTATAACGATGTATTTTCATTTTTATTTGCCAATAACTCAAAGTGTATAGTATTGTTATTGCACTGTTTTCTTTTGTGAGTACATATATAAGTAAATGAACGAATGTATAGGATTAGAAAAAAATCTGGTCCTCGCAACACACAACTTCACTTAATGCTTTATTATGAATAGAAAGTTATGAATAGAGTTATTTTTTTAAAATAATCCATATCAAAAGTACTTTAGAGAAAGACTTATATGAACATTGGGCATTTAAGCTCCGTAAAGTGACATTAATGGGGAAACGACCTAAATTATTAACTAAATTAAAGACCACTTAATTATACAATGATTCGAGTTTAATCAAAATCGTTGGAGCTGTTTTTTGAGAAAATCTTGTTTCACCTTTGATATAAAGTGACAATTCCGGTTAGCTGATTTTAACGAAAAATTCGATGTCCATTTGGAACTGTATAAAACCTTAAATACGCAATTTTAGTTTCGTACGACTTTTTGTTTATGAGCTAGGCTGTTCACATACACACAGACCCAGACCATTTTGCAGGACTTGGTTATTTGGACTCAGGGGGGTTCAAAACGTGTATTTCCATTGATAATACAGGTTCGAAAATTTTCACGATTGCAATACTTTTTCTTACTATTTATTACACATATAGATAAGTGAAAGTAAAAAAAATGATGTAAACATGCTAACTCATTTACTTTATCTTCGTACTTATGTTTTTTTTCAAATGTTTAATGATATTGGTCTAATTGACCACACTATTTATTTATAAAAATGTAATATCTATTTAGAATGGGTTGACGATATCGGAATTTAAGTATAATTTTACGTAGATATTTAATCATGACGATCTTGGAAAACCCAAAATTTTAGTTTATTTATCATTCGTTCTATTATATCCATTGTCCCTTATTTAAAATGACCTAACCTCAATCTGCACTGAAAGTAGGTGAGGGTTTCAGTAATAACCCGCTTCTAGTTCGTTATGTCTGTTGGCTTCCATCTTTCCCTAACCAATTATACCCTTTCAACCCTTAACGGGTTTCTTTTTTTTTTTTCTTCTTTTGAAGAAGAAAATTACTTCGAGGGCCCAAGTGGGCTTATTAGCCTCTTTAGATACTTCTGATGTTTAAGAATCGTATCAAATAATACATTTTTCTACACAATTGAAAGTATAATTTTCTGGAGCAAACGTTGCAGTTATGTTGTAACATTTTCTCTATTGTGTTTCTGGGTCATCTCCTGTCTCTAAGATATTTTTTTATATTTAAAATGATGTAACAATTATACATTTCTTATTATAAAGTTTAGTAAATACGTGTCTTGTGACCTCGAGTTCTGTTTAGTTTTTATTATACTTGTAGTAGTTGGCCTGTTTCAATAATGGGCATAGTCTATTGGGGAATAATCAAATGGTAATATGATATGTAATTAATTAAAGTTTTCGGCTTATTATCATATATTTTGTTATTTATAGGCTTAATTTCTAGCAGGAATTTAAGGATCGAAAATATGATTCCTCACTTCTCCATGAAATCCTCTTTCGTTTGATTCATCAAAATATTTTTATTGATGAGTATTTGTTGAAGTTCTCAGTCAATATACTGAGTAAAAATAAATAAATTATATTTATTTTTATTACATTTGTTTTCGACGTTTCGGCTTAAGTTTTAGGCCTTCATCAGGGCTAAGTAAAGACAAAATAAGATATAATATAAATATTGAGAAATTATATATAAAGAGAGATACATAAAAAAGATATATAAATGAAGGAAGTATAAAGTAATGGTAAAAAAGCAGGGAAGTTAAAAAAATAGCGGTAGCAAAGTTAGAATATTTAAGAAATCGGTGGACAAAGATAAAGACAGTTACTTTATACTTTCGTAACTGATATATCATTTTTATCTATTTATTATTATATATCATTTCCCCATGTTTATATTACATGTTATATTGACTTTGCTCAGCTGTTAAATTTAGGCCAAAACTTTGGCACAAAGACATCCACAATCAAAAATAATTTTATCAATTTCATCTCCTGAGAGCTGGAAAAGGGAACAATATTACTATATTATACATTGTGTAGATTAACATGCATTTTTTATTTTATACGATCCATCTTTATGTTTTAAAAATTATGCCATTTTGAAATTAAGTTAACTAAATGACAAAATCTTTTAAAATATTAAAGATATGAGGCCCCCAAGGATGTGAGGATCAAATCAGAGATTGAGATTAGATCCCTTATATTGGTTATGATGGAGGGATATAAGGGAGTTGGGATTCCTTGGCAAATCAGAGGGATTGGAAATACTATTATAATTAGAAGGTTCACTAGTTTTCTAGTTTCGGTCCAATCAGTCGGTTGCCCTCAATCTAGCAGCTGCCTTTGTTCATAAGTTTTGAAACTTTGTGACCCTCCTGTTGGGTTCAATGTTCTGAAAATTTGATTCGCTGTGATCTAATGTCGTTGAGATTAGGTCTGTCATTGTTGTTCGAAAGTCTTCGGCGCAAGCCCATGTTATGTTTTTATAACTTATAATATGAATTTTTTAAAGCAATCATTTTAACATTTGCAACGATTTTGTAGAATCAGAACTATGTGAATAATGTATTTAAACTTTTTTTCTACTTGAACAGTAAACCATATATTATATTTTTTTCAAAAAGTATAAAACTTGACTTATATATACATAAAGAAACTCGTCAGAAGACCCAAAAGATAATAATTAATTCTTTTAAAAAAAAGTTCTAGCAACTTGTTTCGGTTTTCCAATTTCTTCCAAGACCTGTGGCGTCCATGCCTTTATCCACATCCTGCATCCATCTCTTCCTAGGTTTTATGTTTTTTCGCCTTCTTGGTCTTTCTTGCTGTATGTTCTAATCGTTTCGTTGGAAATAAAAGTATGTTTGTGTATGGAAATGATATAACACTTGATCTTTTATTACTATATTTCCCATTATTTACTTAAAACTATAATTCATGTAAATTAAAATAAAATAACATTTCTTGTAGTTACAAACGACTCTAATAATAAAAATCCAATGTATTTCTCAAAAACTAATTATGATTGTTTTAAGCTTTAGAAATCCGATTACATCCAACATACGTTTTCTCTTCGATGTGAATATCACCCAGAGTGTGCCTGGTTTTACCCCCACACACAGCTTATGTCAGGGGTGCCTAGAACGGGTATGGTACAAGTTGCATTGAAATGTTTGGGTGGAAGGAGAGGGGAGGATGCATATTTAACAGTATCAAACAATCTAGATTTGTTTTTTCTATTCATTCAGTAATATAACAGTCTGTCACACCGAAATAATAACAGTGAGGTATGAAGACATTCACACCATATATACAGACAACACAAAATTTAAAAAAACCTAACTAAATAATAATCAAAAAGTATATGCAATAAAAATAAAATAACTTAAGAATTGGTAGATTAAAACCATAAAAAACAGCAGTTTCTATTCCCTATACTCTAACTATTGAGAGAAAAGCAGGACTCCGAGAGATCCCTGCGCTACTCTCTCAACCGCGTCACTAGTGCTAAATCCAGTGGAGATTGATTATTGTTATTAAATGAATTAAGAAAAAAATTAGTAGTTTGTCAATTAAATTATTGTTGAATTTATAATATCATTAATTCCATATTTTAATCAATTTTAAGTTTAACTACCTACATGTATCTACTAGTCTATTTTTTTTTTTACAAATACCTATCTTGTTATTTTCTCGGAATTTGTCATCCGATATTTTCTTGGTCTTGATGACGACTAAAATAAAGAAAAAGTATATTGTGTATTTTTGTGTACTTATAATAAACTGTAATCCTCAACTAACTTATCTAATATGAATATTTGTTAGTCGGTTGCTTTTCAATAGGCAATACACTTAAGATAGGGCAAAGATGAAAGCGCTGAGTCCCATTTATTTACTTATTATATAATATTCGAACTGAGACCGAGCGAAGAGTAAACCCTCCGAGTTGGAATGGAATAATATCAAACAAACCTGTTGTGGAACCGCAGCGAGGCGGCCCCACTCGAGGAGTCCCGGGGGATCGCTATTCCACCCGCAAATTCTCTCCATCAAGGACCTATCCTTCTCACATCCCGCAACTATTCAGGTCGTCAAAGGTCCTTGCGGTATAATGCCGAGGCGTTGGCCTCTTTGAAATTTACTGTCAGGTGGATCTATTTGAACTTATCCTTTCATCCGGTATTAAATGTACAGACTGCATAGACTATCCGCAAAAAGAAAAACCTTGAGTTTGCAGTTGAAAAATAATTCTAGGTATTTTGAGATAAAGAAAAATAAAGCAACTCTTTTCTTTTTTTTAAATCTCTTTTTCCGTGTTTTATAACTTTTCCATGTTTTAATTTTTTCTCTCTTGGTTTATTTATAAACCATGTCTGACAGCCACCCACAACTTAATACAACCGTTAAAAGAGAGTAGGTTATTTATTTTTCCTTGTTCTTCCCTACCTCGCCTTTTTAGACAATACTGGATTTTCTCGGGCCGGAAGGTGAGGGCGGGGAATTTAAAATCCCCTTCGTCGCCGGGACGCGAACTAGTATTTTTTTTAATATCATAACTTCGGTTATCTGTGGCCGGACAACTCGTGATGCTGCGCACACGCGTTAGCCCAATCGGCCACCCCGCCCCTGAGAGTGTAGTTATTTAAAATAGACCTTTCTATTTTTATTTGTGCTTTTGATATTTTTAAACGCATACAATTAAATTTTTTAACATTAATTATCTCTTTCCTAACTTTTTGTTATTCGGGAAATCGCAGTTAAACGTAGACTCTCACCAAGGCAAACGGGAGAGCTCTGTCCACGAGCCAGTTCCGTGGGATTCCCAAGGAAGACCTTTGGAGCCGTCAGAGAGCAGCATCAGTGGAGAACCAAATCACCGAACTAATGGAACTAAACAGCGAGTGAGATATTCTCAGTGTTATTAAAAATAGGAGACTCAGATGGCTAGGCCATATTGAAAGAATGAATCTCTGAAAATTAACTAAATGATACACCAGGAGCGAAAAAAAAAGAGTTGTATCCAACCACCGATGGCTAGATGATCTGGAAGAAGATTCGAGTGGACTGAGTATCAGAAATTGTAAGAACCTAACATTGAACTGCGAGAGAAGATAAGTGTTTGTAAGAGCCCAACTCCTGCAATCTCTGTTGCGACTATTGAAGAAGAAAAAGAAGATTTTTATTGATTTATCAAGTGTTGTAAATTTTATTACTAGACAATAAAAAACAATTTATCCTCCCAAGCTAAAACTATTAATATAGTACGTTTATGCTTCAGGTATTTTTTAAAAGTAATATTATTGAAGTATTTTTCTGGTCTGAAGAATTCCCAATAAAAATTATAAATAAATATAAATATGTCGTTTGAAGTAGTTAAAATGCACATTTTTCTATTTCTGATAATACTATGGGTTTGTTATAATGTTTAAATAGTTTTATTTTTCAAAATTACTGAACTAGCGAAGTATGTAAAAGGTCGTTAAATTTTAATGGTGTTTCAATTTATTAATCTATAATATTTAAAGATGAAGAATATTTAATAATGAGAGATATTTCTTATTCCGTATGGAAATTGTAAACAATTTTATTTAACCATTTTATAAAACTGCGTTGGATGCTTCTAATTAGATTCCGGACCAACCCTAATACAAAAATACAATTTTATCCGAAAAAATGTTGTTTGAAAAAAAGTGAAATCAATAATATTTAATATCCGAATTTCAGATCAAATTGTTTTGTTTTTTGGCAAAGAATGTCTGTAATTGTATAATTATTTTTAGCAACATTACAATAAAAATATTTATTTAACCAGGGAAATATATTTCGCATATATAAGATACATTTTCCCAAGAGGTATTTTAAGAAGTATTCACCGACTATTCTAAATCGGACACATCAATTGCATCCGCCTTCGTCACACCTGATTCTACCTATAAATGTAACAACTTCTACTATACCTAAATATAATAAGTTGAAAACATTTATAGGAAATGTTTTTAAAAATGGGACACTTTAAATATGCGATTGCATAAAAGTTTGATTCCTGGAGATGATTAATAATTGAACAACAATTTTGGGCTATAATTTGATTCGTTTATTCGTTCAACGGGCCATTTTTATAGAATGCAGTTGAACAGGAAATCTTATTATTTAAAATTTAACTACGACGATAAGTTCTTAATTCAAATTTCAATATTCTTTATTGTTTATAAGACAAATAATTTTCAATTCATAATTTATTACAATATCCTATGCTATTGAATCCATACTTACCTATTCATCGAGTAAAAGTACCCAACAACAATGAAGCATTAGCCAAACGATGGAGGTAGGAGAGCTCGTAGTGAGCTGAAGTACCAAGTAACTAAGTAAATGTAAAGTAACTTACAGTGAACTTGATTACACGGCTTATGATCATAACGCAATAGGCACACATTATCCCTTCAAACATTTATACGCATAACTGACTTTAGTTCTAAACGACATTTCACGTATAAGCAAACCTAAGTATATCCCACACGGCTTTGTTAGCAATTCATTTCAGACATTACGTGTATACTACCATATTGATAAAAATACCAATATATTAATCCCATCCATATGTATTAGAAAACAATAGTACCAATATCAATAAATAAATATATATATATATATTAGAAATTCTCGTTAAAAATTCTAAAAATATCCAGAATAAACAAAATGAAACTAAACCTAATATTTTTTTTATTGTAAGAATAATAATACAATATGCCACAATCAAGGACATTGGGTATTAAAGTTCCATGTGCCGAGGCTAAATTCATACCATTATATACAAATTGTGAAAAAAGAAATAAGAAGGAAATATGTAAGTAAAAAATGTAAACAATTAAAGAATAGCAAAAATATAAAATACTTATAGAAAGAAAAAGAAAACAAAACACTACTACACTACGTTTTTATTTACCCTAAATAAGATCGGTAAGATCTGTAAGGATAATTACTAGAACTTTGTCCGTTTATTCAATTGAATAAAGAACAAGTATGTAGTAACAAATTATACAAACAAATAAATATGTAAGTTAACCGATAGGAGTTTAATGTATAAATTTGTAGCTTATTTTTTTTTAATTCATGATGATTTTCATATTGGATCTCATCGGCATTTTCGGCGATAAACGTAATACTTTTGTCCGTTACGGATTTAATTTTTACAGACATCCATGCATTCCTTTCACTTGGCTTGATAATTTTCGGATTCTAAATTTCATTCTTAAGGTTAATTTCAATCTTATTAGAGGATGTCTAACCGTGTGAGAACTCTATAAGGAATATACTTATCAATGAAAAGTTTGATAAATTCGAGGATGAAGTTTTCTGATGTCCAGCGATTACCGGGTATGTATCAATTTAAGCTGCTGAATTTATTTTTTCAGATACATAATGTTCTAGTCTTCTGCCTACATTTATTTTATTCTTTCCTCATCGCGATGCTAGAAACGATTCTTTTTTACTAAAAAAAGGAATCAAACAATTATTCTTATATTATTATTCAGCAGGATGAAGAATTTAACCCCGATAACTAATGTTGGAGTAGACAACATTACTCAATATTCCCAATGAAATTATTCACTCAAATATAGAGGAGTGGCGAGAGGAGGGGAATGGTTGTGGATTGGAGTGGCATGCATATTCATGGATGCTAATACCGGAGTGGGAATGTCAGGACGAACTGGATCCAAGAACTGTGTTTGGTCGGGCCCTCCTGGTGCAATGGCCTTATCTTCAGCGGCAGGACTTTCGTTTCTCCAACAAGGATTCAGGGCGATGTGACACTTTCAAAAAGTGTCTTCATGTCGAAAATGTATACTATGTATGAATAAATGTATACAGTCACATGGTATACTATCCAGCATACATTGAGGTAGTAAACAGACATAGTGCAAATTAAAAAAGAAATCATATAAATCAAAGAAAGAATCATGAAGTTTTGAGTGCGATAAGGTAATGGAGGAAAGAGAGAAAATATCTGAGTCGTATGTTCAAGGTTGCTATTCAATGGTAGTTATCAATGAGGAGAGTTTAGTCTTGGAGTGAATATTGCTACTTAATTGTGAGTTCATCAAGCAACATTCATATCTCAGGTCAAATTAATATAGGTCAGTATAATAATAAACATAATATGTCTATTTATTCCTCACAGGTCAGTTTGATATAAATCAAAATTAACTTCTGATAATTATTTACTGTACGTCAGCAATATTTCATTCTTCCAAAAGAATATTGGGTAAATCAATTTGATGTAATAAGGTTGGTTCAATGTCTGATATGCAACTGAAGTAGACATCATAATATAAACGTCAAACATTTTAAAAACTATGAAAAAATTAATATATTTATTATATTATAATATTTCACTGTAAACTGTTTGGAAAACAGTTTGAGTTAATAAAAGGTATAATTGTCAAAAATGAAAATTTTTCTGAGACAGAAAAAAGGGAGTTTTCTGAATGCAAGACAGACTTTCTTAAATTTATTAGATCTATCGATTTCGACTTACAAGCTAGATGGATAACATAGGCAATTTCTTTCTGGCTTTGTTATGTATATTTATTTTTAGTGTTTAATTTATTTAGTTCTGTTTTTTTTACTTTTTTTTGTTATTATTTATAAAATTTGTACCCAAACTTTGTATCATATAAAATTAAAAAACACATATAAAGCTATAGTAATTTCATGTAGTTTTAAAGCGTCCCTTAAGGTGTTCACCCTCAGTCTCAAGGATGCAGAAATAAGATCTCATTTTTTTTATTTCTACGTGAATTTGTGCAACAATTCACCACCGTAAATTGTTGCACAAATTCACGTAGAAATAAAAAAAATGAGATCTTATTTCTGGTGGGACAAAATAGTTCTGATTGATTTTCAACTTCCAGTAGGCGTATAGAGGTTGCTCCTGATTGGTCTTCAACTTAGGTGCGCGCGTATTACTTAAAATTACTCAAACTGGCCACATCCTAAAAGGGCCAGGAAAGACAAGTTAATAGTCCTTCTGAGAGGAGCTACCTAGATGTTATTCTATTTTGACGGACCAATGTCACTGTCCATTAAGAGATTTCTGCCAGAAAAGTCAACAATAAATTCTTTCTACAGGGAAGGTAACTTGTTTACTTCTGTTAAGTTAAAAGCTTCCTCGGCGATATCTGCTGGTAGTCCTCTATTATTAGGTTCATCCAATTTGTGTGAATTGTCAAGGAAGGTCTTGACTTTTTCATAATAGTCCAGGTGCAGGCTTTTCTACATGGGTAGTCCGATAATATCTATAATAATAAATTTAAACATCATACGTTTGATACATTGCAGTAGATTAGGTTGTTAGATGATGCATGCATTTTAATTATTTTAGTACAATAGGGATAATTTTTTACATTTTTTAGACGTTTGTTTTGAAATAGCCATAGTTTTATCAACTTTGTTGAAGTGGTGAAGCTACTTATTGGAAAATGTTTTTGAAAATTGATATTAAGAGTGATTTTACAGATTTTTTAAATTTAAATTCGAGGATATTTTGTTATGAACTAGACATGCATATTGTAATAATCCATTGTGCTGTTTCCACTCAACCCATTGCGCTGTTTTGATATGTATTTATTCTATAGTTAGAAAAATTGCATGGCATTTCGAAATTTATTGACGATTGTTGGAAATTAATTGACATATTTTGGTATAACAGGTAAAACTCGTCAACAAAAGAAAACATATAATTGGCTCTTGATAAAATTTCGCTCTGGGCGCCTAAAATCCACGCAACAGCTCTGTTTGTTTACTTAGATCATATAAATTTGTAAAACGGCTGAGAAACATTACATCTAATAAATAACTAGGGATAAAATTTTTTTTTCATTCAATTACTTTTTAAATAACTACGGCATAGCCACACGAAAGTTTTATATACGGATTGTCCGCTAAAAGGCATGTAAGAACAATTTTTTGAGCGAACGGCTGAACTAATTTATTAGTTTCATGCCTCAATATATACAGCGAAATCCTGTAAATGTTTTGAAACATTTTAAGCTCAAAACATAAACAAATTATGGTACAATACTTGTTTTTATCAATCTTCGATACTTTTTAATCATCGTTATGTCTTTTATAATATATGTAAATAATTTAAATTCTTACTATAATAATATAAATATAGGATGGAATAAATAGAAACTCTAAAAGTTTAAGAAGCAAATATTCAATAAGAAAAACAATTTCAATTATCACAAGTGGCTCTGACAGCGGTTGATCTTCCTGCCAGTGCCTTCACAATAAAAAAGCAGACCCTCGACACATATTGGCTCTTACCAGCTGCTTCCTAGATCTGTCGCTCCAGGGGAATATATTAATATCAAATAAGCCTGAAGGGATTGTTATTTCTACTATCTCTAGTCAATCTGTAATACATATATATGTGTGAACGAGTTTGTGTTTTGTTTTTATTTGTAAAAGATCAAAATGTGATAAATCGTCCATTCCTTATAATTCACTTGGTTACATATTCCTTCTTAGGATTCCATAATTTGATAAGAACCTCAAAAAGAAAATTCAAATATTTAATTATAAAGTTTAAAATGGGTATCATTCCAGGATACGTTACCACCCGCTGGTACACACATACTACAAAAACTACAAATTAAGAAAGAAAAATAATCAGAATATGCAATCGTTAATCAAATTTATTTAGTTAACTAACGTTTCGACCCAAACTGGTGAGTCATAATTAAGATTAAAAAATCTAAAATTACATCAGAAAAATGATACATAGATTGATAGATAGAAATATTCACTTCACATAAAGGTTAGATTTTCTTTCTTAAAAAGTAAAAAAAAAAAAAATTTATTGGCATGGTATAGAACCGCCTGCCCAAAACATTAAATTGACAAAACAACTAACCTTAATTCTATACTTGTTTTTCTTTTGTTTACATATAACTGAAGAAGTTATGTATTGTATTCCTGATTCAAGAACATTCGACATTTATAAGCAGATATATGATACATAGATAAATTGTTATTTAAACAGCTCATTTAACATAAAATATTTTTAAAAGGTATCAAAACTAAATGTAAATGTTTACTGATAATTAGAAATTAAAAATATATAAGTTATACATTAGTTAATATACATAAGCTAAGACAAAGAAATTTACATTACAATTAAACCAGCTAATATATTATAACTAATACGTTACAAAAATGTAATAATCAAAGATATTTGTTTAACATATATACAATGGATGAATTTATGAATATTTCTGTAAATCTAAAAATAAAACATATAGGCTTAAAGCTAAAGATTGCAATTTCGAAAAATCCGCAAACTAAATAAACATGTTTATTGACTACAAATCTCAATTATTTTTATCCTTACAATTTCAATAGTTATAAATCCATCTAAAAGAAATAAAGTATTATTTAAAACCATTACAAAAATAATTACGAATAGTCAATACACAAAATCAAAAGCCAAGTTAATAAATCTTCTTCATCAGATTGGAGATTTTTTTTTTAACTTATTTTCTTCCTTTGAAAAAGAGGATCCCGACTTTTATTTCAATTTAAAAAAGAATTTAAAATCCCTTCTGTAAAGAGCTTACTAAACCAGCCCGTTCAAATCGTAACATCTAAGCCTTTGTGATTATTTTGTCTGACCAATGTCGTTTTTTCGTTGAGATCTTTGATATTTTTAAATGAGTTTCTTCAGTCATTTTGATTTATAGGTTTGTATTTATGTCTTTCTAATACCTTATTTTATATATTTATATCATTTTATTAATTTTTCGCAATTCGTTTATTACATTTTAAATTATTCAAAGATGTTTAGCGTTTAATGAACGCTTGTTGTATCAATTAATAATTGTTTTGTTAAACATATTTGAAATATCTTTATCTATCTGACAGTATATATGGTAATGCCTCTAATTTGAGTTTTTGCTCGCCACTCCTTCAGATAAACGTGCATTTTTGCTTCTCTTGGGTGCTTATATTTTCTTCAATATTCCTACTTCAATGTATTTTCCATTATTTTTTTTAACTACCGTTGTCGATTAAATTTTGGAACATTATTAAACCAGTTCAATACCATCAGTCTATAAAGGTCATGGGAATGAAAACGACTATGGTAGGAAACAAAATAATGAAAAATAAAACAAAAATTAAAAGAAAATCCAGTTTACAAGTTTATTTTACAGGCTTTACGTCAGAGGCATTATTTTATGTAACATTTGTTATACCTGGGAAAAAGTTTGATTTTGTCATGATAAATGTTTAATTTTGGTACTGCAGATTTTTTGGCAATTATTGGCAAGGATTCGGCAATTTTTGAAATAATATATAATCAAGCAGCAAATTGAGAACAGAGATGATGCAGGGTGGTAGTCATAAAAAATAGCTTCAAAAGATTAAAAGATATAGGAGTCGATATTTATATTAAAAATGAATGAATTTATAAACAGAGTGAATAAAAAAGTATTAAGAACATAAATATTAACAGATTAAATAGTGTTTTCCGTTATTACCAATTTTTTGGTTTCCTACCATCTATTCCTTGAACTAAGCAGTTTTTCATAAAAGCATTTTCTGACCATAGGTAAGTCTTTATCACTCTTTTAGATTCCTCTAACCCCTTCAATGTCCATTTATTTACCTCTCCGTCTACTTGTCCATACTTACTTGTTCATCCCTCCATACTTCTTAATACATTTCTTTTATTTTCAATCTTTTCTTAGATTTGTCATATTATATTCATAACTGATGATGTATGATCCATCCTCTTTATTGTATTAAGTTTGTCTTACTTACATTCATTTTCACCAGTTTTTAATTTACTCTATTATAATGTATGATTACTTGATTTTATATTTGAACGTTGTTTATATTTCTATTTATTCCTTATTTTCTCTGTTAAAAATTTTCTTAATTTTCTATTTAAATACCTTACAACTTCTACAGCTTTCTATAGCGTATGAATATTGTTCGTCTTAGCCTTTTGGAGGACAGTTTGTTCTTAAATATAGGCCTAAAGAAATTGTTTCAATTGTTCAAGTTTTAATCTATTTTTTTTGTATAGCTGCCCCAGTCTTTTCAAGCGGTATTTTTATCTCCAACTTTACCGCTCTTAACTTTTTCTTACTTACATACAGTGAATTACTTGTGAAGTATAGCTTCTTTTCTCATATCCCATAGCTGTTTGTGTTGCCGTTTGAGGACATTTACGGCAATGCGGTTTTCTCAAAAATGAATAAAATCTAAGAACTTTAAAAAGGGTGATCCAATACTCATTTTATCAGAATAAGGTTCGGATCAACTGGGAAGAACCGTAACAACGGATCTACTGGGAGGAAAATATGCGAATTGAGAAGGAAATATTGCAAGTGACAATTTGTCCAGACTTTGGTATAACATTTTTATTATCCCTTCTCGGAAGCAACTCAATGGGAAAGGGTCATTCATCCCATTCCTTTGAAGCCTAGCTCGAGTATAAATAGCCTCGCATTTCCTTTCCTGGAAATTTTCATTCAAAACAATCTTCCATTTGGTGGCCTCTCCTGTGAAAACCCAAGTCCGGCACTGAATCGAAAGGTTAATTTGCAAGATTAACCATTTCAAACTTGGACACAGCTTCTTGTTTGTTTAAGAACTTTCCAAATCTCTATTTCTTAAAATTGTTAAAACTAATCATTAAAAAAATGAGATCTTAGCTAAAGGAATAAACAAAACAAAAATAAATAACTGTAATTGTTTATCACTAATCAAAAAATGTACTATAATATGCCATTAATCGTTAAGGCATTAGGTTCGATGCCTATATCACTAATCCTCACTCGTTTGGGCAGAAATATCTGTTTATAAAAAAGAATCTGTAATTATTATTTAATAAGCTCCATTTTAATAGTTTCTGTAAGACCTTTTAGAAAAAAATTCCATTTTAATAGTTTCTGTGAAATCTGCATCTCACATCAACAAGTTGAGCTTTATAATATGAAATATAAATTGTAAATAATAGCTCATTATTTATTTTATAAATAATTTAAATTATTAAAGAGAATGTAATGCAGAATATTTCACTCACTCACAGTATGCAGGTCCGATGTTTAGTTTCTATGATATTTTAATCCATATCTTCCATAAAAATGGTTATCATTTGGTTTTCGACACCATTTTTCCCTTTTAGCCTCTCTAACACGGCGTCGCGTTAATGTAAAATTTTAACCTAAGAATATGCAAGTCCAATTTTTAGTTTTTGATATCATTTAATCCATTTCTATAGAGAAATACTTCAATTAGTCGACTCCAGTCGATTTTACCCGAGCGTTACTAATTGGAGATCTTAATGCTCAATCTATTTCACTCATCACAAAAAAGTGCAAAACGCGCCTAAAGAAGTTTTCACTTAAAAAATACAATAAAACTCAGATAAGAAAGTGTCAGTTTTTATTTTATTTTCTTATGTGAAATCCGCTCCTAGAGTTTGACTAGTTCCTCTCGACTCATCCTGTATAATCATAGATTATTTAAATGAGTGCTTAATATGAAGGAATTAATTAGTTATAGTAAAAGGGCGTTTTAAACTTCCTATAATAATCATTATTGGAAGTTTAATTCAAAATATTGACCAATAAACGAGGTCGGATGTAATTTGGGCGAGTTGCCGAAAGCTCCTTGTATACCCTCCACCGTCCAAATAATTGGAGGAGTGGTTATTGGACTAAGTCCCGCTGCGGAATCCTATCGCTCCCTCACTCTCCTCCGGGTTGGTTTATTAAGGTTTACCCCCTCCCCTTTTCTCTCCCCCCCCCTCTGACCCAACCGCTCCTGGGCTTAATAGAAAGAATTCCGCAGGACCTTGGAGGACCCCGGTCTCTCTCGCCAATGGCTAAACTCATTACTCGCCTCATCGTCCTCTTGACATCTGTTCCCTACCATAATAATAACCCTCGCGGCCTCAGACCACCATCTTATTGCTCTCTCAATGGAACCCTCAAATATTTTCATTTGTTTTCTTTCACCCGTTTATTAAACTCTTAGTTGTTATTTCATTATCAAGAAGGACGACATTACAAAACAAAAACCAGTTAAGTGTCTTTAATACTCTAAACCAGAGATGGGCGAAATTCTGCTCTGGCTACTGAGCAGTAAGTATTTTATTCGAATACTGACCTTTTTGGAGTACACCTCAAATCGCTGTCCGAAACCAAACCCAATCCTACTAGATTAGCCTTACTTAAAACAATCTTCCCACATTCGTTTTGGTCTATCCCTCGGACGTATATCAGTCGGTAGTTATTGCGGGTAAACACAGTTGCCCGAGGGAGTGGATGTGTTCGACAACTGTCGTACAGATTATTTTATACTAAATCTGAGACGATACACGCTATAGACAAATATATTATTAGTGTACAACAGGAATACACATCTTGGGAGATAATAAAATACATCGTTGTCTTATTACAAAAAAATTATAAATATACTTTTCATTGAGTTCATATTTTCCCGTTTACCCATCCTTGTGCGGTCTCACTATTCTACGCAACTTTATTTTCAAAATCCTTAAGACATCATCCTTTAACGTAAGCGACCACGTTCCGCATCCATAAAGAACCAAAGGTAGGATAATAATTTTGTAAATTTTAATTTTTAATTTTCACGACAAGAGCCGCTAAGTAGTATTGTCACAGAAAAATAATAAGCATTTCCCGCCTTTTACCTAACCTTAATATCCTCGTCAATTACATTTTTTCTGGTAATCGTAGACCCTGGATATTTAAACTACTCTACGTGTTGAAACATATTCTCTTGTATATCTACTTCACCGAAATTACCACCGTTTTCACAACTAACTATTTATTTTTCTTGTCTGTATTTATTTCGATCCTCAGTTATTTTCCGGCTTTCATCAACCATATCAACATACTCATGTCATTAAATGTTGACCAGCTTCAAGTAATTAAAGCTCAAATGAAGATTTTTCGGTATTTGTAAAATCATTTCTATTCTTCTTGTAAACTTAAAGAACCATTAAATTAGTATGTTTTATCGGGAAATACTTCATAACAATGTCTTCACTTCCATCTTGTAAGTCAGCTATTCTTAATTGGTCACTGAACAAAATCCCGTTTTAATTATGTATGAATTACTTATATTATAAATCATACAATGTTAGTAAAATTATGAGTAACATTCTATGATAAACGGTCGAATATTCTTTCTAGGGAGAATATGAGTGGACTTTTGTGGGTGAGAACCTTGGTCTCACAGGCGCTTTCTATTTCAATGTAACTAAAAAATGTATCTTATTGTTGCGATAAAACGGTCAACGACTCATTTCGTTGCTGGTCCTGAAGGATTATTTCATTAATTTTATTTAAATAATAACGATGGAGATCATCTTTAAGCTAAATTTGTCAAATAAATTTTTTCATGTCCATTATTATACGAACCTTTGAGTTGACAGAATGGCTACTGCAATATCAATATTTTTGATTTTTAATTTTAGTAATATTTCTAGTGGGAAAATTTATACCTTTGTTGACAGTTCTATATTTCAACACTGCAATCACCTGCTCTGGAATCAACTTACTCACCCCCTGTATGGATATTGTAAATTTTCCAACTAGCTATTTAACTAAAATGGCAATACTCAAATATATTGAAATTGGAGTTAGTCATTCTGTCAGCTGAATGGATCATATTTTCTGTGGATCTGTTCTCAACACAAACTTTGGGAATTCTTGTTTAAAAAGTCTTATCCCTAATACACTGAGGGTGGTTTTTTTCTTTATATACTAACGTTTCGTTTTCCTTACTTCTCCGCATTATATTGTGTCTTCTTCACCCTCATCTGTTCTAATCCTCTCATTAGTTTTGTTTCAGTATTATTCTTTCTCACTTTTCTTTCTTTCTTTTTTCTTTGTTTCGATTTATTATTCCCTCTCCAATTAGCACCTGGCAGGTGTCCTTTTCATAATTTCGTTTTGACCCCAGCCTTTCATTTACTTCTCTTCATAGCACATAAAGTCGCTCAGGGTTTTTTCTTTCGTTTTAACAATAGTTAAATTATTTTAGTGTGTCCTGCTTAACTAATCGCAATATTATATCCTGCTCTTGAATATCAGAGTTATTATTGATTTGAATTTGTGGATTTTTTTTCTCGCTTATCAATAACTAATTTTAAAATAATTGCTTGATTATAATAATAGTATAATCATTTTTCTGAGGTTTTCATAACATTGGTAACTGGAAAAAAGTTATGGAAAACTTTATTTCATTCCACCACAAAGAATTTAAAATATGTATAAATTTCTAATAATAGTTTGCTACTAAGGTACTAAAAATAAATCTGTAAAATTTAGCCTATCTAAAATGACCTTATTCGATAATAGTATTGATTTTATAGCGTGATTCAGCTACATAAAGTTAAACAGCTGCTATAAATATCACGTCAACAGGAAATAATGCGTTTTAAACACATTCTTTTGATTGTGAAAACATTGTATTTAAAATTATACAAGCATTAACCGCTCTGCAGCTTGTTTGTTTATTCTATTAATGTATTTGATTCTCGACATTCCACGCGGTCTCATGCCAACATTTGTGGCATTTATCATTGTGTTTCCATAACAGAATATATAATAGTACAAATGTTATTTTAACGTTTCTATTTTCATTTGTTTAAATTATTTGTTTTGTCGGGTCTCTGATTATAAATTTTTACTAACTATCCATTGTTATTGGTAACTGTTGATTTTTATAATATTTAGATTAGATTATAATATAACAGCAAAGGATCACCAACTATATGTCAATGCTTTGAATGTTCCAAGTGCTAAACTTTTAAACATCCGGTTCTCCCCTAACTTATATTCTGATAATACTGAGAAGCGATATAATGAAGAGGAGGAAGAAATGTTCCTAAGTCATCTGTCTCTAATTCTGGCTAATAGACCTTAAAACTCACACAAACCATTCAAAAAAATACCTAAACAATTCCAAACTACATTTTTGTCCACACATGTGGAAATCACTTCTCTGAATACAGTTATTTAAAGTCACTGCAGACATCACTAGGGCCACAACGATCGGGACTTGATATGATATGAATGGAGGAGCTGGCCATAGCTAGTACTTTAATTTAATATTAACAAAGGGACAGCTGCAGTTTCAACTTTAAAGAAGGATAACTGGATGGTTGGAGCTTGATAATGATTGAATTAAAGGATTTGCCCAAACCTTAATCACAACTTAAAGCTACTGACGAATGTTTGAAAATTTGGATGAAATGACATCACGAACATATGGTATATTGTAGTCATGATGCTAGTTTTAGTTTAGTTTGGGATCGAGCTTTGGGGTTCTACTAAACCATCAAATTCCTCTTGTATCCAATCTCTACAATCCAAAATCCTTCGTAAAATCCTCAATGCTACCTACTTTGTCAAAATCATCTATAACGACCTTAATGTACTATATGCTTCAGATTTAGCTCAATCCAGATTCCTATCCTCCCATAATAAACTTCTGAACCATCCGAACCCTCTTGTTTCCAACCTTGCTTCCTCTTCCATTCCTGATAACCCTCCGAGGCGTCTGAAAAGAAGATAGCCTCGGGACCTTCTAATATAGAAATATAATTGGAGTGCTACCAATGGTTAGTTTCTCTTCATGCTGTACATTTCATGTTACTTATTTCATATTTACTAGTCGTATTTATCATTTAATACAGTTGTGATTTTAAATAATAAAAAAAAAGGTTTAGTTTGTATTATAATATGAAGCATATTATATGACTATTCTATGAAGGAGTTTAGACCAGAAAGGATGAAATGATTTTAACTTTCCTCACTGTTCTGGCCCGCATAAGGAATACTTGAAAAAATATATCCATATTTTTTAAAATGAAAATAAATATAGGAGGAAAAGCATCATGTTTTATTTTTCTATATTTTTGAGAGAGGCACTCGGCCCGGGAGGTTTTGTTCTCAGCCTGTCACTGATTGATGACTTGTTTGTCTGTCTCAGCCGAATTATTTTCCAGGCAGAACTCTGATTATTTAGAGCCCTTTTATTATTTCTTTTCCTACCTCAATAAGGGTATCATTCATTCCAACATTGCATAAAATGGTATAAAAACCAATAAAAAATATATATAAAATAGGTTATATAGTTGAGGAAAATTCAAATATTAAAAATAATATATGTCTGATAAATACATTAAAGAAATAACTACAAATTCGAAGAAAATTTTGTTTAGTGAAGAAATAGCAGAACAATATGGAAATAAATATTTCCTATGTATTATGTCAGGAAAGAATTCATATTTTTTTCTTTAGTCGATTACAATATTCTATTGACTAACATAATAGACCAAAATATTTGTACAAATTGCTTTGCTATGACCTATTTTTAAAAGCTGAATGAAAAGATAATAAAAGTAATACAGACAAAATAATGCCCCGATCATAGGATATTTTTAATTATTAAAAGATATAAAATTTAAGAACAACCACAGATACCTTTAAGAAAAATTAAAGTTAATATAAAATCCAGAAAAAAAAATTTAGCTGACTATTCTACTCCTAAATGCAATAACTTTAAACAGAAATACATTATTAAGTTAACATACTCCAGAAAAAAATATACTTTTTGAGTTATCCGCAAATAAAGTTTCTTTTCCTCCATAACTTTTTTTCTAGAAATTTCGGAGGGATGCGATTACTTTTCGCATGTGAAGAAGAAGAATATCTTTCTAATGAGTGCTCAATCATTGGATTTGATGAAGAATTGACATGTAGCATCCTAGCATTTTTGTGTAAGAATAAAAATTAGTCTTGGACAGTTTCTATGATTAAGCAAGAGGTCTATTAACTTAATTTGTACATATATGCTTTTTATATTCCCAATAATTTAAAGTATGATTTTAAATCCCATCTTTTCTGAATATAATCATGTTTCTAGCTATACGAATATCCTGATAATTGCTGTAAACGTTACATCTTAGTGAAAAGGATTAATATTTAGTGAATTTGTAAAAACTATAGCTTTATTTATTTGAAAGCTTTGGAGATTTAAGATATTGCTTCAAAATTCTCAGAATTGTTTGATAAATGATTATTTTATCTCTTAAAAGTATATGAAAGGTACTTTTACCAATGAATTCAATTTCGCTGTTGTATTATATATATTTCTAATTCTTCATTATTTATTATTTTAAAATAAACATATACATTTTTTATTTTAGGCATGTGAAAAAATTATATAACCTAGTGAAGATTTGTATATCTTAGGCATCATGATTATTAGATTTCCATATCATTTATTGTATTAATATTTTTATTACTTAAATAACTTTAATGTGTATATTTATTGCTTATACCTTTGAATGCTCATTATTAATAGCAATGTTTATTAACAGATTATTTCATAAATGTTGTTGGTAATGCACACATTGCAAAGCTATTTTCAACTTATTTGCTATTAAAAGTTATGGCGAACTGACAAAAAAAAACATCTTTTAGAAATAATATATAGGATGAAGACAAACTCGATTATTTTAACCTATAGAATTTGATTAAGTTCTGATACTAGAACAATATATACCATAATGAAGAGAAGAATAGTTGGGGTGTTCAGTCAAAAAGGAAGACAAAAATAAATGATAATATTTATTTTTTACATATGCCGACGTTTCGACCTTAAGTTCAGGCCTTCATCAGGGCTGTCTCCTTAAGTGTGGCAGGGAGAATAAACACACTTAAGGAGACAGCCCTGATGAAGGCCTGAACTTCAGGTCGAAACGTCGGCATATGTAAAAAATAAATATTATCATTTATTTTTGACTTCCTTTTTGACTGAACACCCCAACTATTCTTCTCTTCATTATCCACGAAAGTCAACCAATTACCAATTATGAATATATACCATACTTCTGCTGTATTTAGATCATTTGTACGTAATGCACAAACAAATACTCGAATTGAAATATTCTATTTATTCTTTCCATTTATGCTCCTAATCACCCTCATATGTAGATATAGATTTCTATAAGTTAAAAAAATAAAATCTACAACTTAATGATTTGTTCATATAAGATTATGGAATATTAATCTATTTTAATATCTTGAATTGATATTTTAATATTTTTTTTTTTTTTTTTTTTGGCTTTAAACATTTATTTACACCTGTCAAATTTGTATGGATCAAGAAATGTGCTGAAAATACAAGAAATAATGACATGTCAGTGATGGGGAACGATAGTACTCAGCAGCACCTCTTTCCTGGCTTGTTTCAATTACTCAGGTTATTTTAAGAAGATCTCTCATTTAAGTCTCCTTCTCATATTCAGCTCTCTCACTGATCTTTTATTATGTCCGTTTAAATCTGTATAAATTCGTTGGTAATGGACTGTTATATATTAGTCAACTGTTGGAAGTCAGTATGCAGAGTTTTGTTGCTTACGTATCAAGGTTCTTTTCTTATGATTCGCAATAATTTTGATTGGAAGGATTAAAGTTTGTGAAGGTGGGTCTTGTTAGCGATACTGTATATCTATTATGGATTATGTCCATATGGGTTTAAGTAAGTATGTATTTGTATTCAGTTCCTGATTCTGTTTCAGTTTTCAATAATTAGAAAAAAGAGGTTAAACAGTCTGAGTAGTTTGTTAAATGTCTTACGTTTCATTTAATAATTAATTTTAAGTAAATTTTAAAATGAGTATGAAATTCATAATGAGCACAAATATTCTAATCAAGTAATGTATCAGTTCAACAAGCCTCTACAAGCCTCTAGTATTTCTTTTAATTAAGGTGTCCTTTTCAAGTATATTTTCCACGGATGATTTATATTACTTAATCAAGCAAGAAAAATTATAATATAAATTATAAAAAATATTTTTCAAAAAATGTTTTTCAAAAAACATTGTCTATTGGTGTAATCTGCGTAATATCCGGAGAGGACTTAGTCCATGCTAATTTGATCCTGACGACCTCATCCACCTGCTGCGGGGCTCGGGTCGCTAAAGGTTAACAAGAGTATAAGGTAAGCTTAGGGCGACCTCTCTTGTAGGAAAATTGTATTCATATATTCATATACTCATCGATAAATAAACGTAAACGATAATATTATCTTTTTATAAATTAATAACAAAATAAACAAAAGATAGAACATAAATGTTATGTTATTACTATAAAAATTCCAAATCACACAGAAGCTGTATAATGCTGTGAATTACAGGACTGACAGTAGAAACTTGAATAACTTTTATCCGGAAAAGTTGAGCATCTTAGATAAGTCTATAAAATGAAGCATTATTTTCACATTTCGTCTTCACCTATGTAGTCAGCAATTTTTGATGAATACCTTCTCTTGAAGTTGATTTTTTATATATGTATAATTATTTTAATTATTAATTTTATTATTTATTTTTATATCACTATTATATACTTTTACTTCGTAATTGTTTAAAATAAATATTTATTTATTTCATTTGATTTTTTTAACATATTTATGATTATTGATTAGATATTGAACATTTTTTATTAGTTGTTTGTTTCCCTGATCAGCTGTTTGATTGTAACCTTCCCCCGGTATGTTGCCTCACATTTCTTTCAGTATGAGATTGGATTTCATGGAGTGATGTTCGATTAAATGTTCTTTTCTGTCCTCACTATGCCACTATTGGCGAAACGTTAGTTTGGAATTTTCCAATAATAACATAACATAATCTTTTTTTTTTTTTTTATATGAATTACCAAATTCATTTGAAATCAATCAGAAATACTATATACTGAAGTGAAGCATCCTCTGAAAGTACAAATAATAAAAATAATGAAAAAATGTCTATAATGCTGAATAAATAATGTTATTGATTGATATTTAAAAAAAAAAATACATTATATAACGAAAAAAATCTATTTTTAATACAAAATTATCTAGAGGTGAACATACATGCCCTTAAGGTACGTTTTGAAATTATAATAACTCCGATAATTGATTTAAAATTTGTTTGATAAGAATTCTGAAGATAATGGATTAAAATATATAAAAGCCAATATATTTATTCATATTTAGCCTCATCAATTGTCATTCAAGCTAGGATTGAATTTAAATTCAATTTACTCGATAGTTGATACATGGCTATTGGTTAATTTAATACGTTACCCAAGACCATAGGAGTTTTATAAACCGATTCTGAATCAAAAGTTACTAAATTGATTGATTGAAAAGTATAACAACTTTATGGCACTATATAAAGATTGAAGATAAGCAATATACTGTAGTTAGGTGTTCCGAAGACTATGACGTCATTCCCTATTTTATTAAATTGTCTCGAGAATGCTTGATATTTTCTGAAGAAGTAGCAGCTATTAGAAAGGTTTTTACATGCAATAAGAAAATTGTCAAATCTAATGTGGCCCCATAGTGAAGAATCCAATGTGCGTTTTCCAACTAGTGAAAGGCCAAATTCCAACTCATGGTTTTACTAGTTGTCCATAATCCATGGCAGAGTCTGAATCAAGAGATAAGAGTTTTCTATTAATTTGGTTTCCTTTATGCAATAGTTGTAAGCGAGCAAACAATAAAAAGCTGACCTTTTTGCTGTTAAAGAAGAAAACTTTTCGCAGAAACTTTCTTTAAATTAACTAAGACTGGACTATACTTATTCAATATTATATTATAATACTAAAATAGAAAGAAAAAAACAATTTTGATAATTCTGTAAAACGTAAGAGTAATACTCATTGAAGAGCTACAGCATTGTAATATATGTTTTTTGTTACTAACCATATATTTACTCTTGTCAACTGTTGTATGTTGTCAATCATCAAATGGGCTGACTGTTCAGGAAATGATGACTTGTCAGGAAGCAGAAAGACAATGTCATCCTCTTCCTCGGGTTGATTGAATTACTTTGGCTTACTGAAGATCTCCCATCCACCGCATTTTAAGTCTCCTCCTCATATCAAGGGGTAGCAGTAGTCGTATCTCTTAATAAACAGTTAGTAAGTTCATTTGAATCCTAACATAATCGCTGGTAAAGGGTCATTAGGTTGTGTTGGTCAACTATTGTCAACTTTAGTACGAGATTTTGTAAATCACGTACCAAGATGCTTTTGTTATGAGCTGTAAAAATATTGATCGAAAAGTTTGATGTTATTTTAGTTAGTTCTTTTTATCGAAACCGTTTATTTGAATATGCCATCTGGGTTAAAGTAAGAATTTAATATATGAGTATTTAGTTTATGTTTTAAAGATTTAGAAAAATGGGTAATACTTGGATTTGAGTCGTTTGTAAAGGGTTTTCCGTTTTATTCTAACATACGGGTCCCATGTCATCCTTCTGTCGAAGATTAGAAAAAGATTAAAGTACTGTTTATGTTTGAGCAATTGGGTTGATGTCAATAAAAGCTGGAGGGCAAGTATTGTTTCGAAGAGTAAATGTGATATGTTTGTATTTTTCATGATTCAGACGAATTTTTCATTGTTATAATTAAAAAATAAAGTTAAAAATTGACTTAATTTTCCCTTGAGATTAGACTAGTAAAAAATGAACCATTCCTATTAACTTTCCTAGCTCAATAAAGGACTTTTTTTTTTTGTTGAAGCTGATCCAGAATGTTTCAAAAAAAGAGAGTTAGTAGGCCGAGCTGAAAGTAGTTAGGATATTGGGCTTTAGATTGGGGATTGGATTCCACATACCGCAGCCAACAGCTTAGCCAGCTCAAGGGTCGACCGCTGGGCCGGTCGGAAATGAAAAATGCGTTAGGAGCTTTGGATGGCACAAAGAGGACTTTGGCAACTAAAGTCCTCCAACAACTGCCTATTGACTTTCGGATGCTCTTGTTTATTTATCCGCGATCTGACCCAACTATATCCGTCCACCTCTGACTGACTTCATTCAGCCCAATTCAATACTTCAGGCCACCGTAAACCGCTCTCCCTGCGGTCAACTAACTGACTTTCAGTAATGACTATTAGCAATCATTTAGCCATTGACTTGTAGAATTACAACCTGTTTAAATATTAAATATTATTTTTCACTATATAGATATACAAGCGACCATAACAATTTCCATCATTTTATATACTATGAAATACTAATAATAAAATTTTGGTTTGTGGTCAATTACATGTTATTCGATGAACATTAAAACGTTATTTTCTTTATTTGAAACACTTAGCTTTAAACAATTTATAATTTAGTATTTTCATCTTTCAATTTTACTACAAACTTCTTATTTTAATAGAGAATGTTAATTTAATATATTAAGATCTCCTGCAACCAGGAGGAGGTATTTAACAGGTATAATAAAAAAATATTTTATTTTACTTTTAAATTACAAAAATCTAATCAATGGCACATTTTATGCCAATCAACAGTTTATTTTTACTTCCAAAATAATTTTTGAAATTTTGTCAAATGTAAATATAAGAAAAGAATTTATAGTGTGATGTAAATAATAAAATATAAAAAATTACCTTTGGATTTTTTAACAACGCTTAGTTACAACTTCATTGCTTAGTAACAAATAGTATTCATAGTATAGTTCATTATTCAAACAGTATTCACTTTTACTCGTGTGTTATTTTTATTGTTTATAGTTTATTGATTTCATAGGTTTTAAATGAAAATGTTAATTGATCGTTTATATTTTTTTTCCTAATTTCGTTAAGAAAATTTGATTATTTTCTATTTATAAAATTAACGAATAAACTATTGAATGCTTAAATGGTTTATGGTTCATATATCACTATAATTATTGTCCACGTGACAGATTATTATATTTCTAAATAAATAAAATATTCAAAGTTTCATTAATTTAATAAACATTTTCATAATTCATATTTCATTGTAAGGAATAACAGCCAACTTTATCTGTTAAAATAATCATTCCTATACAACTATTGAAAAGCATTATGTTAATGCAATGCATAGTTTAATTCTCATAATAATAATAACTAGCTAATTATTTATTATGAAAAATACTTACAGAACTATTGCATTAAATGACCCAGATATTAATTCAAAGCAGTACTTCGTCCGTCCGGCGTTAGTTGATACCATTTTGCAACACACCTAAGTATTGACGGTAGTGTTCTTCACTTATTAAGCGGGCGCACCAATATTTTGTCCACTCAATAAAGAAATATTTCGTTTGGACAAAAGTATAATTAAAATTTATTATTACTAAAAGAGTACAACCGACTACAAAACTTTAAAAGAAATAAAAACTATAGCAAAAATACAGAAGGGTACCTACAGAAAAATAAATACAAACATTATTAATTTTACATTATTAGTATAAAATAATTTATTTTAATAAAAAGTCTGACATTTCTTTCTCTCACAATTTTTTTTTCTGTATGATGCTCAAGTTGAATATTTAACACTACTGCATCCTTTATTTTCAAATATCCAAAATGTTGTCATGTCGGACTGGAAGTTGATGATTTTACACGGCGTAAAGAATCACATCTGTCTTTAATTTTTTTTTTTTTATTTTGACTTGTATCGTCAGCCAAAATTTTCAATAATCCTTTTTTCACCTTTTATAAAATATTAGTAACTTACGTTTAACCTACTTTAAAATTAGATGCGACGTGCCTAACCCTTACTTTCTTTTCATTAAAACTTATAGATAATTTTGTTCATTTAACATCTAAACAATATTTTATAATTACTTATTTTGTTAGAAAATTTAAGAGAAGTGTTTATTTTCTTTCCTTGGATAGAAAATCGTAACCTACCTTTAAGAGTAGATTAAAGGTTTCTAGAAAATACAATCCAATATAAAATAAAATAATCCTTTTCTCCTCCATTTTAATGTTGAGATACCATGGATATTATTGCGAGCATACAGATAGTTAATACAAGACTAATCAATATTTTTACCACATGTTTATTTATTTCTCATCTCGTAAAACTTGTTGCTATGAACGAATTTAAAGAGTAATCATATACAAGAAGAATTTGTTTTCAATTCCTTGAAGGTATGGAAACAAATTAAATCTTTCTCCTGGGATAACAACTCTATATTAGGATGTTCCTTAATAGAACAGTTGTAAAAGATATATAAGGAAATTAAAAATTATGGATGACATATATGACTATATTTAGGAACAATAGAAAAAAGAATATTACTAAAGATGGGGCGTTGAAAACGTAAGCGGAAAACATAACTAATAAAAATATCACCCCAGAATGAAATTTTAATTTTTTCTCATACATAAAAGAAAGGAAAATCATATATTTTTGTAAATTTCTGAAGTAACAAGCCTTGTTATTCATTTCTTATAATATTTTTTTTTAAATTATCCAATTGAGACGAATCTGAATATATTGATTAATCAAGTCTCAGTGCTAATTAGATTAAATTCTAATGTTCCAATGTTATATCAAAACATTGATAAAATTATAATTTTACTAATTGCCCGCTATCTCCCCATAAACGCCTTGGATCTATTTAGCCTGAAACTAGTTACTAATTCTCGTAGAGGTTACCGCCCAGGCTAGACCAGTCAAATCGGTGGACTCAATTATGTAGCCAC
Organism: Nezara viridula; assembly: GCA_928085145.1. Lineage (NCBI taxonomy): Eukaryota > Metazoa > Arthropoda > Insecta > Hemiptera > Pentatomidae > Nezara > Nezara viridula. The sequence goes on from OV725080.1 coordinate 27,854,753, forward strand.
AACTGGACCAGAACCTGTTTTGCTATTTAATTTAAACATTTCAGTTATATTCTCCTTTAATCAATTCACTACAAATGTATTATTCTATTATTACTTATATCTTCCTTTTTTTAATATTTCAAAATAATATTGTTAATAAAAAGAAATTTTAAAATAATGAAGTTGTAAATGGTCGGCAGATAGTTCAGAAAAAAAGGCACTCTTACAAAAACTACAACCTTTTCGATCCGAAATTATATCCAAAACGACTAATAGTAGACGCTCCTTGGTATGTAAATAACAAAACTCTACATACCGACTTACAACAATCAACTATCAATCAACAAATACGTATTCTTTATTTTCGTTTCCATTGTGTCACTTCACGGACATGACATCAAACTAATTAACGATATGGCTGCTACTGACATGCACATAAAATGGATACTAAAAAAAAAGCTGGATGAGAGACCTCCTTTCATTAATCAAGGAACTTAGTCGAGACCGGTGGATATGTACTGCTGGCTACTATAATTTCCCTTATCTATATTGTATCAATCTTAATTATATATCATATACCGTTATTGTCACTATAATTTGCGACATGAGTAAATAAAAAATTCTTAATGAATTAGAAAAAGTAGATAAGAATATTTTAAAGTTACATAATAATAACCTCGCGCGGGCTCATTACGGCGTATGGGGAGCGTCCCCCGGGTGGCGGATGTGGGGATGGTCGATGGAAATTCCTTGGAAGTTTCTCCCGGCTAAGTCCGATGGACTCGCTGACCAACAATGAGAGGGGCCCTCCAGACTTGCTGGAGGGAGGGGACCTCCAGACTTGCTGGAGGTAGGGGCCCACCAGACTTGCTGGAGGGTGTGACCTAGGATTGAACGCCCTACTCACATATCTTTAGTTCACCAAACACCACCAAAAGTCATGGATCTCCCTAAGGTAAAACGCTCATTATCCGGAGGTAAACTAGTCCCCCGTTCGGGTCTCCGGGTGGGGACTGCTTTAGGGGATTCATGGCGCAAGTTGAAATATAGGGATTTAAATATTGGTACGTGGAACGTAAGGAGTTTAAACACAGCAGGGGGCTAAAATCGGTCGCGAATGAGGTAAATGGGTACAATTTGGATGTCGTGGCTCTGCAAGAGGTTCGCTGGCCAGGGGAGGGCTCGATGAGGGAAGGAAAGTACACTATTTGGTACGGAGGAAGCGGGAATCATTGTTTAGGTACCGGGTTTCTAATTAGGAGTAGATTACTATCTGCTTTAAGGGACGTACAATTCTTTAGTGATAGAATTTCGGTAGCTACATTTCAGGGACGTTGGTTTAAAATCGCATTAATAAACATACATTGTCCGACCGAAGACAGTGACGATGAAGTCAAAAGTGAATTTTACGATAAACTCGAATGGGTTTATGATAAACTACCGCGAAACTACATGAAAATAATTGTAGGTGACGCGAACGCAAAGGTAGGAAGGGAAGAAGTTTATATTCCGACGATTGGTAAAGAAAGTTTGCACGAATATAGTAATGATAATGGGATCCGTCTGATAAACTTTGCCATCTCGAAAAACCTGATAATTAAAAGTACGACGTTTAAACATAAGGATATTCATAAATATACTTGGACATCACCGGATTCGCAAACACGAAATCAAATCCATCATGTTTTGATACAACACAGCTGGCAAAGCTGTATAATTAATGTACGGTCTTATCGCGGAGCAGAATGTGGGTCGGGCCATGAATTAGTGATCGCGAAACTTCGACAAAAACTTAATATAAAAAAGAGAAAAGAAAACCGTTTCGATTTTGAGAATTTTAATTTGGAAAAATTAAAAAATCCATCAATTTAGAAACCAATTCGAGCTAGATGTTAAGAATAGGTTTGAAGCTTTAGAGCTTCCTGACGAGGACCACGAGGATATTGACAAGTTATGGGTACAGATCAGGGATAATATTAAAGCGGTCGGTAACTCGTGTCTAGGAAAAAAGGAAAATAAGAATAACAAACCGTAGTTTGATGAAGATTGCTTAACCATGTGTGAAAAAAGAAAAGCCGCTAAATTAAAAGCTCTAAATAATCCTAGCGAAGACAATCTGGAATACTTCCGAATCTCAAAGAACGAAACGACAAAATTGCTCAAAAATAAAAAAAGGGAGTATCTTAAAAATAAAATAATTGAAATAGAAACTAATAGAATCGAAAATAACGTAAGAGACATGTACAAAGGTATAAACAGATCACGTAAATATGTAGGGCCCGTAACGTCTGGAATTAGGGATGATAATAACAATATTCTGACCGATCCGGTTGACATATTGAATAAATTTAAGGACCACTTTGACAATATTTTAAATACGGGAAATTATGATCTGTGTCCTCCTTCTGAGTACCAGAGTGCTGAACCGTTAATAGAAGGACCATGTAAAGAGGAAGTTGAAGTAGCTATCGGAAAATTAAAATCATATAAAGCGGCGGGAATCGATAATATTCCTACTGAACTAATTAAGGCATGCGGGGAAGCTGGAGTTTCTAAAATGCATCGGTTGGTTAAAGAGATCTGGGTGAACGAGAAATTACCTGAAGAATGGAAAGAATCTATTCTTATTCCGATTCACAAAAAGGGTCCGAGGACGGATTGTAATAACTATCGAGGAATTTCACTCCTTCCGGTATGTTATAAAATATTCACTTCAATCTTAACCGGTCGAATCACGGAATACGCCGAGGAAATTATCGGAGACTACCAATGCGGATTTAGACGGAATCGTTCGACTATTGATCAAATATTTTCTTTACGGCAAATATTAGAGAAAAAATTGGAGTATAACGGTATTGTTCACCAGCTGTATATAGATTTTAAAAAGGCTTACGATTCTATTGACCACCAGAAACTGTATAATATTCTAATCGAGCAGGGGATTCCAAAAAAACTAGTAAATCTATTCAGGATGTGCTTGACGGAGACACTCAATAAAGTTAGAATCGGTAATAATTTGTCCGAAAAATTTGTGGTTCGTTCGGTCTTAAAACAGGGGGATTCCCTTTCGCCTGTCCTGTTCAATTTGACATTAGAATATACCATTAGGGAGATAATGCGAACCGAGAAACTGTTGGATCTGGGCGGGACAACATCCGTGCTGGGCTATGCTGATGATCTGGTACTGTTAAGCGAAGACGTTGAAACTATAAAACTAAATACGACAACGTTAATGAAAGCTGGTAAAGAACTAGGACTCGAAATAAACGTGGATAAAACAAAATATATGGTTAGCTGCAAAAATGGCGATACTACTGGTGAAATCGATATAGATGGTAATATTTTTGAACAGGTAGATAAATTTAGGTATCTAGGTTCTACGATAACTAGAAAAGACGATATTGAAGAAGAGATTAAGGTTAGACTGAAGGCGGGGAATGCTTGTTATTTTTCTGTGACAAAACTACTTAGTTCGCGCCTCTTGTCCCGAAACTTAAAAATTAGAATCTATAAAACAATTATCTTGCCTACAGTTCTTTATGGATGCGAAACTTGGCCGATTACATTAAGGAGTGAGCAGCGTCTTAAGGTTTTTGAAAATAAAGTATTGCGTAGAATATTCGGACCGAAGAAGGATGAGTTAACCGGAGAGTTCAGAAGGTTACACAACGCCGAATTGCGTGAGCTGTATCCTGGTAATATAATTGAGGTAATCTCATCGCGGCGAATCAAATGAGCTTGTAAAGTTGTTGGGCTTAATAACGAGAGAATTCCTAAAAGGTTAATATTTGCTGTGCCGAATGGTAAGCGTCCGAGGGGTAGACCGAAGCGAAGGTGGGAAGATTGCATTAAAGCTGATCTGAAGGAACTGGGTTTGGACGGCGAACGGTGGAGGGAGGTGTGTAACAAGCGATTGGTGGTGTCGGCATCGAACCTTCGGGTTCGCTAAGCCTTATTATTATTTATTATTATTATTATTATTACATAATAATAAAATAAATTATGTTGAGGATATTTTTTTTTTTTTTTTTATTTGTAATCGCCTCTACCCTAGAGGGTCATTGGCGGCTAGTTTTCTATATTCTATTGTAATAATTCGTCTCCATTAAGTACCGGAATAGGATTGTGACTCCTTCTTCGTTGTCTCTTAATATTTCTTTCATTGTCATTGGTAGTTTCAATTTTCGCCGAATGTTGTTGAATTCGTTGCACTCTGCTAACAGGTGTTTTATTGACTGTGGTTTATTGTCACACTTTTGACACGTGGGTGGTTCCAGTCCTCTGAGAAGGTATCCGTGAGTAAACAGGCAGTGGCCTATTCGTATTCTGCACAATATTGTTTCTTCTCTTCTGGATATTCTTGTGCTACTATCCCACTTGTTGCAGTCTGTTTTTATTTCCACTAATTTTGACTGTCTTTTTTCCATCGATTTACCCAATTTTCCAACAACTTCTTTTTTGTTGCGTGTACCCAGTCTTCTACTGTGATATAATTTATAGACATTATGGTTGGTGCCTCTCCCTTCCTTGCTAAGTTAGCTGCATGGTCTGCTCTTTCATTACCTGAGATACCACTATGAGATGGAACCCAGACAAATATCACTCTGACCGTTCTTTCATTTAATTCCCACCATAGATTCAATATATCAATTATTAGTGAATTGCTTGGCCATGGGTTACCTATTGCTGCTATGACGCTTTTGGAGTCTGATGCTATCATCCATTGATTGTCATTGGAATTTGATATCCAATGGAGGGCCTTCATGATCGCAGTAGCTTCTCCAGTAAATATGGAGCTCTCTCCTGGTAAGCTAAACAGAAGTTGGTGTTGGTTGTTATTAATATATACAGCGCAGCCAACACTATTTTCCATTTTGGAGGCATCGGTATATATCACGTTAAAACCTTTATATTTCTCCAATAATTCAAAAAAGTAGTTTTGAATTTTCAGTGGGTATTCTTTGTTTTGTCTTGTCATTGACAGATCTATAGTCGGTCTACTGTTCTTCCAGTTAGGTATTTTGAGGTTAGGGATGGGTCTAATTGAGTTCAAATCCATGTTCACATTATTTAGCGTTTTATCAATTATTTGTTTGAATGTGCTTCCCTCTATCTCCTTAAGCCCTCGCCTACTAGGTCCTCCATCAAATAATTTTGAATTCAAGGGGTGTTGTGGACGTGATTTTAATTTGGAGACATATTTTATAGATAAATATGTTCGTCTCATCTCTAATGAAGGTTCTCCGGATTCGGCATATATACTTTCGACTGGAGAAGTTCGGAAAGCTCCTGTGCAGATTCTAAGAGCCGAATTGTGGATGGAATCAAGTATTTTTAGCAACGTTTTGCGACCTGTTCCATATATTTGGGCTCCATATTCAATTTTGCTTCGAATCACACTATGATATATTTTGATGAGTGTCGTTCTATCGGCTCCCCAGCTTGAATTAGCAATGCATTTAAGAAGTCCTAGTCTTTTTGTACATTCGTCTCTTAACTGTTTTATATGATGAACCCACGTCAGCTTCTTATCAAGTATCATTCCCAAGTATGTATAGTTTTCTACATACTCGATAATGGAGTCTCCTAATTTTATTTGAGGGTCTATAAGACATTTTCGTTGTCTGCAAAAATGGATACTTTTGGACTTCGTAGCTGATAGTTTGAACCCAGTTTCCTTCGTCCAATTTTCTATTTTTTCAACAGAATCTTGTAGCTTCCACTGGATGAACGCTAAAGATTTGCTACGCGCTGATATTACTATATCATCAGCGAATAGCAAACATTTAGTGGGGCTCTGAATAGCGGATGTGATGCCATTAATTGCCAAGAGGAAGAGTGTCGAGCTGGGGGGTGAACCTTGTGGAGTACCGCTTTCCAAGGAATGACTGGAGGAGAAAGTGTTTCCTACTCGTACACAAAATTTTCTGCCAGTCAAAAAGTTTTTGATGTATGTCCACATATTCTCTCCAATACCCAATCCTGCCAAGATTCTTAATACACGACCTCTTGCCATTCTATGTAAGCCTTTTCTAGGTCTAAGAATACTGCAATTAGGTGTTCTTTGTTTAAAAAAGCTTCTTCGGCTTCTAAACTTAATGACAGCAGGGGGTCAGTTGTTGAGCGGTTTGATCTGAAACCGAACTGTTGTGGAGAGAGGGCATTGCTTCTTTCCAGCGTATCGATAAGTCTGGTGTTTATCATCCTTTCTAGAGTTTTTGAAATGCATGATATTAGTGAAATGGGCCTGTAATCATTTGGTTGGATACTGTCTTCTTTTTTTTGGAGAGGTACGATGATTGATTGCTTCCAACAGGAGGGGAATTCACCGGTGTTCCATATTTCATTGTAGATTCTAAAAGGTGCAGTTTACCATCTTCAGGCAATTTTTTCAATTCGCCAGTAACTCCATCTAAACCAGGGGCTGACTTTCCAATGCATTTCTGTAAGGCAGAATTTAGTTCTTGCATCCGAAACGGTTCTTTACATCCTTTAAATTCGGTTGGTACTGAACTGTTCCTTTCATGCACTCCTGGGATATAATTATGGGTGTGATCATTGTTCGAAGTAGACACTTCCTTGAAATACTTTGCTAAACCTTCAGCAATATCTAGGATCGGTTATAATTTCTCCATTGACTTCTAATCCAGTAATTCGCTGCCGTTTCCCGATTCTCTGAGGGTTCGTATCTTATTCCATATTTCGGTCACTGGAGTCAGATTATTAAGCGATGACACAAACTGTTTCCAAGATTCTTTTTTGCTATATTTGATAATTCTATTAGCTATCGATCTTAGTCATTTGAATGCTATTGCATCTTGTAAAGTTCTAGTTTTTCTGAACCGATTCAGAGCCTGTTTCTTTGCTCTAATAGCTTCACTACATTGTCTATTCCACCAAGGTACTCTTTGGTGTTTGGTGTTGTTTTTAATAGTAGGAACTTTTTTTGTTGCTACTTTCAGAATTAGCTCACTAAAAAAATCCACCTTTTCATCTATTTTTTTATAAGTTGGTGTTGCCTGTAATTCTTCGGTTATTAATTTGCTATAAATTTCCCAATCTGCCTTTTCGTAGTTCCATCGAATGTTTGAGGGAATGTCATTAATTGTCTCCGATGTGTCGATAACTATTGATCACTACCGTATAGATGGCTTTTTGTTTTCCACTTTCGGACTTTTAGTGCGTATCTGACTTCGGAAAAACTTAAATCTACTGTTGAAAAACTATTGGTTTTTGAACTGAAGTGGGTATTTTCTCCTGTATTTAATAGTACCGTCCAAGTGTTTTCTTCGAGGAATTTCATAATGGTTCTGCCTCTATGGTTTAAATCTGGGAGCGAGGAACCCCATAAAGAGCTGTGAGCGTTGAAATCTCCCAACAGAAGAAAGGGTTTTGGAAGTTGATTGATAATGTTTTCAATATCTTCACTGGAAAATGCTTGTGAGGGTGGTATGTATAAATTGCATACTGTCAAATGTTGATTAAAATAAATTTTCACAGCTAATGCTTCAAACTGGGTTTGTAGTATCACTTCTTCACTATGGATGTTTTCTGAAACAAACGTTGCGACTCCTCCCCACGCTCTTTCAGAGTGTCTGTCTTTTCTATAAATCTTGTAGTCTTTGAGTTTCACTGAGTGTTTTTCGTTAAGGTGAGTTTCTTGTAAACAGCAGCATATTGGGTTTTCTTCGGAAATTATTTTTTTTTTAATATTCTATATGACGGTAGTAACCGTTACAATTCCACTGTAATGTTTTCACCATGTGTGTTGTTTTCTTTGTCGATAGAGGTTCTGTCCTTTGTAGATGTTCCCAAAGAAGTTATATTAGTCGATGTGTCTTTTTCTTGCATTATCTTTAATATTTTTGTACTCCATATTTTTATGCTTCTATTTCCTATTGATTCTTTAATGTCTGTGAGCATCTTTATTAGTCCGTCTTTGTCATCAGTGAATTGTCTTATTAAGCTTACTGTTTTTGGTGATATTTTTTCAGTCTGTATAGTTTCATATAATAAGCATATTTCGTTGAATTGGAGGGGGTATTTGTTATCAATCAGCATATCGCGAATAGGTTCTAATACATCCTGTGTAGTTGGTTTTATTTTGTGTTGTTCATTCAATTTTAATTCTACTGTTTTTTCAGAATTTGATATTATGCTATCGGCTATTTTGTAATTATTCTGTCTTTTTGTTGTAGGTGTTTTACTTTAGTAGTTTTCATAGGAGTGGTGTTCGACGAGTCTTACCTGCTTTGAAATGTTTGGTGTTATTTTTAATTTCTGTGATAACCCTATAGGAGATGCTTTGCTTTTGTTAAGTTTTTTTGTTGCAGGTTTGGTGATGAATCCATAACTCTTATCACTAATTCCATTCTTTTTTTGCATTTCTGTAACCATTGAAACGCTGTTTTCTCTGTCTGAAGTTTTATCAGAGAAGTGGATGGGCCTCGCTGTTTATCAACATCCTCAGGTAAGGTAGATTGAGTGATGACTGGGTTCTGTTCATCAGCAATAGCGTCTGAAGTTATGGGAAGATTGCTGATTACATTTCGTTCTTCAGGAATTGCCTTTGAAGTTACGGTCTCAGTGACCATTGAGTTTTGATCTTCAGAAATAGTGTCTGCAGCTATGGATTGGTTGGTGAGTTGGTTTAGTTTTTCATTATCTGTGTCTGAAGTTCTGTGCTGTGGGATGAGTGGGTTTTGTACTTCATCAACTGCCTCTGATTCTGGGCAATTTGCTGCGAAGTGTCCAGGTTTTCTGCAAACATAGTAGATTAAGAGGTCTTCTGCTAGATAAATGCGCTGGGAGATACCTTCATTTTGGATAACTAGCGATGAAGTAACATTGGGCATATGAGGATATCCTCGGGGTTTATATATGCATAGCGTTTAAAACTCTTTATATGACTCGTCTTGGGGTCTCGGTAGCCTGCATTTAAAAATGATATGGAGGAAAGTACTCTAATTCCTAGTTATTTTAGCTCAGTTTCTATTAAGCCGTTTGGAATGCTGGGACAAGCATTTGAAATTATTATTCGGTTTGCTGGATTTATTAAGCGTCGGATTGGGCTTGAGTGTCCTTCTATCGTAACGATTTTGTGTTTTGATAAAAGTTTGTCTACTTGTTCTTTATTAGACAAGTGTATACTTAAGAGGGTATTTATAATTAAGGAGTGTACTGTTTTGATTTTTTTTTTATACAATTGAAAATAAATAAATATATATATATATATATATATATATATATATATATATATATATATATAATATATATATATAAGAATATTATGTACTGATTGAGCTATTTGTAGTTCTAGCTTTGAAGAGGATCCCATGGTTGACTAATAAAAAGAAAATACCGGGATCGAAACGTCAATAAACAGAAGAAATGAACATTCAATACTTTATTGAACGATAGTTGGGTGACCTTATTCCCAATAAATAGTTAAGTTTAAATTTAATACTCAAAGGTCGATTAAGGAAAAGTTGTAAATATATATATATATATATATATATATATATATATATATATATATATATATATATATATATATATATGTGGACTCTAAGTCATTCACGAAAGTAGACAGATTCAAATACCTCGGCTCCACAATAACCTCAATAAATGACCAACTAACAGAAATAGACCAGCAAATAACAAGTGCAAACAGATCTTTCTTCGCTCTTTCAAAGGTACTGAAATCCAGAAAAATCTCCAGAAATCTCAAAATAAGGAGGTACAACACCGTTATTAAGCCAGTTCTGCTGTACGGTTGTGAAACCTGGGCTCTAGCCGGCACATTAGAAGCCAGAATTGAGAGATTCGAAAGAAAAGTTCTACGTAGGATAACAGGTCCTATATGGGACCAGAACCTTGAAACCTGGAGGAGAAGGAACAATAAAGAACTGCTGAAAAAAACTGGTCAGTCAATATCTCATGATATGAAGGCAAGGAGGTTAAGATGGGCCGGGCTGAGCTTCATGCCGCAAGCTGGAAAGCAGTAGCCCAAGATAGGCAGAGGTGGAGAAGGCTGGTTCAGGCGGCCAAAGATCTACAAGGTCTGTAGAGCCAACCGAAAAAAAAAAAAATATATATATATTAATAATTCTTTGTCGTGTTGTTTCTCAATAACTATGTTAAGAATATGTGGTGTATTGAGCAAGGAAAATGATATTATGTATATGAGAAAAACGAGTACACAGCATCATTTATTCCTAGTCTTAAAATTTTGGACCGGAAAAATTGTATTTTTTGTAACTGCTTCTTTTTCGCTTATCCGTTAATCTGTGAGGTACATGTCCATATGGGTTTGAGCTGGTATGTGTATGTATTTAATTTGGTCTGATTTTAAATTTTGTTCTGAAAAAAAGTGAGTCTAGTTTTTTTCAGTCGATTTCTTAAAGTGTTTCTTTTCATTTTGGCGTGTGGGGTAGAGATCATACTTCTGTCGAATATAGTAGAAGATAACTTACTCTGTTTGTCTGTGAAGTTGTAATATCACCGATATAATAAGGAATAAAAATTATGCAATATAATAATTGTAATATGACAAGTAATGTGGATTATTTTTTTCTACGCCACCTATATTTTTTTCTAGTAATTCCATTCACAGAGATAATGGCCTACATACGGAACAAGAAAATTGTAGCTGAGAGTTTTCTGATATAAAAAACCACGGCTAGATGTGGCAATTATTTTTCCTGCTGTTCCGAGAAACTCGCTTTGGTTTCCATTTTATAAATTTTCCTCGGTTTCCAATGACTCCAGGAATTTCCAGTTAGTTTTTCTCCTGCCTGCTTCTTATATTCTCAGAATATTAAAAAGGTAGATTTTATGTGGGAGAAACTGGACGGTTTCGTATTTTTTTTTTTTTTTTTTTTTTTTTTTAACTTCAAATATATATCCACACCTGTCATGTTAGTGACAATCAGCAGATGTTTTGTGATAAAATAAATAATTGGCGTTATAGGCATGAGAAAAGTTAGAACTCAGCAGCAGCTATTTCTGATCCAATGTTCACTTCCTTGATTCAGGAATGGACATCTCTCATCAAGCTCTTTTTCAGTCGCCTCCTGATGGGTATGTCAGGCGGGGCCATGGCAGTTATAGGTATGCTGTTCTGTATGTGTAGTTTGAGATGAAATCAAAAGTAGAGAGTACGCACGTGTTGGTAATTATTTGGCTGTCATAAAACTTTATGTAAGGTTTTGTTTTTTAAGAAATTAGAATATTTAAAATTTGATTCCACAACTCATATTTAAATGATTAAAAAATGAAGATCAACTTTTATTCTTTAACAAAAAAGTGTCAAAAACAAAAACGTTACTGATTAAAACAAGTTTTAAAGTGAATTAAGAACAGCGACCTGAATGTGAAAACATTGATCGCTTCTTCTGTAAACTTCCAATTTTTCATATTGTGGCATTGTTCGTCAAAGCCAACGATTTTTTTAATATTTTTATTTTTAGGAATAAAATTATTAAAGATTTCCACACAATAAAGTAATTTAATTTTGTTTATTTACTTTAATGTATTATTTATTTCGATATATATATATACAAATATAACTCTGTTTACACATATAATATGTATCTATTCATCACTATGCATATATTCTATGTATATTTACTACTCGTGGCTGAAGGGCGCTTGAATGAGACGAGGTATATCAAATCAATTTCCGCCATGATGTTTGTTAGCTATGTTGTTAACTATATAGTAGTAAATCAATTTTGTTATTAATTATTAGTTGTATGCAACTGAAAGGAATTAGATACGTATTTACATTATTCTAAATATTAATAAAATAATAAATAACCATTGGTAATGATTAACATTATTCCAATTGTTAACACTAGCGGCGTTAATTTACTATTTTGAATTATCTCTTTCAATTAATAACTTTGTTTTTTTTTTCCTTTCATGAAGTTTTAAAGTTAAAATATGTTAAATAAAAAAGGGAAATCAGCAGTTTTAATTGGCAAGATACTTTTAGTTGTAGTTTATAATCTCGGTCGTTGTGGAGTTCATTATAGTGATTATAGTGAGTGTGTTGAAGCCTTACTTATGAAAAAAATTTTATGTTTAAAGTATTTTAAGCCCGTGGACTTCGTCGACATAGAGAATCCTTTACTGGAAGCTAAGAGTTGCCAACTGCCCACTGGCAAGTTTGCATGAGTTCTTCCACAGTCCTTCACTGCGGACTCACTTTTCTAATGCCCATTTACCATAATACATAATAATATGAGAACCCATAAAATATCTATGAAGTCACAATTAAAAGACATGATTGTCTGCTTCTCGACTATTCAACTTATCATCGCCTTATGATCACGGTCTCGTAAATGAGTTATTCAACCTTTTTTTTTTTATTCAAATATCATTTACTTCTAATATCAGTAATATATGTGTTAATTTTTTGCAGTAGTTAATGGGTTAATTAATTTTTGACAGTTTAATAGTGATTTCGATATCATTTCATTTTATTCAATAATTTATTATTATTTTTATTGAAAGGATTTAATTTTATTTTCGTTTATTATTCGGTCGTATTTTATTTTAATATCACTCGAATGTAAAATTTAATTCATTTTTTCTCTTATTATTTGCTGTTAAGGCAAAAGCAATTTATGCTTTTTCCAGATTTTGTTTTGTTCAATATTATATAGTCCATTATTTTTATTATATAAAATTTTTTTTTCATACCAGTTAGTTGAGCTTATCACTAATATTTGAAATACCTTTATTTATTTGACATTCATGAATCCGGAGAGGACTCACTTAATGATTTTTTTATCACGCCTTGAAATAGTTTTCTATCTGATAAATATAGAATAAATTGATTTTAAAAAAGTAAATTAATAAATTTAAACTTCATACTGTTATCCAGTGAAAATTAAGGTGTTTTGGACTGATACAAAGATGTGTGTGCTATTTAGACATCTTAGAATCCAATTAACTCAGAATTTTTTTTCAAGAAAGAGGCTCTTACGTTGTTCAAGTATTTTGTTCATCAAACGAGGTTTGCTGTAAGGATATCATATCCTTTTGGTTGCTTCCAAATTTAAATTACACGAATAAAGCACTAGGCGTAACTGTTTATTTCAACATGGTTTAACTTGAGGAATACAAGGGAATTGTGAAATATGGACAAACCCACAAGCTACAATTTTATTTTTCTGTGTGAAATTCAGAAACCCAACAAGAAACTGATGTTTGTTGGAAGTTTTATGATCGTTAAAAAAAATTTATTGCATTAATTAACCAACGAAAGAACGTGGTCACGAATTAATTAGAGGTTCATGATTTTAATATGGATATAGATAACAATTTTTTATTGAATAATTATTTATAATAAATTATTTAAAAAATGAATATGTTATTATACTGAGATAAAGGGTGTAAAAAAAAAAAGGACTTTCAGAACTCATTTTAATGTGAATACGTTCATTTAAGGTACTACGGTAGTATTCCACAGTCTGGCGTTCCGGCTCTCAAATCTACCATCTACTTCCAAAATTTAATTATACCACTCTGTAGCAAAACATCAAAGAATTTATTAGGCCGAGCAGGAACTGTAACGCATACAGCCTAGTGGAGTGGGGCATACCGCAATTCGGAGTTCGGTTTGGAAACCTACATAGCTTACGTTTGATTAAACTTCTCATATAACTTTATACCATAAAAACTAGTATAACAAAGAATTTTTTTTCCGTTGATGCTGGTGATAATTATATTTTTATACCTAGGAAAAAGAGAAATACAGATAGAGGTAAGGTAATCTCGTGATGCTCAGAAATATCTATGACATTCTCTATAATTAAAAAAATCCCATTCATTCTAGTTAAACATAAAAGTCATTTGAACCTCCATTTTTTTTTTTTACTTATAATCATGAAATATTAATTTTTATTATGTAAAATAGTACAGAAAGAAGCACTTTCAACTATTTTTTTTATTTATTAACAAAAATGTAGAACTTTAGATTAAATTTGCAATCTACAAATTTCTTTGCAATGAGCAAATTTTTTGGCAGCTTCACAGCTTTCCATTACGAGCAGGTCTCTTGACCAACGCCTATGTAATCGTCGCAGTACGATACAGGGTTTCTTGTACGATGAAGAATTTCTGTCAGGGGATTCATGTTGGACGTCAGTGTTTGGTGAAATTAATTGTAGTTTTCCTTTGCAGTATATAAAATTGTAGCTACGTTTAAGTCTTTATGTAGTGTATCATTTGTGACATAAAACGGTGCGTCAACTATCCTTCGCAACATTCTTGACTGAAAAGATTGAACTTTTTTAATGTTGGAAGTTTTAGCAGAACCCCATAGTTCTATGCCGTAAGTCCAAATCGGTTTAGGTAAAACTATATAAAGGTTTAGTTTGTTAGTTAAAGATAATTTTGAGCGTCTGTCAAGTAATCTGGATAAAAGACCGTATCGTCTGTTTAATTCTATTCGTTTTTGTCTGATGTGAGTCCTCCAGGTAAGTCTTTTGTCCATGTAAAAACCTAAATACCTAATTACGTCAGATTTTGGGATTTTAATGTTATTAAAATATATTTCAGGTGAAGGTTTATGGTTAAGAATGAATACCACATGCACACTTTTTTTTTCATTCATCTTAATTTTTCACCTTGCGGCCCAATCTGCAATATTGTTGAGATGATTTTGAAGAGTGGTAGATGCTCGAACAGGGTGTTTATCTGAACTTAGGATTGCGGTATCGTTTGCAAAAGTAATGTCATTGTGTTCCGGTAGGTCAGGCATATATATATTAAATAATGTTTGGTCCAAGGACACTACCCTGAGGTACTCCTACTTTAATAGGTTTGATGTCAGAACGTTCTGTCCCTACTTTTACTACAAAATGTCTATCCGTAAGATATGAAAGTAATATTTGATAGTAGATCGGAGGAAGTCAAATTTTAAGTTTGGAAAGCAATCCTTCATGCCAAACTTCATCAAAGGCTTGACTATTGTCAAGAAACACTCCAGGGCAATAATTTTTGGATTCTAAAGAATTATGAATATAATCTACCAATCGATGACATTGTTGAACAGTTGAATGGTGCTTTTTGAAGCCAAATTGATGATTTGGAATAAATTTAAACATATCGAGAGAACCAAGGTGAATGAATATGAAAAAAAAAAATGCTTTCGGGCTGAATCCCCTCTCAAAAATATAATTCTGGATCCGCTAGTGCTGAGAACCATGGATGTAGAGTAATCCAGGAATAGACCCCAAATATTGATATGAGATCTGTGAGAAAGATCCTTTTGCCGAAAACTGTTATTTTGTATTATGCTTGTTTGACCTTTCTTTATTTTATAGTTGTTCATGTGCCTTTTGATCATAAATAACTTAATCAAATATTGGTTGAAAATTTTATTCGCACGTTATGAGGAAACCGCGTCCTCATCCCCATCAATACATCGCTCACCCAAGAACATGGTTTATTCACAAAATAAAAATTCAACAGGATTGGTCAATGGTAATTAAATAAGTGATAATTAAAAAAAAACTTATTGAAGTACCATTGACCAATCCTGCTGAAGTTTTATTTTGTGACTAACCCATTATTGCTGGGGACGAGGACCGAGTTTCCTCTAAACGTCCAAATATTTTTTTCAATCAAATACTAATGTTTGATTAATTTATGTATGAATAAGAAAATGTAGCACTGTAAATCAGTTATTGTTCCCTGAATCTTAATATGAATTCTTCTCTGTCCTGTGAGTGCATTTTTATAACCATTCCTACTAATCAGTTGAATGTCTATAAACAACTTAACCTATCCTAGTTATTCCTAGACTATCAAATGATTCCTTTGGATTATAGTAATTGTCAATAGATTAGATCACTGATTGGGACATTTAATAAGATAAAGTATTTAAATGAGGATTAAATTAATATCACCATTACAGTCTGTTAAGTCTGAAGTCACTGTGTAACTATGGAAAGACACCATTTGTGCCTTAACTAACGTACGTATTTGTGTTTTGCTTTGTTAAATTATGGATGTTTCTATTAGACAACCACAATACTTATTAATCACCATAGTACATTCTCTAAATGGAACTTATTTCCCTCTGAAATGAGGAAAGTCCTTCCGATTAGTTGCGTATCCAAGGAAGTGTCGAGATCGGCTAAGTGTAAAATGGTTTTTCTTCAGCCTCCAAGAGGCAGCTTTGTTCCTGGAGTATCGGTCGATGGATTGGGCCCGCGGCGAACAAAACCTCTCGGGAGTGCTACCATTAGTGGAAAATGGAAAAGCCTATCACGGCTGCCACCAACCGCCTCAGCCCCCCTGTTTTCCTCCTCAGGTAAATACCACAGACGTTCCCACCCCCGCCTTAACTTTTAATTGATTCGATTAATCTGAATCCAGTCGGTAAATATTTGTTGGAACTATAAGACGAATGAAAGTTAGTTACGTCTTAGCATTCCTCGCCCTTCACCAGCCATAGTTTTGAAAATAGCAAATTTGAGAAATTTAAAGAAGTTATTGCTTCGTTTCTGGATATCCGCTCTTCTTAGGTGGGTTTCAGAAACAACATTTATGTTTATTTATTGTACACTGTATTGATATACAGGGCTTCCCGTGAGTAAAGAGAAATATTTAAAGTAGTCATAGTAGACTCCTGAATCATAGAAGAAAAACAGGATTGGTAGAGAAAAGAAATGGAAAGACGGTATATTTTGTTATTTTCACCTATAGGGTACGTTTTCTAATGATATCATATTTAGTTTATTTGTTTTATTATTTATTTTTATAAATGTTTTAATATGTACTAAGATTGAATACATAAATGTTTATTTCTTTATATTTTACTCTATTTATTTTTACTTGGTGCTCATCTATTAGAGAAATTTATTTTTTATTTAAATTTAAAGTCTTTTCTTCCTACTTTCTTTAATCCTACTTATTCATTTTTTATTAAGTAGCGATATTTTGTTTCATTTCTTCAGTATTTTGTATATAGTTTCTTCAGTTCGGTTTTGTATATTTTGTTAGTTTCATAAGGTTCTTATATTTGTTTAATTTAGCTTTTTATATTTAATTTAGTAATTCTGGCCAGAAGTATTTCTTTTGTTATTCTTAGAGGACTTCGTCTCAATATATTTTTTCTATTTTTCTATTTTCTATTTCTAGACCTCAAGAACTACAAAAATGTTATTTATATGGGCCAATTGGAAGACTTTACCGAGAAAGACCAAAGATGGATAGACCATATCGCTAGGATGGAATAAAAGAGAGGGAAAAGGTTAAATGCCCTGAAGGCGTTGGCTCGAGATCGCGATGCCTGGCTTACATGGGCTGAAGCACCTCCACGCTTGAAGACACAAACGAGTCATGCCCGATGATTTCAGCCATTCGCGAGACATGTCCAACTCACCTAAGTTGGTTTTCTTGAATTATTCCCTCTGCAGGTTCAGATTAGCTCTTATGGTCACATCCCTAACGCGATCTCACGTTAATATAGGGAGGAAGGTATTGTTGAAGACAATCTTCTTAGTGGCCTTTGAGACTTCCTTCTTGTCCAAGAAGCCTGACTTGAGATAATAGAAGTATTTTTCTGCCGTCTTAATTCTTTCTTGCATGCCTTCATCAACCCATCCGTACTCGTATGGCGTCAAGGTATGCCTGCATCACCTCTGGCTCCCTGAGTTTAAAATATTTTATTTTGAATTTATTTGTCTGGTTTGACTGCCCTGGTGTGGTTGCGTAGTTAAAAAAGGCCAAGGAGGTAAAACCTAATTCTAAAAAAGGTCTATTTATGATTAAACATTATAAATTAAAGAAACCTATAGTTTCTATATTTGAGGATATTGTTAGTGACATAATATTATTGTCCGATATTAGTGTTCAGAACTTTTCGAAATAGAGATAATTTACTAAGTTTCATATTAAACTGTTCTTATATCTCTTGCAGTTTTTTCCCAAAGTTTTTGAAAACTTTTTGAGGAGTAATCGATTTTTGTTACTAATCAAACCATACTATACACTATGGTGATTTTTAATGAACAGCAAATAGTTGATCGATCATTAATGTTCCCAAACATATCTTTTATATTTAAATTGACTTCATATAATCATTTAATAATCAATGAAATGATAGGTATAAATTGTTACAGTTCACTATATCAATAATTTATAATTGTAAAAAATATTGAGGGATAAGAAAATTAATACTGCTAAAATATATTTTTAATAATAGATAGTCTAAAATCATGGGGAATGGATATTCAGGACGCAGTAAGTTTTTTTTTCGATTTTTGTTGAAAACGTTTAAACCCAAACTTGTGAGTGATGATCACTCGAAAGCTTATGGTGAAACATAGGCAATAAAAAACTGTTTCCTGGCTGACCCTCCACGATATGTTGAACTGTAAACTAAGTTCCTTTAATGATAGTCTTCGACATCTAAGTATAAAACGTAATGTTTAATTACTTATTTTAATTCATGGTAAAATATCTCTTATATTCATTTAATAGTCCATATCGATTAATCTTAAATGATGAATACTAATTACAGATAGGTTACAGAGGATAATGCAAGTCTATTTGGCCTCAATGTTCTCGATTGCATATTTAAGCGAATGTAAGCTAGAGAGGTGCTCAAGTATTCAATTGAGGAGGCTCACTGGAAACCAAGGCGCTTCAAAGGCCTTTGCCCAGTCAACACCAACATGGTGTACACAGCCCGGAATGAGCAAGTAATTGAGGTTTGGTGGGTGCGAGGAGCCCCACAATGGCTGTGGACTTTTTAGCCCCACAAGAGCTACACAGCCTGTGCCACATATTCCCTGATGGCCCGCCAGCTGCGGCTAAGTGCGTTTATTGCTTCCTCCGACGGTTTTGGGTAATGTGCTCAATGCAAGGCCGGGGTATTGCCGTTTTAGAAGTGTTTACTTTCTTTTACAGATGTCCGAAATGTTTTCTCCCTATTACAATTGCACTTTTCCTCTGCTTTATCCTATATATTACTACTGCCTACCCCGTATCCCTTATGAAATTTATTTGTCAATTACTAATTATCTATTTATTATTTATCGGCTTCTCTATGGGTATGATGTTCGCTGAAGGGAGAGGCTGATATTCAAGCAAAATTATACCAATCAAGCGGACAAACAACTACAACAAAATAATTAAAATTCATTAATGACTAAATTGATATTAACCAGAACTGTTGACTGAAGGAGAGCTGAAACCAATGTCTAGAGTTAAATAAAATAACAGATTTATAATTTTAAAAAATTAAATATTATATCGGAAATTGAAGTACTTAAGAATTGTATTATTCAACACGAACAACGTAGAAATTAACACTTAATAACTGAGACCACTTAATATCCCAATACTGTTACAATAATTAACAGTTACAAGCAATGACTTTGTAAAGGTATTCATAAAAGATTCTGCCTCATTTTCTTATTACCTGGAACAAATTTGTTGAACCAAGAAATGAATACTTCTGGACATTTATTTTTTAATCGAGAGATGATACTAGGGTAAATATATTAAATATTGATTGTTTGGAAAAATTAAACAGACTTTACTATTTCTTAACAAGCTGTTCAATAAACTGTTAAAAAGTAATACATTTGATTGAAAATCTAATATATATATATATATATGTGTATATATATATATATACACATATATAGAGAGAGAGAGAGAGAGAGAGAGAGAGAGATTAAATTAATGTGCATTCAAACAAACTATCAGGAATATAATAAAAGTCAAATAATTATTATTTATTAAGATCAATAAATACAACCTAAATATTTTTTTTTTACAATATCCGTGCTTCATTACATTTAAATTACTAATAGATAATACGAAATATGATGTAAACAAAATTTTAAACAAGACCGGAGAATTGCAAAAGTGAGAAATTTTAGGCCGTACAGATAACGCATATACTAAAATATTTGACTTATAGGATTTACCTCATAATAATTTATTTGATAACATGACAGGACTGAAATGGATTTTACTTGTGAAAAAGAACATGTGCACTGTTATATATTTGGTTATGCAACATAATGATAAATGTTATAATAGTTGGGGCCGCGTTGAATGTCAATAAATAGAATCAAAGAACATGTTGCAGACCGATTAATGTTTGTAAAATTTTAAACATGAAGTTTAAAAGTATGTGGTTAAAATGTATAATTTCCTGTTGACGTGTTATTTATAGCAGATCTTTCGCTTTATGTAGGCGAATCACGCTATAAAATAAATATTATAACACTATTATTCCAACTTGTGTATTTTAAATAAGATACACATTTTTTAGTATCATAATTGGCAAAATATTATCAGAAATTATATCTATGACAAATTCTTTGTGGTTAGACTCACAGTTTGATATAAAATCTTTTTTCAAAGTAATAATGTTATGGAAGCCTCGACAAAAATATTAATGCAATTAATATGATTATTAAATTATTATTTTAAAAAAATTGACTTGTAGTTGATTTTTTAAAAAATCCACACATCAAAATTATTAATAAATTATGGTATTTGGCGTTGTAACCTACTTCGAAATGTGATTTTGATAATCAAATAATTTTCGGCTGCATATTAGGGTAGAACGAAAAAAAATCTTATTTATTCTAGTTCGAAAGGTATATCGGTTCAAAAGTTATATATATAATATATATATATATATATATATATATATATATATATATATATATATATATATATATTGTTTTTTAAATTAATTGATTTAGGTTTTAAATTCGTATAATTTCGATACATGTTGTATTTAAAGTACCTATTGACAAATTCGCTTAAGAGCGTTAATATTGTTCATACAAATAATCAATGAATGTGGCCAAAAGACCTATTACAATGAAGAGTAACTAAAACATAAATAATAACACAAATTTACAGTTATGAAAATCTATTAACGAGAACAGATGAGAATTTGGGTTACAATGCTGAAACATAGCTGCTAAGAACAATCAAATAAAATAAAAAAAATAAATGATATTAGAGAGGAACGTTAAATAAATTTAATAGGCATACCATTGTAGTGATAAAAAAAACTGACAAAGGTAAAAAATAATTTACATCTGTTCCTTAAAATGTTTAAATGAAAATTCATAATGGTATTGTAAAAATATAGATCACTACTGTAATCTGCGTAAAGATTAAGAGGGAAAAACATGGTTATATAAACATAAACACACATTTTTTTTTTTTTTTTTTGTATGCTATTACTTATTGTTATTACTTATTTATTAACATTTTCTGTAAATGTGGTGTAAATGTGCTGTATGATCTCAATTATAATTTTCTTTAATTGAAACTGAATGTGATATTTCTTAATAAATAAAATTTAATAATTATGTGGTTGTATAATAAATATTACATATAAAATATCTTTAGATATCCAGGAAAAAAAAAAGTTGAATTATAACCATGTGCCTACCGACTACAACAGATGAAAAAGATTGTGAGACGAAGTTCAGAATCTACACGGAATTATTTCCTTCCTGTGCTTTGTGATTCATCGAAGTATGCTTCTTTCCACCTCTTTATCGATCCCTACTGATCTTCATATTCTTCTTCGTGTTATATTAAGACCATCTTTTAGTTAGTTTCTAATTTAAATACATTTTAAATGACTCGATATTTAATAAGTTATATTTTAAGCATAGTCGTAATAATTTGCTATTCATTAACATTTATTACACTCGTTGTTGATGATTGCCGCTCCAGCCGTAGTACTCTGCTCAAAGATTTTTATTAGCAGAAAATGAAAAGTAAGCCAGTAAAATTAAATTTTATTTTTATCATCATTATAAAATATAGATAAAATCAGACTGATAATTAGTAAACTAATATTTCTTTTTTTATGTATCAATGATGGAGATTTCATTCGCATAAAATCAATACTATTTGGCCAGTTTCATTTCCTAATAAAAGAAGAATTATTAAAGAATACAAAATGATTTATGTATTCCATTATTTTTTAAAATGTAAACGAACCTTTCGTCAAATACCCGCTTCGTAAAATTTACAATCGAATGGAGATACTCAGGGAAGACAGAGGCTATAGAAATTCGAAACAGGTTCGCTCTGATTGATTGGGATATCAACAATAGATGAGAAGTGTCACATTGATTGCGTCCACAATGTGGGACCTCGATCCATCTGTCAATTAACGAAGGATCGCCGTAACCCCTCCCCACCTCCCACCCGGCGGCCACTGCTGTTCCGAATTCTGCTATAGGAGTAGGCTCATCAAAACTTCCAGCAAATAGTTATTTGATTCCTTTGGTTATAGTTTGATTTGTTTTAGCCTTGGAATGTACTTAGAAATACGGTTTCGAGAATCAAATCTCAGTCGAAGTATGCGGGCTGTATATTAAGGCGGAGCGAAAAACATCTATTTTCGACGAACAACTTTCAATATATGAGAAGGGTCGTTTTTCATAGGAAAGGTTATTTACTAAAACAACTTTTTGTTTCAATATATGTTAACAAATATATATTGAAGGTAGTTAGTCGATTGTTTTATATTGAACACGTCCACTGTACTTTATGTATTTTTGTGTATTTTATGAATAAGTTTAGAAAGAGAGAGGAGAGAATATGAGGAGTAGAAAAAATGTATAAGGGGAGAGAAGGAAGAGAAAGGATGTCGAATGATAATAAATGAATGAAAGAAATATTAAAAAAAGAAAAAGAAAAAAATAAATAAATAAAAAAGGAAAAAAATATTAATAATACATATATATATATATATATATATATATATATATATATATATATAAATATATTGTTAATCCTATATAATTGTATATTATTTTTAAAAATTCTCTGTAGTAATTAATAAGTATGCTGTGTTTTTAGCAACTGAATGTAATTGGGCAGCACCATTTTATGATAATAAAGTGATTTTCTCTCGCCTAGGTGATAAATAGTCAGGATGCGGTCATTTTTAGGGTTTTTATTGATACCGACGTTTCAACGCAAGTATGTTGTTCATCATCAGGGCATGTTACGAGAACTGATAATGACCCACATGCTTGGGTTGAAAAAAAAAGCACCAATAAAAATCCTAAAAATGACCTGACTATTTACCACCTATTAAAAATATTTATTTATGTTAAGATATATATATATATATATCGATTATTGGAGTGTTAATTTATAAGCTAATTTAATTTAATTATTTTTAACTAAATAATAA
Organism: Nezara viridula; assembly: GCA_928085145.1. Classification (NCBI taxonomy): domain Eukaryota; kingdom Metazoa; phylum Arthropoda; class Insecta; order Hemiptera; family Pentatomidae; genus Nezara; species Nezara viridula. The sequence goes on from OV725080.1 coordinate 27,877,953, forward strand.
AATCACTTTTACTAACCTACCCGCAAATAGCTTTCCAAAATAATACTCCAATAGTCACAATGTATCTGAACATGTGATGAACAAATTAAAATTCTTTACATACCGTCGCTTTGTTGCAAAAAGTAATCAAATAACTTTCATTAAATTGAATTACTGAAAACTTTGATCAATTTTCTCTCTGTGAAATCAGAACATTGTGGACTTCACAGATTGTAGCTATATTTAAAAAATAAAAGAGTTTGTGTCCTTCTAATGAACCTTTTGTGTTTAAGCGTGGATAAATAAGACCAAAATTCACAAAAACATACATAGCGATTTTTTGTATATTATAATGAATATATATATATTTATACGATATATTATAATGAAGCTTCAAATATTGATTAGATTATTAAAAAATGTAATGAAAAATAATATTTGGAAAATAAATGGATAGAAAGTGATTAAATACCCGCCTACACTTCAATCAGTTTAGAAGTTGAGAAGGGTTATGGAGCGACAGATAAAGAAGAGAATAGAATTCCATAGGATCCCTATAGTGTGCAGGAATAATCCACGTGTATTACGCACATAATGGTTGGACCCTGGGGCATAGCTAAATATGTAAACGATACGCTTCACGAGGCTCATATACAATATATTAACTAATTGAAAAGGCTGCTCCATCAATATAAATCATTAATTTTTGCCCATACTAATAACCACAATGAGCAAGCAAGCAAAAAAACTTTTCAACCGAATATGAAGGTAACTACAGGTATAGTTTAAAAAATACCAATTTCAATAAAATTAAAAATTTTAGGAATACAATTATTTCCATTTTAATAAAAAATGGAATGCTATTTTTCTAGTTTTTAATGCATACATTATTACGGCATAATCTAAAACTTTTTCTTGAAAAATATCTTAGTGAACTATTTGTTTTTCTAATTAGATATTTTTTTTTATCTTAGTGTTTTCGTCGTGGCATATTAAAGGGTAGATTTAAAATTGTTCTCGGATGGAGAAGAAAACCATCCCCATATTACAGATTCCGTAAAGGATCTGATGTTGTGATTTCATTTCGACGGCTAGTCGAATAGACAGTCAATAGCAATTGAATTCCATTACTGGAGGAGAATCAGAATTCAGAACACACCTCCCTTCCTAGCTCCCGAAGGTCTTCTCCTATTGGCTGGTTAGTTAAACCTTCTCAAGGGACTGTCCAATTAATTTATATCTCTGCCCTCAGATTTCTAACCGGTTCAAATCACTTGTATACTTACTTTTTTTCTCATTCGCCATTAATTAATTGTTTCAACACTTGACGTTCTCTCAGGTATTCCGAGACTGATAATCACCAAATTTTCCAAGATAGTATCTTTTTGATGTTCTTCTATTCTAATTCTTGAGAACAAAAAAAACATCATATATCCTTGACCTCATTACTCTAATTTCTTCAATCCTCACCTTTGATATCCACACCATAACTTTCTACTTCTATATACCTCTCACAAGGTAGCAACACAAAAGTTTTCTACCTCGTTTTGGAACACCATTCCTGAAGCTTCCTCACTAACCTCATTTACACAACGCTTATTTTTTTATCTACTGAACTATCAATCTTCCTGGAACATATAAACAAAAAACATCCATGCATGTTAGTGTAAAAATGTATATACACCGTTAACCGGGGTTACTTTGGGATTAGAGGGTGACTATCACTATAGTTTATTTTGAATTTGAAATCACCTGGCAGACTGGAACATTATTATATCTGCGACACCTGTGGATAGTGTGTTAAGTGCAATTATGTAATTTTTTAGGTATTACACCACAAGGTGATTTTTCTCCCTTTCTTTGTGTCTAATAGGCTCTTATCCACACATATATTATTACAGTAAGGCTCGAAATCGGTTTTGTGCCAAATATAAGCTACTGCCATGCTCAAATACCATGAATGGGGTACCGTTGGATTCAGAATTTCAGGGTTAGCGAATCGTATTCTCCACTTTTGTTTTTCTTTCTAAAATAAATAGTCGATACAAACATTTTGCTAGGCTTCGATACTGGAACGGTGGTAGGTCTGTAGATCAATACGGGAAAAAAATGGATCTTGAAGATTTTGATGCGCATCCACACAACCTTACATTAATTGTAGTACTTTCATTGAATAAATGTCTTATTTCGTCGACTTGAGGCCTCTATGATCGAGAGAGGAGGAGTTTATATTATTTATCGATGGTGTTTTTGATCGGCAAGCCATATCATCATTAATTCTTCACCGAATCTCAAGATTGAGCCACCAATTAGGAAGGCTTCCTTCTCCTTTAGGCGGACAAAATAGTCCAATCACCTCGAAAATTCAGACAAACAAGTTATAAAAGAAAACTAACTTTATTTGTGAATAACCAAGAAAGTGCACACTTTTCTCTTGGCTGTGCCAATGATTATATAAAAAATTAGTAAATTCCCAACAGAAGGGAAAAAAATCATCGAAATCGCACAATTTTTAGCAAATATACAACTTATTGAAATTTGTAAACATGTTGGTTCCAAACATTAATGAAGATTTAAATTAATTTTTATTTCTTTTGTCAATTATATTTATCGATAAAGTAAAAATTGATTTCTTTATCTTTTGATAAGTTGTATTATTTTATGTTCTTATTAGTTTGGCATTTGAAAACAATATGTTGTACGACTTTTTCGCACGGGCCTACTAGTGGATGATGGATCGAAATCGAAAATTGAACTCGCATCTGTGAAAATTCTAAACTTTCAATTGTATTTTACCTAAAATATGATTTTTTCACTTAGCACTATTCACAAATGCCACAGATATAAAAACTAAAGGAAAGCTGTCTAAATACATAAAATGTTTTGGCCCGCCACGTTATTTCATATTCAAAATAAACCTTTCTGTTTATTACATTTTCAAAACTATATTTAATGTTTATAATTTAGAATAAACAAGTATATTATCCGATTTAGCCATCTTATTAAGAATTACAACAAATATGCATATACAATCCAGTTAAATTATAAACTAAAGCATAAAATAAAATAATTGAACTGAATACTTTAATTTTTTTTTTAAATTGTACCAATGCAGCCAGATTAATGATGTTTTAATGTACATTGTTGTTATTGTTAGGATACTAAATGTACCAGAATAATAATAAACTTTTCTTTCTTCTATGAAGGCCACCTCCGATTTCTGACATTCTTAAAACTATATTTTGATATGAGGATTTAGGAAAATTGATAATGAACTCTATAAAGATTTAAGTTGCTTAATAATTACTCTATTTAAATACTTATGTAATAGATCGATATCCTTGATGTTTGACTTCTTTGCTTGATAATACAAATACAAAAGATATTGTTCTTTTGCTTCTCTCTTTATTTTGCACTTATTCGTTCAATCAGTTAAATTTACTTCAATGATATTTCTTTTTTTCTACTACTAAAAACGAAACAAAAAAAAACTATATTTCTTTTTATTTATTTCTTCACTTTAAAACGTAAAAAAAAAAAAAAAAAAAAAACAGCTATACATCAAGAACTAAAACAGGCAGTGGAAGACAATCCAAGCTCCAAGCCAACACATATACTCGGCGGAAACAGTAGCTCTTACAAATACAACTTTTACGGCCTATATTTCAGTAGCAACTGCTCCATGTTTCTCACCCTAGGACAACTTGCCCCTTCGCTTTTTTATCCAGACTCGACTCTTTTATCACTTCGGAGGATGGGGAGGGATCCAGTGTCTCTCTTAGTTCGGAAAGGATGCTAAGGGTACAATATCTTCTGGATAGTAATAATTCGACAGATAAATATATTTTTAATTAACTAAGGTGAATAAAGATGGACTTTGGAAATATAAATCAAGTGCATTTTCGAATATTTGGTAACTTTACGCACAACATAAAGAATTTTCTATCTCATCGTGTATATTATTTTACATGCTTTTATTTTGAGATATTGCTCATTTGACAAACAATTTTCTCTATTTTAGATTGTAATTAGTGCCTTATATATAAAATAACTTGAAAAACACAATAAATAATAAAAACAATATTACTAACTAGGGAGGAGTCATGTCCCCCATTTTACAAGCATACAACTGTTCATTTAATTGTACAACTCGTAGCTCAAATTGTATAACTTTAATTTACATGTATTTTGTAGTACCTATTGTATATTTTTTATCAACATAAAATTTACTGAAAGAAATCACATTTCGGACCAATTTTTAATTTCTTTAAAAATATATGTTATACATCGCACCTTATTGCCAATTTATATTTTTATAAGATTATAATTATTATTATTGCAAATTTATAACCATAATATATATTCAACTTGTTAAGCTTCATATAAGCCCTACAATAATTTGAGCCTTTTATTTCTAATATTTTCATTGTATATTGTGCTTCCTTTTCTATTTGGTAATAATTATAATTATATCATAATATAATATAAATAATATAATAACTAATATATTTTATTCAAGAGTAAATGCCTAGATCGAAAAATAACTGCTGTCATTTAGATAAAATCAAATTACCACCTCCAGATGAATACCATTTTCGTTAAAAATTTGAATTTTTTTTTTGTATTAGGAGAATAGGAGATAACAGATATACAATTAAATGAACAGCTGCATAATTTCGAAAATAATCGCCTGATAAGTTGAGCTCCTCTTATCTTTCTACTTTCCTAATACTAAAATAAAATATGAAAGTTACTAAAAACTTGTTTATATAATAGAGAGAAAAATGATAAAGTTTATAGATTAAATAAATATATATTACAAGCAATAACTATAATTTAGAACTACACTGAAGACAAACTCCGATATCCCAAAATTGCGCGGATACGTAGAGATCAAAGTTGGAAGCAATGAAACCACATGAAAAAAAATTATTTTTTTTTCATCTTTAAATTGGTTATTCATTATATATAAAATAATTATTAACCAATTTTCTTATCTATTTTTACATTCAAAAATACACAAAGAAATAAAATTGTCTTTGTCAATATTAAAAATATTATTTTAGTTATATCACTTATGTTTTTTAACGTTTCGGACCCGTTACCTATCTTCATACATGTTTTATACATACTATTACCACCCATCTAAATGTTTGCAAAACTATTTGTCAATATCATTCTTTTAGATGAAAAATTGGTTTGTGGCAGTCAAGATTTTTATTTATGGATTTTTTTCTTTCTTATGTTATTTAGATATGTAGATAACCATTTAACAATTAGGGTCTGCAGTATTTTCAACATGTTTTTTACATACCATATCTCTCATTAGCAATTGTCTTTGCAAAGTTTTAACCGTTTTCCCACTTTTTCCGTTTTAACCGCTACATTTAATATTCGGACACACAGAGCTTCTTGTAGTTACAATTCTCTCATTTAATTCCTTTTTTTCATGTTATATTTGACTGCATTGGATTTACTGATGGAAGATAGAACTTATATTTTTGTAGAGAATAAGTCTAGCAATTGTGCCTTTTTCTCCATCATACAACCTCAAGCCTTCCCATTCGTTCTAGAATGTGAATGTCATGACTTATATTCTAGGCCCTCACATGAAATGGGACAACTTCGCTGAAAAGCAATCTGCATTCATTTTATCTTCTTTGACATGAGCGGATAATGTTCGTCCATTAAAATAATTTATGTAATTTTAGCTTTTAATCCGAAAAATATTATAAGTATTTAAATAAATTAAATAAACCATACAGGAGGAGAACCATGTTAAACAAGTAGATAACCAAGGAGCCCAATGAGACCAACATTGGTAAAATCCATTATAACTTGATGATCCCATTTGGTTGATAGTTGGTTTAGGCCTAATCCCCTCTAGATAGCGCCGCTTGTTAAACTTTCCAATATCTCATCCACTTTATCCTCATTTAAATCTATCTCCTAGATATTTTTAGTAAAGGAACGAAACCTTTCTATATTTAAATGGAATAAAAAATAAAATAAAATTTTCGGTACCTAAATCCTTTAAACATAATTTGTTAAAAAACATCTCTGAGGAATTTTTCAAGGTATATTGTTCAGCTATCATTTTTTTTTACATCCAAATATGATTTCATTTTTCTGTCTAGAAAAAGTTTTTTTTCCTTACTTATTTGTGAAGATGATAATTTTTTATTTACTTCTGTAGAAGTTAGTAAAACTTATTCCGGAAAATCTCATAAATTTCCATCTCAAAACTCCCCAGGCAACCAAACATCGTTAAAACTCGCATCCTGTTTAGCCTACAAACGCCCGTAGGTAGTTCGTTAAGAAGTTTCTCGAAGGGCATTCCTTACCCGAGAGACAGTTCCTGAAGAAAGATGTTTCTCAAGAACTCTTGGAAGGACACCCCAGCGACTGATTCGGGTCAGAGGTGTTTGTCATGCTAACTCTTCGACCCTTCCTCATCTGCTCCTAACCTTATTTTCTCGCTAATGTATTATACTCCAACCTGGGCTGCTAGAAAGTGATTTAATGTACTCGCATAGATCTTAGCAATGAATCAATATAAATAATTGTTACCCTCAGTAATATATTTGTAATTTTTTATATTAATAAAAAAAAACTGTGCATCAAGTACAAGCACAAAAAAAAGTTGTGATATTAAATATAAAAATTTCTGATAAAATTATATTTTATATTAGAATAACGTAAACAAAATTGAATAAAAAAGCAAATCGACTGTAAAAAATCAGTTTATCCATCCTAAGAGAATATACTCTCATTCCCGGATAAATCTCAAGACTTTCAGTGTTGTATTTACCGATATAAAAACTAAATCTATTAGCAGAAGACGTCGACTAAATTCAACTAATTTTGTATTTGAATTAAATCATCTCAGAAACAGAAAATCGGACTTGGATACTGTAATCTAGAGAAATATTCAGGATTTCATCGGGGTTTTTACTATCGGGAGTAACGGGTTATTATTGGTAATTGTATTTCGAAGCGAGTTAGAGAGACAAAAAGAGAAAAATATAGGGTAAAAAAACAATTTATAACGAATTTTTTTGAACGTTTGAATATCTTAAAAACTAAAATTTGGACCTGCATTCTGTAAGAAACAGAAATTTTCAGCATTTAATCCTCTTTGTAATGAGTTATAACTGTATCTTAATATGACGCTGAGTTAGAGAGCTGGAAAGAGAAAAATAAAGCGCCAAAAAAAAAAAATAAATAAAAATAAAAAATTAAAAAAAAATTAAAAAAAAAAAGACTGTTTAATTTATTAAGCCAATCTCTTCCACTGATGTCAGCAGTGTTGCCCAAATGCGAGACCTAGATGAGTCTTGGTCATGGTCTTGGTCTTAGTCTTAGTCTCTAGCAATTGTCTTGCAGTTACTCATTAGCTTATTACTATAGAGATATTACTGTAATTTTTTAGATAGGAGAAACCTAGCTAAGCCCGAATAAAAATTAGAGGAGTTAAATGCAAAACTATATTGGTCATACCAATTATTAACATGTAGCAACTAAGATTATCAAGTATTAGTAACTATTTTGCCTTAATTTTCGAAAAAATTAAAAAATCGATTTTTTTTACCAGTCCTGGTCTTGGTCTTGCAACAGTTAGGCGAGCCTTGTTCTTGGTCTTGCAAAGTGGACCGATTTAAGGCAACACTAGATGCCAGGAATATTGACCTAATAATCATACTATTGGGCTGATTATTATTTGACTGCTGTGGACTATTATTATAAAACTGACTTTGACAGATATAAAATATAAAGTGTAATTTCAGGGTCTTATAAGGAAATCTTTTTAGATAAAAACAGAGCTAATTCAAGGCGACAGCTTGTCTCCCATACTTTTCAATATAATCCTGGATAAAATCATGAAGGAAATCTGGAAAAAATTGCCCAGGAGCCATAGTGAGAAACAATAGCAATCATATAAAAGTGAGTGTTTAAATCGATTTTTTTTACCAGTCATGGTCTTGGTCTTGCAAAGTACAAGACCAAGACCGATTTTGGGCAACACTAGATGTCAGGAATATTGACCTAATAATCATGCTATTGAGCTGATTATTATTTGACTGTTGTGGACTGTAAGTAAGGGTATTGTAAGTATCTATAAGTAGGGCCGAATCCGTTAGAATAAGGGTTAGTATGTCTATAAATTTTATTTGCATATTATAAACTATTGTTGTTATATTATAAATAACAATACAGTATTAATAAACTATATCATAAACCAATGTTAATAACCATAGAGGAATTTCACTACTATCAGATCCATACAAGATTTTCTCTAAAGTCCTACTGAATAGACTGGAACCACAAATAGATCACAAAATAGGAGAGCACCAAGGTGGCTTTAGAAGAGAGATGTCCAGTCAGGAGCAAATCCTAAGTCTTAAATTGCTCATAAAATACTACACTAGCAGAGGGAAAAAGCTTTACATTTCCTTTGTTGGCTTTAAACAGACTTTTGATAACGTGGATAGAGAAACCTTACTGGAAATCTTGAAAGAATATGAATTATACCAGAAAACCACAAAAATCTGATAAACTGACTCAGACAGATATAAAATATAAAGTGAAATTTCAGGGTCTTATAAGCAAACCTTTTCAGATAAAAACAGAGCTAAGTCAAGGCGACGGCTTGTCTCCCATACTTTTCAACATAATCCAGCATAAAATCATGAAGGAATTCTGGAAGAAAAATAGCTCAGGAGCCATATTGAGGAACAATAGCAATCATATAAAAGTAAGTTGTTTAGCGTTTGCAAACGATCCTGCACGTTTCATAGATAATAAATAAATACCCTACAAATAATATCAGAAAAATCAGGCCAACAAATACCATACGAAAATACAGAGCTCATCTGTGTTTCCTTTACAACGACTATTTTAAACATTTGGAGTAAAATATCTCAAATTTCAAGTACCATGGAGAATTAAGGAACCAGTTTGCAGAAATAGATATATGTTTTTATTAGTCGTATAAATGTGAAATTAAATGTTCTATTCTATTTTTTATTGATGTTTTTTGTAAATACCTTTGTGAATACCGAACAAAATATAGTTTAAACACAATTATGAGTGTATATATTGTAATTTTTTTTTATTTTGTTATATAGAATAAAAAAATATATATTTAATATTATTAAATCTGCCTTGTTGATGTTTTCACTTCTATTACGTGGTGTTATGCACACACTTCATTTTTTTTAGGCAAGTGAATTTTTAAAAAAAGTATAGCATGAAATTTATAATGCTCAGATGAGACCAGGTGGTTCTGTCCCGTTCTCATGACGTGAATTCGTAGTTCCTATTTTATTCCTTGAATACTGACTCTAACCGCTGACGGAACTCCTAGTTCCCCGGAGGATGATCCTAGAGCGGAGAAGAAGAGAGGTAGAAAGTTGACATATTAAAAAAACATAAGACATCTGCCGCAGACCTTACTGTTTGCCCCCCCCCCTCTCTCTCTCTCTTCTCCTCCCAACCTCTAGGTCAACACGCCTTTTCCTTATCTTCTCACCAATTCATCCTTATTTATTATTTTTCTTTCTTTTCTTGCCCCTTCTCCCAGTTTGAATTTTTGTTCTACATAAACATAAACGTTTCGAAGGTATAAGAATAACTATAATGTATAGGAACTATAAAAATATATATATTTTTATATATCAATGTTTCCTAATATTTCTGTTCGAAAGATAACTTCTGAGAATATACTTATCTAATCAAGGTTTTATGTGAAGTATCCACCGACAAGAATTATTTTGTCAAATAAGTCCAATATAACTCTCTCTCCATTTTTTTTTGGGCACATAATAGCCTATATTTTAAAGTCTATGATTTATCTTTTGAAAATTCAATCTAAAAAGAATTTGTTAAAGAATTTTTTTTTCTACGAAAATCGTATGCTTAGAGGACAGAAGTAGGCGATACCTCAAAATAATCAATATTGGACTATGTAGGTATCCTTACAATCCCTGAAAGCTTCATCAAATCGTGCTATGGCAAGTTAAAAACTATTTAACCTCAAATAACTGTAGAATAAATATAACTTCACTTTCCGTATGTTCTCTACCTACCACATCCCATTGCCATTATATTATTAACAATTAGTTGAATGAATTTCAATTTTTAGCGAATTTTGATTCAACGGATATTAGACCGTTTTTATAGGACCGTAATTTATAGTATAAAAATAGATTAAATAAAGCAGAAAGTTAAATGAATGCCTTTCACTCTTCTTCATTCATGATTTTATTCATCGACCCCCTTGTATTTCTTTTTTCTAAATAAAGATTTTTCTAAGGTAAAGAACTATGCCAATTGATTTCTGAGTTCACTTTAATACATAGGGGAAATTAATTTTTAAAAAACACTAACTTCTCACTCACAGAAAGGAATTCGAATTACTTAGAAATCACTATTACCTTTTTATTTAGTAGTATCGATCCAACTATGAAACTTTGAGATAATTCGCTTAACGGAGAATAACTAGAAAAGAAAGATAAATTCTTGATAATTTATGATTATTCTTCTACTGAACTTCCCAGTCATCGATTGGAAAATATTCTTTTCCCCTCTTCTTACCAACCTAGATTATCACTAGAAAGACTTAGCAACAAGAAATTTTAATATTATTGGAGAAATTTGATCCCATAAAGAGTCAAGTATCCCACTTTGAAAGTAGTCCATCAAATTTAAATATTGTATTTATAACTGTCTATTAAAAAACATTTTTTCACTTGGTGATATTTATTAAACTATACTATTTTTAACAGGCATTTATGACCCTAGGGTTTTACGTTTCAAAGCCCAAATAAACAAAACAACTATACCAATAGTAGGCCTACGGCCGTGCTACCGGGGTAATTGCGCTAGGTCGCTGACTCTGAGTGGAGCCCGTTGGGGTCCCCGATCATCAGGGAAGCTAGCCACTTGTTAAGAATTCTAAAAATATAAATAAAATGTATTAAAATAATTAATTTTAGCCTATTAATAAAGTAATATTCTTATCAGAATATTGAATGAAATAATATTCAAATATCGCATGATATAAAGCAGCATAAGAAGTCATTTGTTTTGATGGTTGGTTAGGGGTGGTTCCCTACGTTTAGGCTATACGGAATTTTCCCGAGTGAGAGTGTGAGGGCGTGGAATTTAAAACTCGTACTTTTTTTTTAAATCTCATATTCAAGTCATCTGGTTGCCAGACTACCCACGGTGCTGTGCACACGCGTTAGCCCATTCGGTCACTACGTCCCCCTGTTACCCCAGTCTCTAAATTCATAGGTAATACCTTCGTTTTCGTAGTTTCCAGCTGGTCAGATAAACAGATGAAAACTGAGAGCATTGTAAATTATTTTTCTGTGTGAAAAAGAGTTTGGCGCGTTCTTTCCATATTTTGGCTCATTCGCCCTTTAAATGATTCAAATAAATGCGAACATAATAGAATTTTAGATAGATTGTAATTGTTACTTTTCCCTCTGAAATTTTCTGAAATAAATAAATAGGGGTTCCAATTATTGAGCCGTGCCTAAGACCTTTGCCTATTTAAAGGGGCTGTTTGAAGATAAGGACCTAATGCTGATAGAGCATGAACGCTCACCAGCTCGACCGCAGATTACGGCGGAGTAGCCGGAGTAAATTACATTGATCCTGACAAGATGTCCTCCCTTGGAGTGAGCCTCTTCCTCCAGCGTCCTTTGATGTCCTTCAACTCCAACTGTTCTTGCCGGGGACTTTGAAGTTTCATTTGGGTCTCTATCTGCCAGCGCGCCCGAGAGGACCCTCTGTGTACTTTGCATTATCTCATTATCTGTGATGAATGGGTTAGTTTAGGGCGTTTCAGTTACTTCTTCCATTACCTCAAGTAGTGATTTATTTTTTTAATCCTTTATCTCACTTAATTTAAGTTTTATGGGCGATCGAGAGGCCAAAAATGTGACTTACAAAAGAAATTTTGTTGAGTTGAAGTAGCGACCGCCATCCTTTACTGCTAACTGTAACTTTCGGTGTATATCTTGGGGAAATTTCTCACAATAACGGCAAACCCCTATAAATATAGAGTTACTAAAACAATCTTTATTTAGTAATATTAATCTATCAATGTTAAGAATACGATTAAGCAAGGAGATTAAAGTGTAGCAAGTTCATAATTAAGAAAGTTTACGAGCTGAATAGTTTGGTTAATTGGAAAATATCACAAGCAACAAGAAGGTTTCGTTCAAAAAAATAAATAGAAAACTTCACACAAATATGATTCCTACTTTCGATGCCATTAAATATATCTATTTATTATTATTATTATTTTAAATTATTACTAATATTTTTCTTATATACTATTAAACTCTTACACATATCTTTCATTACAGATAATCATGTTCTTATTGTAATGTATTAACATATTATCCAAAATTTACATAATTAGGTTTATATTGACAGATGCACCTTTTGTTTTTCTTTGCGAAAACTTTGAGCTTATTTATGAAAACAATTTTTTTTTTTTTTCTTTCTTATTTCCTGGAATTGTATATTTATTCTGTTCATCAACGCCCGTTTGTTCTTTATTTGTGTTCTCTGTAGATAACAAAAAAAATTTAAAAAATTAAAAAAAATTAAAATAATACATTTCTATATTCTGTTAAATAATCTATAGGTTTTAAGAAAGTTTATAACTGTCGTATATTTGATTCGGCATTATTTAATATAGCTGAAATATCTGGTCTAAGAAATAATCTATTTGAGTTTGTGGTATTATAGGGTCATTCCTGAAAAATATGGCTGACAGTGAGAGAGCAATTGCAGTATTGGCATGTTGGAGGAGGTTGTTGATAATATATAAATGAGTCAAATTTGTGTGACCTATTCTCAACATAGTCCAGGGCTTTACCGATTTTTTGATAATTTTAAACTTCCTTGGTGGGATTTAATTCCACATGAACTTCTAGCTGTCTGATATTTCTCTTTTTGAGAGGAAGACTCATTTCTAGACGTAACAGGATAGCAGAGTTTTATTCGTTTTATATATAGATTGTTCAATTGAGGTTTTCTTTACTTTTTTTTTTAAATTTTAATTATTGTTCCAAATTTCAAGACAAGAAGTAGTATTTTCTTTTTGTACAATTTTGTTATTCTAAAGAGACTTTGTCCCAGAATAAAATTGCTTTCTATCTCTCTATCAATATATAATTATTTGTCACTATATGATTTTAGTGCTACAGCATTGAGCAGCAACATGCTGTTATGATTACAATACTTCATATAAGAAATGAATACGTGATAAATAAAAAATATTTTATTAAAAGGTTGACAAAAACATCCCAACTGAAAAAGAAATAAGAAAATGAATACTTTGTCATTCTCTTTCAATGCATGCATCATATCGATCTACTGGTTTTAATCATTCGAATCCAACACCCTCAAAAAAAAATAAACACACATTTTTTAGAAGTGTATTGCAATTTCTCGAGCAATACTGGGGGGTTACTAAAGTTACATCGCCTTAATAATCTCGCCCAACACGGCCTCTTGAGGTATTTTCTTGGCAAGCCCATATTATTCTTAATTTGGTCAAAAATTGGGTCAACCTTTTTTGGAATAAAATATATTTTATTCGATATGCCCATTAGTGTGAATGTAGTCTTACTTAGTAATTACTATTGTCTAAGTGGGGGAATGTTATATAATCAAAAATTATATGCCTATATTATTCCATAAGCTCATCTGCTTTGGCCCAAAGTAAGAGGAAAAATGGAAGCTATGGTTACAGATTGTCCCCTCATTTATTTATTTATATTATTTTGCCAAAACATGTTTTGTTTTTTTCAATATTCTATAGAAATGGTAGCTAATCTTCTGATTATATTTTTAATATACCATTCCTAAACCAATTGTTATCTTTTTCACTTCAAATGTAACTTTTTCTATTTCTAATATAACTATTTACTAATCGAATATATCCTTTTTTATTTCAAATGTAACACTTTCTAATTTAAATGTAACCCTTTCCACATCAAATTTAACCTTTAACAAATTATTTCACGATCGAAAACAGTTATATTTTATTTGGATACTTACATTTGTATTGGAAATGGTTCCATTTAAAAATGGAAAAAATTTATTTTTACAGGATTAGATTTGAAACAGAAAGGATTACAGTTGGCTTGGAAATGCTATTTATAGTCGTATCTTTTATATCGAAATTCAAATAATTTTCAACCATAACCCCAGACTTGCCTCACTGAATTTACAAAATCACTTATTAAATTTATCAAATTGGTATTCACTTTAGGAAATTAGATTAAATCATGACAACTCACAAAATATAACATTTACACTTGGACGAGACACATGCCCACCAGTTTATATCGGCGACAACCAAATTCCTCTGACTGACACTGTACGTTATCTAGGACAATTATTCGACAGAATGATGACGTGGGGTCCACATCTCAAAATGAAACGAACGACTTTGAACAAACGATTGAAAGTACTATACTCCCTTTTTTTCAAATCAAAATTGAAAACCAGACAAAAGCTAAATACGTACACATACCTACTGAAACCCATATGGACTTACGCCTCACAAATTTGCGGTTTTGCAAAACTTGCAAGACGCACTTACAAAAACTACAATCATTTCAATCCAAAATTTTAAGACTAATAACAACATCTCCCTGGTACGTAAACAACAAAACGTTACATACTGATTTAGAACAATCAACTATCGACCAACACATACGTACTCTCTACTTCCGATTTCATCTTAAACTACATGGACACCACAACGGACTTTTCAACGACATGGGCACTGCTGACATGCCCATCAGGAGACGACTAGAGAGGAGCTGGGTACTAATCTTCCTTATGCCTTAAATGACAATTTTCTATACAATGAAATTACATCTGCTTATTGTCAATACTATGACAGGCTTGGATAGAAGTATGAAGATAGAAAAAATAAAATAATTTTCAAGAACCCATGACAACAGGAAAAAAAATTTTAATACGAATAAAAACTTATAACAAACTTTAAAAAAAAATTAAAATAAGAACTTTTGAGGCAAAATATGTCTTATAACAGGTTTTTTTTATAAGAATCTAGGAATAAACTGAATTTCAGGAAAATAAATGTATCTATTTTTTATGAGCGAGTAATTTAAAAAGTATAAAATTTGCTTATAAAAAATTTTAAAAAGTTAAAAATATAATAAAAGCTACTTTTTAATCTCAAGGTATGTAGGTCACGTTTACAGCGTGGAATATCGGTCCCGCCTCAGAGTGAAATACTCCCTTTTTACTTTACTTTTTTTTAAGAAAGTTGTCTTCAAGGATTTTATCTATAATAGTTTCTCCTCTCTGGCGGGCCTCTCGGAATTGAAAAATAGAACTAGTCCAAGATATAGTGAGCCACCGGTTTCCTATCAAACCCTAGTCGAGCTCTGCTATAAAAGAAGGTAAGGAGATTTACAATACTTACTTTCCAATTGGAATTTATGTTACTCAATGTCATCCTTCCCCGACCGAACTATTTAGTGGAGTATTATAAAAAAATTGTTGGTTACATCTAAACTGGTATTCGGTAGATCTCAAAAAGAAAAGGATTTTCCTGTCGAAGTATTGTAATGTCTGAAACCAAATGCGGCCGCGTTTTACGTCCATAAAGAACCGTAGGTAGGATTATGGATTTATTTATAATTATTTTAGAGTTTCGAGACAGGACAAAGCGATAGTTTTGTCGCAAAAAATAAAAAGCGTTTCTGGCCTCTGAACTAACTTTAATCTCGTCTTCTATTTCGTTGTTTCTAGTTATCTTAGATATCCAAACATCTCTACATGTACCTTTTATATCGATGTGACTGAAATTGTTGCCGTTTTTGCAGCTAACCATATATTTTGTCTTTTTAATTTTTTATTTCAATCCCCTGTCATTTATTTAAATTAAATTTTAAATATATATATATATATAATATATATATATATATATATATATATATATATATATATATATATATATATATATTCCAAGTGGAAAGAAATAGTCCAAGACAGGCTGAGATGGAGCTGGCTTTTTAAGGCGGCAAAAGGCCTATATGGACCCTAAAGACATCAGAAAAAAATTCCAAATGCAACCCTATACTTTATATAATTTATTTATTTGAAAGAAGTGAAAATAAGGAAACAAATGGGTACTCAGAAAATTTCTTACGGCGAAGCGAAACAAAAAATATTATCTCCGAACCATAAACCGTATGCTAAAATATCAGCCAACAGTGCGAAAATCGATAACGACTTTTTTCCAGACTATATATAAATCCCAATTGAAAAAATCAAAAATCGATCATGTTCCACTGAGGAATACTTTCTAGAAAACGATTACTCAAAACAATTCAGATGAGACATCAGTATCATCTACAAATCTATTATTTCTGGAAATTTATATTCATTCCAAAAAAACACTTATCCTTTTTTCTCCTTTGCTCAATTATCAACATTTATCATACTTTATATTGAGCTTTTTTGTATAAACTAATAATGGGAAACAGCTAATTATTGAAGATCAACCAAGGCACTTTAGAGGAAGGAATTTGGAACATCGGGAATTTAAGCCTTGTTAGATGACAATAATAGGGATATGTCCTTAGCTAAAATTAAATATATTTAAATTTCACATTGATACACCGATTTAAATCAAAATCGTTAGTCCCGTTTTCGAAAAAAAATTGCGAAATATAGTGCATATTGGTATGTATGTGTTCTTTTTATTTATTTATTTTTAGGTTATTTTATTCTTATTTATTGTATATATATTATTTTTCTATATAATTTACTTTATCTATTATACGCAGATTGTTAACGTGATCTCTGAACACTATTATAAATGTCCTTTGAGACAGATTGTAATATTTTTCAATAAATAAGTTTAAAAAATAACCAAAATTTATTCTATTAACAGAATTTCTGGAAAATGTTCTGTAACATAGCAGGTATATATTGTAACCAAGATTAAGAAATCTTATCTCTTTTGTTTCCTGTGACTGATTATTAATTCATATTTTAGCATGTGTATGTGCTCTTATCTCATATATCTTGACTTTCGCTACTTTTACACTACTACTAAATAAGTGTCTTTTTTGTTGTTTTTATTATGTTTATTATCCTTAAGTATGTTCCTATTTATCTTTAATTGTATATATTAATTACGTTTTAATTCTCTCTTTTTCCTTGTATTTTATTTCTTTTTATTACAAATAGTATTAATTCCGTAAATATTTCTTTCTGTAAATAGATCTGTTAACCTTTTTTGCTACTTTATAAAAATATCCAACCTAACCCCTTCTCACCTGAGCTAGCATGGTAGAATAAATATTTAATAATGGCCAAATAATAGGTGAGTATCATATGTCTTCTAGATTTTTCTCTTTAGAGATGAAAGGCTGGTAAAGCCAGGCGCTGAAACAAATAAAAATTCTGATAGAAAATTATATTTACGAAAACTTATTTTATCATCTTTTTCTTATCATTCCTTTGGTCATAATATTTGCCTTAAATATGTGTGTTAAATACGAATTTCAGTTTCGTACGACTTATCGTTTTTGAGGTAAGCTGTTCACTTACACACATACGCTCATAGACTTAGCGGGCCTCGAAACAAGTATTTCTCTTGAAAACTCTGATTCGAAAATTTTCACGAAAGCATTATTTTCCCTTACTATATATTCCATATTGGTAAATGAAGGTAAAAATGTAACTATCTGATAGAGCACCAAAAAAAAAATATTGTTTCAACATTTGTTCTCTGTTTCTATTATGCTTATTTCCACTTATATGGAGGTAATATACTTGAGTTGTAGCTTATATATGGTGGTATTTTGTTGCAGACGGTGGGGTGCGACACCTGCAGCTCAGTGGACAGATCGACTCTGACCGCCCCGCCTAGGTTGGCAGCACCCGCCCTGGGACCGCTGAGCATGGCCGGCGAGTGGGTCTCCACCAGGTGCGAGGTGAGGCCCATGGGGCTCTTTCTCAGGAGGCGTCTCCGGGTATCAGGTATTATTATATATATATATATATATATATATATATATATATATATATATATATATATATATATATATATATATATTTTAATGTAATACAAATATAAAGGAAGGAGTTGGCGGTCATAAATAGGCTAAACTTTCATTTTATATCGGTGAGCCAATACTAAAATAGTACAGAATAGCATTTTTAGGTAGGCATCAACTAAATTTTATGGGAACGGTAAAAATTTTAAATGGCGCAGACTACAGAAATCTTTATTTGTATTTAAGAGCATCCACTAATTATAGATGTGAATTAGTGAGAAAATATAATTTATAATAAGAGGTATCTGAGTTTATGTTCATGTATATTTGTATATTATGTAGATATATTCATATTTTTATATTTACAAAGAATTTTTAGTTAAAATTAAGATTTTTTTTTTTAATTAAGTACACCCGGGACTGCTGTACAAACTCCGAAAATTCCTACCAACTACATACTTCCTCACGAATCGACAAGAAGCAGCTCGACGTTTCCGACTACTTCAACACTTACTAGATAAACGCTCTAACATTCTAATTAATTATAAAAGACTCATTTACATGACTATAATAAGGCCTATTTGGACTTACGTAGTTGAGCTATGGGGCTCCACAAAACCTTCAAATTCCTCTCGCATCCAATCCTTATAATCCAAAATCCTTCGTAAAATCCTCAATGCCCCTTACTCTGTTACAAATAAAATTATCCCTTATGACCTTAATGTTCCTTATGTATCAAATTTGGCCCAATCCAGATATCTGTCCTTCCATAATAAACTTCATAACTATCCACCAACCTTCTTGTTTCTAACCTTGCTTCCTATTCAATTCCTGATAACCCTCCGAGGCGTCTGAAAAGAAGATGGCCACGTGATCTTCTAATATAGACATATTATTCGAGTGCTACCAATGGGTAGTTTCTCAATATGTGTTTCATGCCATTATATCCATGTGCGAATTTACCAGATGTGTTTTTTGTATACAGTTGTAAATATCATATAAATAAATTTTTAAAAAAAATAATTAAGTAGATAATATTGCAATTGGGATCTTGTTAAATTAAAACTGTGAATTCTTAAAAGATAAGATATCTCCACGAATAAAGTTTATTGTCGATAAATCGTTTAATTATTTGTAAAAAATAATATGATATTATGTACTTTATAAAAAATTAACGCTTCTATCTATTTATCTATCTGTCTAAATAGTGGCAAATCTATTTTATTAAAAGCCAACATTCGACCCGACTTTTCAGATCTTCTTCAGAGAGATGTGTTCATCTATTTTATTTTTTAATAGTTTAACTATTTTATATTATAATTGGCAAAACTATTTCATTAAAAGCCAACGTTTAATAAAATAGTTTTGCCAAAATTTAGTCTATTTATGACGGCCACCCCGGACCATCTCCTTTCTTTATAATGCAACGGTCAACTATTCAATATTCAGTAATACAAATATATGTTCAACAAAACTAAATATTTATGCTCGGAGAAGGAACAGAGCACCGACTCAACATTATGCAACCTAATTAAATTGGAAAAATTTTCTTAAGCCATGTTATTTTATTTTATTACACTGACAATGTTTCGGCTTTGTCGTCATTATTATCGGAAAAGGAGACCTCACGAAAAAGAAGACACGGACCACACCGAGGACCTTGATCCAGAAGAAATGGAAAAGCAGATATACTGGATGTATAAATGGATATCGAAAGGCTTAAAACAAGAAAGTTCCCAGGGATGGACAGCCTATAATCAGAATTATTTAAATATGGGGAACATGTTGCAGCTAAAATGTAACCTAAGATTTAAATTTGGACAACCTACAATCAGAATTATTTCAAGACGAGGGCCACGTCTTAAAAGCCAAGCTACTACAACTAATCCAGAAAATATGGGAAGAAGAAAGGAAAATCTGAAGATTGAATCTGTAGGTGTCTAATCTGTCCCATCCTAAACAAAGGCTGTGTTTCCCATTTTTATGCAGAGTTGAAGTGGCTTTATCCTTCCTACCGTCGTAAATATTTCCTGGCATCCTTCCTCTTTCAAGTCATCCAATCCCAACCGTCCTTCATACATCTCTGACCTCCTTCAATTCAAATCCTCTGTTCGTTCCCGCAATACTTGTTCCCGGTCTTCTGATTTATATATAAGGGCCCACCGAACTGCTGCTTTCGACAGATCTTTCGTTATCCGATCCTCATCCCTTTGGATTCCATCCCTTCTCACATTCATCAATCTAATACCCTTCCTACCTTTGAATTCCGCCTGTTAAATCATTTCTTATCCATCCAGTCCCCATGAAATTGTAAATAGATACTAATGTAAATATGTATATAAATTATTAGTTCGTTCTTCATTATTTTCATTTCATCTTTTTTTATCTTTTTTTTTTATTATTAACTGATTAAAATTAAAAAGTAACTTATAATTTCTCATTTTCTTACTATGACTGTTTAATTACTCTGTATTTTTATTTACGTATCTCTAAGGCTCCTTGACCCATATTTATGTCTTTCTGTGTTATTCTAAAGGGACTCGTATCAGAATAAATAAAGTATTATCAAAAAAAAAAAATGTATAAGTGTAGTAATTACAGAGCCATAACACTCCTTTCGGTTGCCTACTAGATAATGACCAATATCCTACTAAAGCACATATATCCGTATTACGAAGCTATAATATCAAGAAACTAGATTCAGAAAGGGAAGGAGCAAGCTAGATCAGATCTAAATCGTAAAATAAGTACTCAAAAAATGATGGAAAGTAGCTCAGGTCGTCCACGCCCTATTTGACTATTTCAAAGCAGGCTACGATTCTGTGTATAGGAACTGTTTTTGGAAAAACACGGCTGAACTGGGAGTTCTCGGTAGGTAAGTGGGGTTGACAACAGAGTGTACAAATGACCCTAACTGTCTATTCCTAATATAATGAGAAGTATTTTAAGCCTTCAAAGTTTAAGCGGGCTAACGGCATTGAGATGGACTATCACCGATGTTGTGATGTTCAATTTAGCCCTAGAGAAGGTAATAAGAACATCACGTGAAAATGGGTCGACGTCGGAATGAATCATAAAATTTTGGGACACGCAGATGACATAGCAGTAATCAAGAGGATATTGAGAAACTATCCAAGAGAGAAGCAGAGAAAATCAGCCTACAGGTAAATGAAAACAAAACAAAATATATGATAACAAGCCGAAAATTCCACCCTAATACCAGAATCTGCATAGAAGGCGAATAATTCCCCAGAGCTGAAAAATTCAAATACCTCGGCTCCACAATAACCTCAATGAATGGCCAACGGTCGGTAATAGACCAGCGCATATCGAGCGCAAATAGAGTTTTATTCTTTCTTACGTATTGAAATCCTAAAACATCTCAAGAAATATCAAATTAAGGGTGTACAATGTTATGATAAAGCAGGTTTTAATATATGGCTGTGATACCTGAACACTAATCACCACCAGAGATATTGAAAGATTTGAGAGAAAAATCCCCCGCACGATAACCGGAGCGATCAGGGATCGGAGTACTAACACATGGGGAAGAAAGAGCAACATGCAATCCATCTGGAAACCTCTACGTTACAATAAATGTCTCAATAGAAGACAAAAGAGCACATGGAAGGAAAAAAATCAGATGGATAGATATAATCAACAAAGACGTAATAGAGCAGATACTTACAGATAACTTGAAAGAAATATCGCAGGAAGACAGGAAGAGACGGGGCAAGCTTGTTATTGCGACAAAAGATCTACAAGGTCTGTAACGGCAATAGAAATAGAAAAAAAAATGATAAGACTAGATTTCATGTTTTGACATCATTAATATTTTCAAATTATAGAGAACTGACTACATATATTATAAATCCCAAAGGACCAAGTATTTGTTGCTGAAATCGATATGAGTGAAAAATATTATGTTATAGCATCAGATAGTAAACAAGTTTTTTAGAGATTACTCCTACTACTAAAGTCAAGAAACTGAAAAACATTATTTTTTAATGCCTTCTTAGAGCTATTAAAATACTTGGACGATTTTTAGGTTTTAATTGTGTTTTGAAGCAGTATCATGTCCTAACTGCAAAGTAGGTGTTTTGAAGATATGTGTAATTCAAAAAATAGGTGCGAGTCAAAAAATAGTTAAGTCAATGACAATTACGCAAGTTTATCTCCTTTAAATTTTAAGCATATAGTAGATTTATCATTCCATAAACTCTAATCTCTATACTTACTGATATATGTTTCCTGAGAGTGAAGACAATTTTATAAATGATCTGACATATGTTAGTTAAGATTAACTATCGGGTATATTAGTATATTTAATACGGGAGAAAGTTAAGTAAGGATCATAAGATAGTACCATAATATGTAAGGATTCATATCTTTTTTTCAGTCCTTATCTTTTTGATTTCGTACATATGTTCCAAATAAGATTTCTGTATAATTCTCTCGTGAGATAGATTGCTAACGTACATAGATTATTATAGACATGACGTTAATTTTCAATTTATAGAACCGCTTTTTAATGTCAAATAAATGATTCAGAAGGGATAAATTTCAAAGTTGGATTTATATGGGAAGATAGTATTGGTATCTCGTCAGAAAAGTTGAAGATGGTGGTGCAAGGGTTGTCATAGGCCGTACCGACTTGTAGGGGCGTCCGCTGGGGGCGCCGGTCTCTTTTCAGGGGCGCTAACCACTTATTACTAATTTTTAAAAAAATTCTAAAACAATTAATTTTCAATAAAGCAACTGTATTAGAGTAATATTGAATGAAAAATTCAAATATTACACTTATAAAAGTGCTTAAGAAATAAATTTAATTTTTTTACGGAGAGGAAGAAATGACGCCATTGCCCCGGAGGGGGCAATGCGAGGGGGAGACGCCTAATGTCTAAGGCCGCCACTGTTCACAGGTATCAGAGGTGTATACAGAATAGAGTATTAGGCTTAAAGCGGTTCTTTATAGTATAGAAAATATAATAATATACAAAAATAATCTTCACAACTATACTGAAACCAATTTTGACATACGAAGTAGAACTTTTAGGTTCAGCAAAACAAGCACACATAAACAAAATACAATCAACACAAACGAAAATTATATGAAACAATGTTAACGCACCATTGTATATTTCAAATAACACTATACGTAACGACTTGAACATTTCAAGAATAAAATAGTAAATCATACAAATAGACTACATTTTACTCTTCAGTCCAAAACCGTCTCAATCCACTCGTTCTACCAATTTCATCCTCTTTGGTACATACTCGACGTAGTTTAAAATAAACTGTCTCAAGAATCTGCTGCTTCATCAAGAAATCAATCAAGATCATTAGCACGCAAAGTCACAGAAACTAATCAGCTACATCAATTTCGCTACTGCACAGCTGGAAATGGAATAAAATAAAACCGACTACAGAAATCGGGAAATCCTAACCACGCTAAGGGAGTGTACTTCCATACCTACTTAAAATCTTTGTAAATGGATAGGGAAATTGCCATTTACGAATAGAATATTTACACTTGATGTAGTAGTCCAGTGCCTCTATCCGATGCTAACATTGTGCATAAGAGGAAATCAACTAGTCAGAAGCTGTAGTATGTTGTGAAATCATCCGACTATTAAACCAAGTTTGAATATTCGTAAACGTCAGTTTTCCGAACAATCTACCAAGGTGTTTAATTAGATATGGAAGAACATTTCTTTAGGATGGATGGGACCAATTTCTGTTCTCAGTTTTTTTTTTATTTAAATATTTATTAGTTTTTAAAGTATTGACAATTATTATTCAACACATACCATCAAAATCTTGTTACATAGCTTTAACGGACAACTCAAACACATCGTATTGCTTCGCATAGTCGGGTAATAAAAATAAATATGATAGGATAAAAGTAAGATACAAATCAGAAGGCTATGATTATATTATTCTTGGTAATATATTGTAATGAATGGATTAAGTTAAATTAAACAACCTCTTACTTCTCTTAAACTAAATGCAAACTTAAACTCTGACACAATAATTTCAATTCGTTAAAAGTCTAGAAGGCTAAGGATCTGCATTAATGCTCACGTTAGGATTTCTTTCTAAGAAGTTAGCAACTGTCACCTCAAGTCCGTCTCTAGAAGTCCTCCCTCTCACCTCCTAACTTCATCTTCATAACTCACAGAAGTTGGAGTACTTAGTCGGTAAAGCTTTGAACAAATAAATGGTTAATATTGGTGTTTCCCAGCGTGCAAATAGAGCGAGGAGAAGAAATTTCTAAGAGCGACAGACCGCCTTGGAGGCCCGGGATGATTTCCAAATGGACCTGTATTCGAGTTGGGTTCAGTGACCTTCTCTGGCTAATGAGAAGACCTTTCCGACAAGTTTCAATTCAGTTCTCGGCTAACAGTTTTAAATTAACATCAGCAGGACTTGGTCTTGAGATTAAACTTCGGGTTAATAAATTAAATGTCTGACATTAGTAAAACTTTCCTAAGATTAATTTAATAGCTCTAGATTAAAAGAAACGACTGGCATTCATTTTAATATTACTTTCTGAAAAAATATTTAATTGTCTATAACACTCATAGAGACAAAATATAATTATCATCGTAAGTCCTCAACTTAAATTAGCTATTCAAGAGACATGTGTATAGTACAAAGAAAGAAGTAAATAACAAAAAAAAAACACGGAGGTAAAGGATAATATGTCTAATTATTTTTTTATTAATTCTTTTAGTAAGTAGAAAATAAATTTTATTAGCACAAAGTTACGAAAAACTGACTCTCTTGAACAAATACAAAAATGGATAAGGTATTATTTACCTTCGGCATACAGAAGTAATTAAAATAAATTAAAATTGAGGATGAATTAAGTGTTTAGAATATAAATAACAATATAAGTACAAATAATGATAAAATATTATTTAACAAATTATTAAAATAATATGGTTCATATAAAACTAATAGTACAAAATTTTAATTTATAACGAAAGAGAAAGTTACTAAATAAGTACTAAATAAAGTTTAAAATTATTTAACAAAATAATTTTTGCGTCATGGAAATAAGAAGAGTTTCAGTGGGAATACAGTAAGGAGTAGGGATATCGTTAATTGAACAAAAAGAAATATATTTGAAAGTTGAGTATGACGGACCGTAGCAATATGTAAAGTGCAAAAAATCTATTTAAGCATTTTAAAAAAAAATAATAGAAAACAAATTTCCAAGAGATATGTATGAATGGAAAATGACGAGTTAGACCAAGGAACACTTATGGCAGTGAAATGTGGGATTGAAGAGGTAGTTTGTTGTGGTGTGCTGTTAGAAAGTAACAAAACAAAAATAAATAAATTATATTTATTTTTATTTTTGCCGAGATTTCGGCCCAAAGAATAGGCCTTTAATTGTTACGAAAGGGTCCGTAAGACAAGAATTTAAGAAATGGAGGAGTATATGAAATGACCTAGTCTTCGTCAAGATAGGCTTTTGTTTAGTCAAGATACCGTAATTTAATAACTGAAAGACAGACGAAAAAGGTTTTAAGTTAAGCAAGCACTTTACTGTAATGGAAAATACATTTAAGAATTTTTTTTTCCAACAAATATTTATATTTGTTTATTTAGGAATATTACATTCCGTCACATCAAGGACATTTATAATAGTGTTCAGAGAGCACATGAAGAAATATTAAAATTGAAAAATAACAATGTCGGTTTATATTTGCTTAAAAAATAATAAATTATTTTGACTATTCATATAAATTAATTTATGTTCTACCCCATAGGGTCATTGGCGTAATAAATCTCAATTTTATATCCCTTGATAGAATTCTACTTTTCTTAAATATCTTAACTGTTTTTCCATTACTTTTTCATCATGGAGAATTACTTTCATTGTTTTTCCCATTTTTAAATTGTTCCTTAGAGCATTGCAGTTTTTTTTTTTTTCACCTCTTCTTCTCTTTGTTCTGACTTCAGATGGAGATTGATTCTAGAATTAAAAAGGCTCCCGCTGCACCGGGCCACGAACTCATTATTTAGTATCTTGTAACTTCGGTTCATCATGTGGTTGGTCACCAGGCAACACGTGTTTTGTACACGCGTTATCCGCTTGGCCATCTCGCCTCCTTAGAGCAGTATAGCTACTACATTATAAACGTATGTGCTTCATGGTTCTATGTACTAGGCAAGAGGTCCAAATTGGAGCTTCTAATCCTCATGGTAGGTACCTGTGGGAAAACTGAAATGTCCGATTCGTAAACGATACAGTATGACTTCTTCTCCTCTCGCTTTTCGTTTTGACCTTTTCCATCTAATACACTTTTTCTATGTTATTCCAAATTCATATCTCGTCCAGTCTCCTCTAGAAGTGATCTTATTGTGGGTTGTAGTGCATCTTGATGCCGAGGTTAACTGAAAAAAAAATATCTTTTATTAATAAATAAATAACAATACTTAAAAAATATATATGAAGCTTTAGTATAATATCTAGACAAAGATTTAATCAAAATATCGGGGAAAAAATTCACGAGACTTTATTATTTTTTAACTATTCAACCATCAAAAACATCATATTTCACTGCTCATCGTTATTAATATCTTCTTGATATTTCCCGCATAGGGAAACACGATGGACTTATTGATTTCATATTTTAGCATTTGACAACTGCGGGTTCAGGAAAAGATATGTTTCCAATCAATAACGTACTTTTCTTTAAATGTGAACAGTATGTTTTGAATTTCACTTCTTCGATTGTCGGGCTCACAATAATCATACAAAAGATAAAGACTTATAATGATAGTCAACTTCGAAACAATTTGCTATTCCTCATAATTTTATAAAGGTTTTCTGTTCAAGAAAGATTGAGCCTTCTCTATACAACTTTCACAAAAAAATAAAAGAAGCCTTTCATATCCCTATCCAAGCTGAAAATCTGCATGGTTAGAGGAAATTTGAATTCGTACTGCGCGATTTTCTTGTATGTACTATAAAATATGAAAACGCTTTTCCCAGACCTGTTTATTATGATATTTGCCTTTGAATATAAACTAACCTGCATTCGATTTTATTTTCTCTTTCACTACCCCATATAAATATGAAAGGGAAATATTTAGTCGGATACCGTAGCGAACATGAGGTACCTTACAAGTGGTAACAGGCTGAAGTTAGGCGACCATTCTCCTGTTATCAGGGCCAACTTAATAAGTCCGAAACTTCAGAGTGAAAATTGTTAGTAATGATTCCTAAACGATAGAGATATATTAACGATTAATATGTCTAAAATCAATATATTATAGTAGAAGGCAAATATTATTATTATTTTTTTAATGTTTTCTCTAAAAATAAGAGATATCTTGTTTGTTAAATTAATTAATTAGTTGTTTTTATTTTGTTAACTTAAATTGTTTATTCGGAAATATCAAATTTCTTCTCACTTATGGGTATTTATAACTTAGATCAGAGAGGACATTTACATTATTACAATTAATTAGAGATAAGTATTATATTATCTAAAGAAAAAATGAATAATGTAATTAAACTAAAATAAGCATAAAGCTACAAAACAGACATGGGGTGATTACAGTATTAATTTAAACATCCGAACTACTAAGTCATGAGTCTCCAACGTACAAGAGAATGTCTAACTTGTCAACGTTTCGCCAATTCAGGTATCATCAGGGCAGAAAAAACAAGATCACACATATCAAGTTTTGTTGGAAAGGATTTTATGTATAAATTCTAGGTTTTTTTTTTAATTTGTTGTTTATTTTATTTTATTTAACACATTTAACATTATTATATTTCAGTTAAGTGTATCATTTGTTTTCCTTCTTTTTTTTTTTTTTTTTTGTATTATTTATAATCAGCTGTTCAATATTACCTCCCTCAGCTGTGTATTAGCACTAGGTTAATACTCTATTGAGAACCTTCTCTTTCCTTCAATATGCATTTGGATGGCTTCGTGAGATGTCGACTGCAATATATAATTTTTATTTATGTATTTTTTTTTCATATATGTGAATTATGATAACAATATATAGGTGAATCGTTGACAAGATAACTATTCACCTATATATTGGAGACTCATGGCTTTGTTGTTTGGATTTTTCCATTTTAATATGAAATGGTAATTAATTTTATAGTTACTTACTTACTCCATGGCGCTACAACCCTACAAGGGCCTGGTCCTCCTCTACAATCCTACTCCGCTCTTCCCTATCATTGGTGAGTCTCCTCCATCCTCTTATTCCCATCTATCTCAAAACTCTCTCCATTCCATCTGACCATCTTAATCGTGGACGTCTTCTAACTCTTTCTCCTCCAGGCTTACCATTCTGTAATATTTTCGGTATCCTATTCGTCAGCATCCGCTCTACATGTCCCAGCCACCTCAACTGATTCTTTCTAACAAAAGAAACCAGATCTGGTTCTTGGATCATTTCTTTCAGTTCCTCATTCTCCAGTTGCCGTTCTCGCAGACAGGTCCATATATTCTTCTGAGTACTTTCCTTTCCCAAACTTTTAACATTCATTCAATTTCTTTGGAAAGTGCCCAAGTCTCATAGAATACAACTGGCCTAATGACTGTTTTATATAATATGACCTTAGCTCTGTTGGTCAGGCCTCTAAATTTTAATGGTTTTTGAAGAGCGTAATATCACCTATTTCCAGCAGCTACTCTTGCCTGAATTTCTTCTCGGTGTTCATTCTTTGATGTGACAAGAAAACCCAAATATTTAAACTGGTTTGCTATCATGAAGGTGTGGCTTCCAAATTTAATCCTTTCTTCCATTCTTTCAGGTGGGTTTCTTGTTGACTTCATATATACAGTCTTTTCATCATTTACATGGAGGCCTAACTTTTTCGCAGCGTTTTCGAACTCCTCAAATGCTCCCAATAAAGATGCTCTTGATCTAGCCGATATTACCACGCCATCTGCATAGGCTAGATGCTGTGACAATCTATTATATATTATATATCTTTCCATTAGGGCTTATCCGAATAGCACATACAGCATATTCTAAGGCTAGGTTGAAAAGACTTGGGGACAAGGGGTCTCCTTGTGAACTGCAAATTTTTCTGATAGTGCTCCTTGTATCTTAACTTTACAACTACTATCAGTCAGTGTCATCCTTGTTAGTCTAACTAACTTTTTCGGTACACCTGAAGTGACCATTTCTTTCAATAACTCGCCTGTATTGACACTATCATAAGCCTGTTTAAAATCGATGAAAATATGATGAAGACCTACATTATATTCATTACATTACGTTATATTAGGTCAATTGTAGGTCTATTGGGCCTGGAACCACATTTATACTCACCAAGAATACGTTCGGACCATACTTGTAACTTTTTATTTAGAAGCGAGGAAAATTTTATAGGTAGAGCTGCTATTAAGAATAGGAGCAATAAAACGTTTTTTTTTTTATTTTGTAATTAAAATATCCTGAAAATATATAAAGTAATTCAGAAGTTTAATAATATACCAGATTGGTAATAACAATTTATTCTAATTTTAATGTCTAAATTAATTTTGTTTTACTCCAACAAAAAAGAAAAAAATTCATCTTCTTTTTCTCTCTGCTCCCTAGATCATTGGTGGAAGACATTAAAATGTTTATATTGCTACGGCTAGTGCCATTTGGTCGGAATTGGAGCTTCGATTTCTATTTTATATTTTTTTCCTCTCTTGTATTTTTTTAATATATATTTCTTTATATTGTCCCGGCGGTCCTGTGTTATATTTATTTATACTCTGCAACCTGATTTCTGAGAAGAGTTCGACTCTGCTTCTCTTTTTCTATCGACATTTTTTATTGTTTTTATTGAACTTGGACCACCTGGTAACTTTGTCAATAATTTTCTATAGACGTGTCTGTAATAAAGTGAGGTTTTTTACAGAGAACTTTTACAAGCTATATTATTTGTTCGTATGAATTATTAAAATATAAAAAAAAAATATGTAGTTGTTTGTCAGATATGTAGTTGATTGTGACAATTAATCAGAAATTTTCGTCTTTATGTTGTTTATATAAGAGGCTTGTCGAGGTTTCGATGCATGCATATGGGTCATCATCAGAGCTACTAATAAAAAATATTGCATCTGAAAAATAAGATAAAGATAGAAGTATGTAAATAAGACAAGATAAAAGGATGAAAAGTAGACATGACGTAACGGCAGTATAACTGGATTATTTGTTTATTGATAAATACTAAGGATATTTATAATAGAGTTCTGAGAGCACATTTACACCATATTTACAAATTTAAAAAAAATAAATAAGGTAATTTCAAATAATATAAAGCTAAATAAGAACAAAATAAAATATCATAGTGAAGGAAGAAAATATAAATAATAGTAATAATAGAATAAAAACAAATGATAAAATATAATTAAAATTATCTTTAAAAAAAAAAGTAATGAAAAATAACATCTTAGATGCAGGCATACTTAGGCAATATAACTAAAAAAATTATTATATCATATTTATTTTCTACCCTTTTACCTTGTCTTACTTACATACTTCTATCTATATGTCATTTTTCTAGTGTATTTTTTTTTTAATTTTTAGTCCTATATGCTTGAAACGAAATGTCGGTAAGTCTAATCAAGCCATAAAATACTGGTATTTCTTGTTTCATTGTCATAATTTAAAAAAAGAACTACGGTGTGTGCTTTAAAAAACACTATAGAAGTGAAAATATCAAGGCGAGATTATTAATATGGAATTTATTTTTTGTATAGTCACTTACTGATTTTGTTTACTCGTCTTATGTAACAGAAAATATTTAAATATTTATTAACAGAATAAATAAAATGTTTAAATATTTATGTATTCCCATACAACGAGAAGTAAATTAGTTATGCAGTATTGGTACTTTTTTAAATAAAACTTCCGTAACCGGGTTCAGTCATATGTTGAATCACTATGGACTACAACAGAAAATCAAATGGAAGCACTTTTCTTTATTATTTCTTACCTTTACAACAATTTAGAAAAAAAAAATATCTATACTGACTTCTCCATAGTATTTAAGTTTTGAAATATTTTAGTTCAAATGTTCAAAAAACCTTGTTATAATTTGTTTAGCTATACTTGTTTTTGTCTTAATTTTAAATATTTACTATTCTATAATAGTAATCACGTTAATAAATAAGAAAATGCTATAAGAAAAAAAGACTAGCATATGAAAAATAAAATATAATATTTATTTTTTATTAAATATGAAGCTGAAAAAAACATATAATCCTTGTCAGCATAAACTTATAAAACGAAGCCACTGCGGAAAATGCAAAGGCAAAGCGGAAGGGACTAGCCCTGGTATGCTTTGTCCTGAAAAATTCATGTTCTCATTTGGAATTTTTCTGGGAAAATAACTTGCAGGTCTCAGATACTCTGCCAGTTTAAAAAATATTCCGAGGGAACTTGAAGACAAGGTGCTTCGATTATTGAGAGAAAATGCCGTCATTGTGTCAATTTATCTCTCATAATTAAGTCATCAGTGCTTACAATTTTTTTTTCTTTTTTTCAACATAACAACAATGAATCATGTCGAACTTTTCCTTCCTCACTACCAAAGGTCTTGCATTCATGTGTAAGATTAAAAAAATTCTTGCCCGCAGAATAGAAAACTTCATTTTACACTTTAAGAACAAACTCGGTGCCGTTTCTATATATATATATATATATATTATATATATATATATATAATATATATATTTATATATATATATATATATTATATTGTTGAACCCTTCAGAACTTTTCAAATTTTCAGATATTGTGCGTGTTTATACCTAGATAATTTTCTGAAACGTTTCAAAGTTGACCAATTAGTATAATAATGGTCTAGTATCAATTCTATGGCGCAATAGATCCTTCAAGGGTTGCGGTGCTTTAAGCCAACCAATAATAATAATAATAATAATCAGTACTATCGAGTTTCATCTACTATTTCTTCTAGCATATCCATAACGCATTTTCGATGAAACGCTTATATCTCAAAGCAGTTGTTTGTTAAACAAAATTTTGCTATACCATAATGAAAAGATAAAGAGAACTTTCGATTTTTTTCGGTATGTTTTTGTTATAATTTATGAATTCCTTAATAATTTTATAGATCAAATGCTTTAAAAGGTGTTGGTGCTTTACTTTAAAATTTCACAGAAAAAAATGTCTTAAAGACACAAAAAGATAAACGAAGTACTTAAGTATCCATATAGAATTATGTCCTGATTAACTTAAAGTGATTTTATCTATTTTATTGTCTATTCTTTAAATAAATTGAAATTTAAAACTTCAAAAGCAATAAATTAATTCATAGTTAAGGAATTATGAAGTAGAAATTTAGGTACTTAGACTATAATTTCATATTGTGGGAGAATAATAATATTGTTTATTTCATATACTACACGGGTAGAACAGATTTCTTTCCCGGCTCAGGAGAAATGGATTTTTAAGGCTTCATTAGAAATGAATTCCAATTTTGAACTTTAAATTACAACAACTTTTATAAAAGTTATTAAAAAAAAAAGGTATTTAAAAACTTCGGCATTAGTAAGTCGACGGATCAAGATGGGTTTTAAAGATTTCTGCGCGAACATTAAGGATTGCAAAACTTCCACGAGAACGTAGTTGGCGCGGCAATGTTAACGCCCTACAATGTAACGTATGGCACATATACAAATACAAGAACTGACTCCAATAGCAAATCCTATCTTCTTTTTTTTTAAAGGATTTATCACTATTAGTGGGTTTCCTTTATCTCAACTTGGATGGAAAATCATATCTTGAAAACCTATTTTTCTCTCTCCATCTCTTCACAGTCCCTTTTTCCTCCACACACCACGTTTCTAGATTTGATACTTGGCTGGATCTATATATTATTGATTCTGCCCAAAACCTTCTTTCCTCCTCGGATTTACCAGTCTTCTTTTTATCCTCTCATGACCTGATCCAAATATCTTATAATATCCAAACCCCTCATACCATTTATTTTTTCGGTTGGAACTGTAGTTCATGGGTCTGTAGACCATGAAGATCTTTGGCGGCTAGAGGTGGTCTCCTTATAGACATATGTTGCTTGCGATAGCTCGGATAGTCTGAAGGGGGTTACCCAACCTCACGTTGGCTACGAACCATGGTCTCCATGATGTAGCGGCAGGACCTATATTTCTTTCCCCGAAACATAGGTTCATGGGCCGAACCTCAGGGTCGCTATTAACATCCTGGTAAACCACATCCCGATTCCCGATTTAAGAATACGGTGTAGAGTCATCAGTCCTACGTCCAGTCGGTGTGAGTTGCCTCCAGTAGTCTGACGGGCCTCACATACATGGAGGGGGGGAGAGACTCGAGTAGCATGGCTTTCCCTGGTGGACGGTCACCCAAATCGGGCGGTCACCAATCCAAGTACTAACCACGCTCGACACTGCTTAAATTTGATTATCTATTGCAAGCGTCTTAGCCCGTACGGCTACTCCAGCTCTATTCATACCAAATATACAGTATGTTTAACTAATGTTTTCTTTAATTATTTCTATTTCTTTTTGTGTTTGTTTTTATTTAGGCCAGATATAATATTTTAATTTTGACCTTTTTTGTTATTCTAAAGACTTTATTCTTTGTCCCAGAATAAAATTATTTTCTATTCTATTCTAACGTTTTAGAGATAAACCACAATTCTTGGCTAAAATCCTATTAGGAACATGTTTGCCATGTAAAACTTGTCAAATGTGGATTAGGTTTTTATGAATTAAAATATAATAAAGACACACATTTGATCGCATAGTCCTACTTAATTTCTTTTTCTACAGCAACGTTTCAGCTCTTAGGCCTTACTTTATTAAAAATTTACTTTATTAAATTATCTTTGTGCGTTGTTAAGCCAGTTCATAAATATTATATTAAAATAAATAAAATAAAATAATAAGAATAAAATAAATTGTATTCACAACCTTATTATTAATTCATCATTCAAAAAAACACAAAAACATAGTTTCTGTTTTTGAAATTCAGTTTTTTAATTCAATAAGATACTTTTATATTTAATATTTGAAATAAATTATTCTAAAAAATGTATGCCTTTTTTTTTTGTATATAACTGTCATCATAAGTGTTTAACTGCCTGCGGTGTGTTGTTGTGTCCACACTTTAGGCAGTTGGACGCTTCTAGACCACTAGGAAAGGTATCCATGGGTAAAAAAACAGTATCCGTGTGTAAAAATGTATCTAAACAAGAACCAGACACATTTTTTTTTCATTTCAATATGATGTTCATTGAAGAGTATGGGGTAGCTCAGTGGTAGGACACAAATATTCCAATGCTAAAGGTCCTGGGTTCGAATCCTGGCTCAAGGCAGAAAAATTATTTATTCTGTTTCATTAGCCGTGGGGCGAACCTGGGATTACGAGACCCTCATGGGCACACCTAGTCTTTGTAAAGTATGTAACCTTAATTAAATAATTAATTAAGGGGAGAAAATTGGCGGTTGAGCATGACCTCGGTCAAATCACCACCTTGTACAACCGTTGACTAAAAAACAGTTCTTACCCTAAATAGTATTGAACCCAAGACCCTTCTTGGGTTGTAGTGGTATAGGTTAATGATATTTATTATATCACGACCAATTATAAATTTATTGAAAAAGAAAGGAGAATAATTTTGAGGTGCCTGAGTATCTCAGATAATATGAAAAGAAACCGTTTAATATTTTTTTTGAATCGCGTAATGGAGATTTTTAATTTTCTTGATTGTCAACGTGGCTATAGTCAAGTCAGACTCTTATATTTCACTCTTATGAGTGATAGAACTACAAACTAAAGCTCATATGATTTGAATTCCTTAAATGTATAGTTTTAGAAATAAACCGAAATTCACATCGAAAGCTTACTAGGTCCCACGGTTGTCTTGAGATTCTTATCACATGTTGTTTAGGTTTTAGAAAATCAATATAATGATATTTATTGACAGGATAACATCTCGATACATGCCCTGCATTACAGGACATAAGATGTTCCTTTAATAAAATGGACAGCCCTTATGCTAGGAGAGCAAAAATTATAATGGATTGCAAGAGCACGGCATGGCTGATCAAGCAGGCGTTACTTAAGCGTATGAAAAAAAAAATTATTGTCTTTCTAAACAAAGCAAATCTAAAATCAAAAATGTACAGGAAGGAGGACATCTTGTATAGAGAATATTGCTTAGAAATGAACTCTTTAATTTCTTTAATAATACAAATTGTAAATTTGTAAAATTAATTCAAATTTTATATTAAAAATATTTTTTTCGTTGACAGTTTGTTTCTAAACTACGAAATTGTGCAAAATGAAAAATATAACCTAAGACATGTCGATTCTGTCGTAACAAAATTATATCATCTTCGTTTAGCTTATATAATGTAGGTACATGATAGTATCCGGCGGAAAAGAAATTTGATCTAAACTCGATTTGAAAAGTTTGATTTGATTATTTCGTGGAATGATACCATGTTTCACATCCAGGTTACATAACATTTCATTATTTTTGAACTGTATTTTATTACCAAGTCAAAGTGAGTTTTGATGAGAATTATGAGGAAAGTTGGACAACCATAAATTTCAAAGAGTTTGTGGTGATATTATCTTATAGGCACAGACTTTTATTCCTTTCAGGTCCTTGACTTAATACATTGAAGGGAAACATTGAATTTTTATCTTGACTACTTTAATAACTTAACAAGAAGCATTGAGAAACATAAAAGGGATTTTTATACTATCAAACAAGATTAGAAAAAATTAAAGATTTCAATTGTTTTCTTTAAACTCTATCTGCAATAAACAGTGTTATACTTTTATTGCCATCGACCTTTTAAGAACCTATATTAGCGTAACATGAATACTAGATGAACAGATATTTTGACAGACACCTTACATTATTTACTCTTGAAACCAAGTAATAATAATGAAGAAACACACACACACACACACATACATACACACACTCACACATACACACACACACACGTGGGATACGTCTTCAGGTCAGAGCAGAGCTCCACACATCTCTATCTTCCCAGTCACCCTCCTGTAGACCTCGGCCGGCCATCTCTTCTCGGACTCCTTCCATCCACGTGGTTCTCGGTCGTCCTCGCCTACTCTTTCCGGGAGGCTGCCAGTCAAGGACTCTGATCCGACATTCTCCTGCAGTGTCCATACCACCTCAACCGCCGTTTCCCGATCCTCTCAGAGAAGGTCTCCTCTACACCTATTCTCAGTCTCACCACTTCATTTCGGACTCTGTCCAGCCTCGGTAACTGTAGGTTAACTGTAGTATTATATATCTAATCTATATATATAATCCGATTCTCTCTCTCTCTCTCTCTCTATATATATATATATATATATATATATATATATATATATATATATATATAAAACTGAGTTTATAAAGACCATTTTCCTCCTTCTGGTTTCTCAATGAGTTTAGGCACGGTATGAAGGATTTTCGTTACCATCGACTCAACTATGAATTTAGAAACTCGCTCACTCTGCCTGGGTATATAAATATTTATTCCTATGCTAGGAGGACCTGCGTTTCTAACATTAACGTATCATTATTGAAGAGTAGAATAGAAGATAATCAAGAAAATCTAAATTGAATGATTTATTTTTTCTTATGTAGACTGAATTCGTTCAATTTTCCACTCCTTAAAGCAAACACGATTAAACAAGGTGCGATGTAGAAAGGAGCTCCTCAAATACTCTTATAAACTAAAAATCATTCAATACTATTTATATAACATATCTAAAAATAAATTTTACAAAATGTTCTTCCAATCTCTATTCAATTTTATCAGTCGGGCCCCATTTATTTGAAAAGAAAAGAGAAAATTGCCGAAAAATAACAGAAAACTGTCAGAAATATCTTATTTTTAAATAAATAGTGAATATTTATGTTTCCTTAAATATTTTCATTTCTTGATTTGTCGAGCTGAAGGCTTGAAAAAAAAATAAGACTCTTCCACAAATATACCACAACTTATTTCTTATGGTATATTTATGTATATATATTTAATGCTAATCAATTTTATCATCGATGTTTAATACGATTTTTACAAATTTAATACTGAAAATTTATTTCTCTTCATAGAAACCAATCAATTCAAAGTTTACATGAAAATTTAGGGCTTAAAAAAAAATAGGAATGTACATGATAATAATAATCAATTTCATTATTCGAAAATTGAATATGTCTTTATTAGTTCTATTCAGTTATGGTCTTATTTTAGGAATAAGACAATAATCCTTATTGTAAGCTCTTCTAGCATAAATGAGTCAATCAATGCAACCTTTTGTGATATTTTCTTTAGAGTCCTGGAAATCGAATAAGTGATATGTTGGGTCAAAGTCATTCTAGGTGATATAATTATTAATTGGTGATTATTAATTAGAGAGTAGTTACTTTTTTTATTTTTTTAGAGTGAGGGAAACAGTATTATAGTATACTAAGATAATATAGTATATAGTATATAGTATATATACTATAAATAAAATTTAGGAGTTTGCAGAGTATAAAGTAGGATATTTTCCTGAGCGCATATTTTCCAGAGACATAACAGAGGAAACCTGGAAAACAGATAAAAGAGGGCATCATGGAAAAGAGATATTTCGAGAAGGCTTTGGGACCCCCCTTCGGGATATGTGCGGCTCTAAGCCCCCTATCTCAGGCGTTTACTCACCTTCAACGGCCCACTATAGGAACAGGGCTTTCTGCCTACCAGATTGTGGTCTTCAAATTTATTATAGAGGATTATTCCACTAAATTAGAATGTTAAGGGACTAATCTTAAGATATACAACAAGGTTCTAAGGATCTGAGGGATCTTAACGACCCTCTGCTTCCATCTTCGGACGACCAAGGCATCTTCCAACGTAATTGACCAAACCTAATGAAATGAATATGAAATATTTCTTTATTATTCTGTAACGAGACTTCTTTTAGAATAAAATCTAAAAAAAAAAATATTCCATTATGACCGACAAAGTATAGTCTCACTGTTTTGTACTAAATAGATCCGTATGGGGTACAAATTAATACAAATATGGATAAGATATTTCTAGAACTTATTGAATTTAAATAGGACAGAACTTAGTAGTGTCACAGGAGGGCAGCAGGACGAATGATAAAGAGAATGTACCACCAGATCAGGAGGAAATACTGAAAATCATTTCTTCACAAAAGAACCATATGAACCATGACGAGATACTGGCTGAATTCCTGAAATATGGAGGACAGGCAGTGAATGATAACCCAAATATATAAATCGGTGTGGGATATGTGAACTCGGGAAAGTATGACGAAAGAGAAAGTAAGCCATACTTTGCCCAGTTTATAAGAAAGACGACAGGATGGTATGCGAGTACTACACTATACTAGCGCGTCATCTGTGTACAAGATTCTCCTCATTGCAATTAACCGGAGGCTGATAAGATAGTCTGAGAGGGTTATTGGCGATTAAAAGTGTGGTTTTTGGCAAGGAACATCCACAACTGACGTAATCTTCACATTAAGACAGCTATTGGAAAGTAGTCACGAGTGTAATGCCTGTACCACATTTTTATAGATTTCAAATAGGCATACGACTCAGTAGA
This sequence comes from Nezara viridula, assembly GCA_928085145.1. Lineage (NCBI taxonomy): Eukaryota > Metazoa > Arthropoda > Insecta > Hemiptera > Pentatomidae > Nezara > Nezara viridula. The sequence goes on from OV725080.1 coordinate 27,916,645, forward strand.
CAGCTAAAGGGTATCAAGGGTACTCAACATATCACTTATTTGATCTCCAGGACTCTAAAGCAAACATCACAGAAGGTTGCATTGATCGACTCATTTATGCTAGAAGAAGTTCAATTAATAAAATAAATAATTATCCCTAAAACAAGACAGGTAATCATAACTGAATAGAACTAAAAAAGACATATTCAATTTTTGAATAATGAAATTGATTATTATTATCATGTATATTTATATTATTTTAAGCCCTAAATTTTCATGTAAACTTTGAATTGATTGGTTTCTATGAAGATAAATAAATGTTCAGTACTGAATTTGTAAAATTCGTATTAAAAATTGATGATAAAATTTATTAGCATTATACCTTTAGAAATAAGTTGTGGTATATTTGTGGAAGAATTTTCTTTTTTTTTTCAAGCCTTCATCTCGACAAATTATAAAATGGCAATATTCGAGGAAACATAAATATTCACTATTTATTTAAATATAAGATATTTAAACAAGAGTTTTCTGTTATTGTTCGACAATAACAGATATCAGGTCCCTAGGAGTCTCCCCAAAGATAGTGAGATTGATTTAAATAACGTGGAAGGAAAAAAAGTCTCAGGTAAGAGTTGGTGGAGCCCTATCGGAAGAGTTCGATGTGGCAGGGAGACTGAAGCAAGGTGACCCACTGTCGCCCACAGTATTTAACCTGGCTCTCGAAAAGGCAATAAGAACAATTAGAACCAATCCGGGAGGAAATATCTACAGCAGGCTTATCCAGCACATGTCCTATACATATTATATAGCCATCACAGCGTGCACACTACTAGTCCTTTCAGCAGCCGTTGCGAGCAGAGGATTGAAAATAAAATATATGAGGACGTCTATAACTTAATTAGGTCTGTAAGAAGAATTGCAAATTAATGGACACAAATTCAAGTGCTGCAAGATCTTCAAAGATCTAGGATCTATAATAACAGAAGACAATGATACAAATGCAGAGATAAAAGGCAGAACAGCAGCTGGTAGTAGATGCCTTTTCGCCCTTTATAAGCTGCTCAAATTTAAAGTATTGTCTCGAAAAAAAGAGCCTGGTGGTGACATACGGAAGTGAGTACTAGTTGATGACCAAGGAGAGTGAGAGGATCCTGAAGGTTTGGGAGAGAAAGATCCACCGAAAGATATTTGGCCCACTAAACAAGGATGGCCATAACAGAGAGCTCGAACTGCTTTTTGGTGAGCCTAATATTGTCATATTCATCAAAGAATGCCGAATGAGAGACAACCCAAAATGATAATGAATGATAGGCCAGACGGAAAGAGACTAGCAATAATACCAAGGCTGAGGTGGTTGAATGACGTAGAGGACGATTTGAGACGGATAAGAGTAAGAGAATGGTGAAGGAAGGCAGAAGATAGGCTGGAATGGTTATCAATTTTAAGTGAGGCCAAAGTCTAACTAGGACTGTAGCGCTATTAAGTAAGTAAGTAATTACAACAGAATAAACTACATAAATAAATAAAACCAATAAGAAATACGTGGAACATATAGTAACATAAGAATGTAATCTAGGAAACCTTTGAAATATAGAAGAACGTGATTTGATATAAACTAATATTAACTAGACTTGGTGAGGAAAAGGTATTTGAAGAGAAGACCATTGAAATATGGCGAATAGTGAGCGGGATAAAGTTCCAAAGTGGAGGCAGTTCGTGTTCTAAAAGACTTTCGAACCCAGCAGTTCGAAAGGGAGGAGGAGAGTTGAAGGCATAAGGACAAGATCGTAAGGGATTGGTTGGAAGATTTAAATTGCAATTCGTGCTCTAAAGTACGTAGGATGGGCGCTAAATCTTGATAACTTGGTGTAGAAAAGACTCAAGGAAATTTTATCACTTATAACATGATGAGTAGAGCCAGTTGAGTTCTACATACAGGGCCTACACGCATATTATTATCATAAACTTGATTATCATACTTTTTAAGGCATATTTAAATGAATTTTGAAGTATATTAATAATCATTTTATTGTCACCTATTTGGCACGTACACCTGCCTTTAGGGGTTAGTCCAAGGTATCTGGAAGACTTATTATTCAATCAGTGTTTGCGGTGCACGTACAGTATAGGTCATTTTACTGACGTAATAATTAAAAAATATTTAAACTTATATTAAATTCTTACGATTCTATTGACCGCCAGAAACTGTATAATATTCTAATCGAGCAGGGGATTCCAAAAAAAATAGTAAATCTAGTCAGGATGTGCTTGACGAGACACTCAATAAAGTTAGAATCGCTAATAATCTGTCCGAAAAATTTGTGGTTCGCTCGGGTTTAAAACAGGGAGATTCCCTTTCGCCTGTACTGTTCAATTTGGCATTAGAACATGCCATTAGGGAGGTAATGCGTACCGAGAAAGGGTTGGATCTGGGTGGGACAACATCCGTGCTGGGCTATGCTGATGATCTGGTACTGTTAAGCGAAGACGTTGAAACTATAAAACTAAATACGACAACGTTAATGAAAGCCGGTAAAAAACTAGGACTCGAAATAAACGTGGATAAAACAAAATATATGGGTAGCTGCAAAAATGGCGATACTACTGGTGATATCGATATAGATGGTAATATGTTTGAACAGGTAGATAAATTTAGGTATCTAGGTTCTACGATAACTAGAAAAAACGAAATTGAAGAAGAGATCAAGGTTAGACTGAAGGCGGGAAATGCTTGTTATTTTTCTGTGACAAAACTACTCAGTTCGCGCCTCTTGTCCCGGAACTTAAAAATTAGAATCTATAAAACAATTATCTTGCCTACAGTTCTTTATGGATGCGAAACTTGGCCGCTTACACTAAGGGATGAGCAGCGTCTTAAGGTTTTTGAAAATAAAGTATTGCGTAGAATATTCGGACCGAAGAAGGATGAGTTAACCGGAGAGTTCAGACGGTTACACAACGTCGAATTGCGTGAACTGTATCCGGGTAATATAATTGAGGTAATTTCGTCGCGGCGAATCAAATGGGCTTGTAAAGTTGTTGGGCTTAGTAACGAGAGAATTCCTAAAAGATTAATATTTGCTGTGCCGAATGGTAAGCGTCCGAGGGGTAGACCGAAGCGAAGGTGGGAAGATTGCATTAAAGCCGATCTGAAGGGAATGGGTTTGGACGGGTTTGGACGGGGACGGGTCGAACCTTAGGGTTCACTAAGCCTTTTATTATTATTATATTAAATTCGCATGTTACTACTTTCAGTGATTCACGAAAGTAGGCTGCAAATATATTGAAAATTAGAATTTCTATTTCAATGCAGTTGTCTGGTATTTCTCTGTAAAATATGATTGAGCAAGCACCTTCAGGTGATACATACTGCTGTAGAAGTTATTCCTATAAACTTATGCGTAAAACATATTTTTACTTATCGACTGGAGAATAGGCTTTTCAAATTAAACTTCTGTCACAGAGGTATGTAAACCACAAGTGTTTTGAAGAACTGCTTCTTAAAATTCCTGTTAAACCTAAACCTAAAATTACGACTATTACACTCGCATCTTTCAAGACATCGAAATCAAAATTCAGACATAAATTGAATACATACACTTACTTAAGCCAACTTGGACCTATCCTTCACAGATATACGGGACAGTAAAAAAACCCACATACATAAAATACATACATTTCAATCAAACATTTTGGGGACTATCACAAAGGCTCCCTGGTATGTCAGTAACATTACTTAACATAAATACTTACAGATGCTATACTTATAGTTAACGACCACATACGAACATACTACAAAATATTTCACAATAACTTACCTGGACATGCCAACTCACTGATTCGAGACATGACCTCGGACTAACATGCTCGATAACACTCGTAGGAGGATCAAAAGAAGCTGGATGAGGGATCTCCTCCACTAACTACAAATATTAAATTCAAGACAGGATAAGCGCCGCTGGGCACTCCTCTCCCTCATGCCTATTCCAATCTTTTACATCTCAACACCACACTCGTTGGTTGTCGGAACTTCTGACAGGTGTGAGTGGAAAAATAAAGTTAAACAAAAATAACTGTTTTTTAGAATAATAAATCTACAGCTTTATTTACAATCCTTTAAGATGAGTGGGAAAATGGGAAATACAAAAATTTAAATGATTATTTCCCAATACTAGTGTTGTCTTTTTTAATGTTTTCATCTGGTGTCAGTAATAAGAAAAATAAAAAAATATATTAAAAAAGTTTGTTTTTCCAATAATCTATCTATAAGTCAAGTTTGATGATTGTGTTTGGCTTAGATTGTGAAATTTATAAGCGCATTTCTATACTACGACTTTAGAAAACATCGGGTTTTTGAGCACTTTATTTGTTTTCAGCTTTGTATTTGGTTTTAATGATAATAATTGAGCACATGCTCCACATTACTCTTAACTAATTAATAATTAATTGAAAACTAAACAACCTCTCGTTACATTTTCCCTCATATTAATCTTAAATCGATAAGTTCAAGGTTTCATAAATTAGATTGCATGAATAACTTCGAAATATGAAATGATTATGCATGAGGAAAAGTCTTTACAATGCAGCAATAAAACAAGATATTGAAATGGTATGAACACGAGTTGTAATGGAGAGACGGGAAAAGAGATGTTTCCAATATCCATCCTCAATGATATAAAAGAGATCAAAAGGGCAGTTGATAGAAGAAATCGAAGTATGAAAGAGGTCTATGAGTCCGGAATGAGAAGTATTGCAACGGTATTTGCTATGGAAAATAAATCACCTTGTTAAGTCGATTTTTTTTTCCTTTATGCAATAGTTTTCAATATTGGAGTTGGTTATCGGTGGTGAAATATGTCATATTTCCACTTTGTAACTGTGTTGGAATGATATTAGAAATATTGTTTTAAACAAGTAAAATATTTATTGCAATCATAAACAGATTAAGGATATCACAAGATAATAATGAATTGAAGTTGGACGGTGTGAGTGAATGTAAGAAGCATAGAACATTGAGATAAATTTTTACATTGAGATAATTCTTGGGTGTAATTCGAAAAGACTATAGTCTAAAATTTTATTTATTTGACAAATCCTTAAGGATCTATATTCATATTTTTTTTAATTCTTCGTCATCTCTATTTTTACAGGAATTATAATCAAATTTATGATTGTTAGATAATTTAATTACGTACATTATATCTATACCCAGGATCTAAACAACAACATGTCCATTTATTAATTTCTTTTGAGGAGCCCGTTTTCCATAACTTGGACCTATTAAAATTAGTAACTAAATTATTTAATAGACAAATGGAGATGGTTTCCTTTCCTTTTGGCACGCATATAAAATATGGTAGTATATTGATATATGAAACAAAAACACTTTTGATGAATGAAACAAAAACAAAAGGGATTTTCATTGAGAAGTGACGAATACTAGAATAAAAATGTTAAACCTTACTACAACCACAAGAAAAATCATTGTAAAAATTGAAAGATTTCCACACTCAGATGGTTTTAAAAATCTACGTATTGAAATGGTATAAATGGTGTTTCAATTATTTGTACACAGACATCAAGCCCAATGTATTTGAAAGCCCAAAAATGTTCCGTTTTCGAGAAAAATCACAATTCGTGCAGAAAGCCTCATGGGTGTTATGACTCCAGCATCTTTTAGTTTCCCCAAAATTATCGCTTAGACTTAAATCACTAATATATAAAAGCATTTTACGACCTCCCTTGATGTACGGCGCACCGCTCTTCACACATCTTACTGACGGCACACTAAAACACATCCAACGATACCAAAACAGTGTATTGAGAAAAATAACTCGGTCCACTTCATTAAAAAAATTAAAGGTAGATCAGCTACACGAAATCTCTGAACTTCCCACGATTGAAAAGTTCATTCTAAAACGACATGTAAAATTTATAGACTCTTTGAAAGCACTTACAAATCCTCTTTTCAATACGCTAACTCCAGCACCGGCTCCAGTTCGGTGGCAAAGCTCAATCTTAGATAGTAAGTTAGCTATTATGTTAGTTATTAAGTAGTATTAAGACACTTATAAGCACACAAATGGGTGACCCCCATCAGCTTTACTGATACATTTAATAATTATTGTTATAACAAAACATGAACCCAATTTCAATAAGTCTTAAAATGTAACACAGTTACAGTAAAACACAAAAATAAATTGTTCAAAGTATTAGTGTGGTTAAAAAAAAAAAAATCTATTCTCAGTTATAGAATGAATTAAACTTTTTTTTTATCCAATCAGATAGGTCTTGAGTGACTACAATAATCAATTAGTATAAATTTCTAGATGTATTATTGCCTAACTTAAAAATTGGAGGAATATTTTTTTGTAGGATAAGCTTGACAATATAAAGTGAATTGTTACTTTTAAAAGAATCTCTTGGATATTTAATTGATTGTTGACTGTATTAATTGATCAAAGAGAAGTTATTTAGTGTTTTCAATCAAAATACAAAGTAAAAAATAAAATATAGTAATTTTTGTTTCCTCTGTGCCGATTTTTGGCTCTAAGTTTCAGGCCTTCATCAGGGCGTTCGTACGAAAGAGTCCAGATGAATGCATTCGACTGCATCGAAACATTTCAGATCAACCCCTTAATAAGTGATCAGCTTATACTAGTGGAAAATTTCCGTTCAATATTATAGTTTGTGACAGATTGTAATATTTCCGAATAAATAAATTTAAAAAAAAAAATATAGTTAGGCAATAAAATACAGCCATATATAAATTTACACCATTCTATTACTGTATTATAATGAATAGATCGTTCACTAATTCTGTTTATCTAATGGACTATCTTGATAATATATATTTTTTTTTTTTTTTTTGTCTATTAAATATGTATTTGCGCCTGTCAACAATAAGTTAACAATCAGCAAATGTGATGGCGGTAATGATAAAATGACATGACAGGCATGGGGAAGGAAAGTACTCAGCAGTACCTCTTCCCTAACTTGTTCCAATTACTTAGGTTGTCTAAGGAAGGAGATCCCTCATCCAACGCCTTTTTAGTCTCCTGTTCATGTTCTGAGGTATGTCAGCTGTGGCCATGTCTCTTATAAGTCTGTTATTATGTCCGTTTAAATTTGTGTAAAATCGTTGATATAGGATCGTTATATGTTGGTCAACTGTTGGAAGGTGGAGGTCAGTATGTAGAGTTTTGTTAGTCACGTACCAAGGTGCTTTTGTTATGAGTCGCAATAATTTTGATTGGAATGTTTGAAGTTTTTGTAGGTGGGTCTTTTTAGCGATGCCGTATATTTGTGATGAGTATGTCCATATGGGCTTAAGTAAGTATGTATATGTATTCAGTTTCTGTTTTAGTTTTAGTTTCGAAGATTTGGCAAAAAGAGAGTAAAGTAGTTTGAGTCGTTTGTTAAGTGTCATGCGTTTCATTTTAACATGTGGGCCCCATGTCATCCTTCTGTCGAAGGTGAGTCCAAGGTAAAGTACAGTGTCCGTTTGAGGAATTTGATTGTTGTCAATATAAACTGGAGGACAGGTGTTTTTTCGAAGAGTAAATGTTATATGTTTGGATTTGTCATGATTAAGTCGAATTTTCCATAGTGTGAACCAATCTTGTAGTTTAAGCAAATGATGTTGTAGAGTTAGTGAGGCCTGTGTAGGGTCTTGATGTTTTGTGAGGATTGCTGTATCGTCTGCATATGTAGCTGTCAAGATCTCATCGTCAATAGGTATATCGTAAGTGTATATAACGTAAAGTAGAGGGGCTAGTATTGAACCTTGGGGAACTCCGGCCAAGATTGGATGGACTGAAGACACTTCCGAGCCCTGCCGAACTGAAAAAAATCTGTCGAAGAGGAAAGATTGAAGGATAAGATAGTAGGTGTATGGAAGTATAGTCTTAAGTTTAAAGAGAAGACCCTAGTGCCAGACTCTATCAAACGCCTGAGCAACATCCAAAAATACTCCAGTTGCATATAGTTTTTGTTCTAAAGCTCCAGCAATGTAGTCTGTAACTCTGTGCAATTGATGTGTCGTCGAATGGAATGTGCGAAAGCCGAATTGGTGGTCAAGTATTACCTGTTGGTCAGTCAATATGTCAACAAGTCTTTTGTATATTAATTTTTCAAAAACTTTAGAGCATATAGGAAGGAGGCTAATGGGTCTGTATGATGAAGGACTGTATATGTCTTTACCGGGTTTGTGAATCATCTTAATAAGTGAGTATTTCCATTGTAAAGGGAATATAATATTATATTGTATATGTGATGAGACATGTTTCGCTGAAATCGATTGTGCTATCTGATATTGGATTTCTCACTAAGACATAGCATTTAATTTAAATTTCATATTTTGGTTTCGATTATGACTCCATACTTCATTTCACAGGTAACTCTTGGCAAGCAGACTTCAAATTCTATCAGGACGCAATGTGTACATCCCCGACTCTGACTGCTTCGGCAGAGGGGACGCTCACCGAAGTGTCCCGCCGAAGGATACCCGGGGCCATTGACTTCGACTTCAGGGTACTCCGGGCCTTCCTCACGCTCCACGACGAAGGACTCGTTAAGAGCCTGTCACAGGACACCACCTGCGGCCCTCCAGGAATTTGGCAGGTAAGATCAAAATCACTTAAACCCTAAAATTAGTAACAAAAATACCATATTTGCATGCCATGCTGCACTGTAATCGGGGTTTGCTGCAGAGCCAAATAATGTTGTATGGACATAAACTTAATTAATAATAATAATTACTATTTTATTCAATTGTTTATTCAGTTTGATTATTAAATTAAAATGTTAATTTAAGATTATATAACTTCATTTAAAAACAAAATTAACATACAAATGATTAGTTTTGCTCATATTGTAAGTAACAATTTGTAAAACGGTTGAAAAACGTATGTATAGTTTTATTATTTACTGAGTCACATGTTTAGTTAATTAGTTTAAAAATTATGTTTTGATAGTTAAATGTAGATCTGCAAAATGTTTTTAATGAATATCAAATACATTTACTAATATATTAAGAACCAAAAATAATTGATAAACAAGGGATTACAGGATGCGATCCAAATGCGATTGATTATTTACACGTTTTTTGTACCTGATAAATAGACAAAGTTTGACGATCTCCAGATTGAAAACGTCCCAATTCCGATAATTTCCTTTAGAGAAAAATAGTTGTTGGTTACTATTAGATGAAGCTATTTACGAAGTTTCTGGCGGATGTTAATAATTTCATAAAAAAGGGTCTGTACCACGGACTATATGAATTCGTTCCTTAATTTCTCTTTTTTTTTTCTTTTTTATATACCTGCTTTCAATAAACTGTTAAAGGAGCAATAATGAACCAATCATACAAAATTATTATTTCAAGACCGACATTTTCACCATTTTGTTATAAATGTCAGCTAATAGACATATATATATTTGTTTATCATTCTATCATTTCTTTTAGTAGGATTCTTCTTGGTGATATACGAATTTATAACTTTTGAATTGTATATATTGTATTTAATTCCTTGTATTACGTGGATCCCTTGTATAGACTCCTTTTCATCAAATTAGTAACATTCGCCCAAATATTTGTGAATAGCTTCATCTCATCTTCTCAACTGACAAATTTCATATTTACGAAAATTCTCGAAAATGCGGCGTTTTCACCCTGAAGATTTTGTGTCAAACTTTGTCTATTTCACTAGGTACTAAACACGCATGAACATCTATTTGCTTTCCATTTGAATCGTAAGATAATTTGATCACAAAATCGAGAAAAAAAAGTGGTCTACTAAAATATTTAGCCATTTAACGTGACCTCCTCCCTATGTCATAATAACGATATTATATAGGTCCAATATATTTGTAAGCCAATCATTTTTTTTTTCATAGCTCCTTTTTAATTATTTTGTCTTGAATCCTTGGATTTTCATTGTCTTCATAATAGTCCTTTTACTGCTTAAAAGCATTCTAAGGTGTATTTTTTGTCGTTTCTGAATATTTTCTTAGATCTGTAATATAAAAGGTGATGGGGCTCGCATCAGGCTTGAGTTGACCTTATCCTCTAGAGCTTACAACTAAATTAATAAAACATCTATCTCATGTGAGTTGTTGCCAACGTTTTGGAATTTTTGCTGGTGATAAATTGTTGAAAAGAGGGTTTACCAATTGCTGAGTCTTATCCAAAAAAATGTTTTTTTTTCGTTTTGTGAGAAATTCTATTATTTTTGATACATTAAGTATTACTTGTATATACAATCTCTTCATTCTCTGAATCGTGGTTCCTCTTGCTATTTTTTGGATTATTCCATTTTGGAAATATTGTAATCTTTTCCCAGTTGTTTTGCTGACATATTTTGTAATCTTTTTTTTTTCAATTTTGAGATAAAATAATCTTACGAATCGAGTGGGAAATAAACAGGTATTTAGTTTTTAATACCTCATTAAATTAATTAATTTAATGATAAAATGCTTCATTTCTGAGAATTTTCGTTTAAATAAATTTTGTAGGTTACGATAAGAAAAAGCTATTCACGAAGTTTTAGACGGATGTTAATAATTTGATAAAAAAAAAAGGGTCTGCACCACGGACTGTCACTATTAGTAATTATATCCGCTAGGATTCATAGTAGATTTCTATTTTAATGCATTAATTATCTTCTAGTAAAAAATTGTCCTAGGACACATTTCTTCATCCTTAAATTCCGAGATGTATTCCTGCTGATAGGTTGAGCAGAACTAAGCCAGTTATCAGTACCCTGGAAAATTCATATTCTACCATGATTTAATTTAGATAATTTGTAATAACATGGATTAATCTCTGAAGACTTTTCTTATTTTCATTGTCTTGTCCTCCGGACCTATGTAAATATCTCTTAAGAATAAAAAAAAAAAATCGTATTTTGTTTGCTTTCTTTTTCTTCTATTTCCAATTTCCTGGACGGCAGTTTTTATTGCTTATTTCTCTGCATAAAAAATAAAACAAGAGTTATTTCTTATCTTCTTTAATACCTTTTTGAACTTCTCCAACTTGAAGCAATCCTCCAATATCGCAACATATTGCCGCAACAAAAAACTCTCGTCCTTCTAACTTAAACTACCCAACTCATAAAGATCTTTTATTAAACATTATACTTAAAAAAAATTTAAAAAAACCTCTTGAAATTCTTTCCCTCTCGTATTTGTCACGCCCACCATCAACTAGTCTTTAATTCAAGTTTATTCATTCAAAATTTCTCCCTTCAATATTCTTTACCCTGTCAATCTAGTTCACTTTTCTGTTTTTTTATTCTCCCTCTTTGTGTGTTTATTTTTCTGCTTATTAAAATTATTTGATTAAAGAAGAAAAAATTAAATTTTAAATATATTTATTCAACTAGAAACGTTACACATAAATTTTGTCTGCTCTAGATTAATATTTTTCATAATAAAAGTAACAGAAAACGAATTTTATGACAAACTTAAAAAAAAAAATATGATAAATTATTTTATTTATGTATATATATATATATATATATATATATATATATATATATATATATATATATATATATATATATAACATTGCACATGTTATAATTATGACAAAAGGGAAATTGTAGTATAACTAGACATTGGGAGGATCACTAGCTCCTCTCTTATTGTCTTGATTTCACTATTGCAATTCTCATAAGTTGCTCATCCAACACCTTATTGCTACATTTTTAGTGAAGTTTCTATGTTAAGCGAACTTAAAGATTAGGTATGTGTTGTTTGGTAACAGATTAGTGTAAGTATGTAGAGTTATGGTTGGACTTAGAAAAGTATTTTTTTTTTGTATTAATCTCCATCTTTTCGTTTTCAATCAATTGTACTCATGTGTGCGTATTTTTTTCTGACGGGGAATCCGTGAGGCGGTATATGTTTATATACAGCAGCAACAGACAAACTGTTGGTTGATAGAGACTTTATGCTTCCTTCATATATATATATATATATATATATATATATTATATATATATATATATAATTATATATATATAAGGGGTAGCCATGCGGGCTAAGGCGCTTGCAATAGGTAACCAAGTTAAGCAACGCCGAGCGTGATTAGTACTTGGATGGGTGACCGCCCGATTTAGGTGGCCGCCCACCAGGGAAGCCACGCTGCCCGAGCCCCTCCCCTGGGTATGTGAGCCCTGTCAGGCTACTGGAGGCAACTAACACCGACCGGGCGTAGGCCTGATGACCCTACCCCCGTGTACTTAAATCAGGAATAGTGATGTGGCCTAAGAGACCACATCTCGCGGTAAAAGATCAGCGCGATCTGTAGCGCCAACTGAAAAGAAAAAAAAAACAGAAAATTATTCTGAATGAAAAAGAAAGAAAATACATGGAATGTTAGTTTACTTGGTTGTGGAAGACATTTTTAAAAAAATTACAGAAATAATTTCTCTTTTAGAGATTTTTTTTTATTATGAAACTTTTCCACTACTGTGGTTATTCGTGACCTTAATGAAATATGATTTTCTTGATAGGTGCTTAAATTTAGTTGCTGTATATGCATTCAAATTTAAAAAGAACATATGTGTTATAATTCCTTAAATGTTGACCTAAGACAGTGAAAAGCATGGACCTATTAAAAAAAAAAAATTGTTATGGTTTATTTTTTTTATATTGAGGGGGCTTCAGCCGAAAACTTCTCTCGTAGATTCACCTATATGTATGCATTATTTTTCGTTAATTCTTTTTTTTTTAACCATTTGGATAAAATAAAGTATTTTGTTTCATTTTTGAAGTAGTACTGTGTCAGTCAGGAGAATATGGTTTTCTAAAAATTTTAATTATTATTATTAGGCCCTTATTTCAGTTGCATCCTTAATTATAGTTTTAAAGACTTATATCTCCAATTAAGGAAATATATTTGTATTATTATAGGAAATATATTTTAAAAAATAGTTGATGTTAACGAAAACACATTTCTCCCTTCGACAAAACATGTAAACGATGAACTTTACCCTTTAGCCGTTCTCTTTCTCTCTTCCCCCTCTCACCCCTCCCACTACTATTACATCTATTCGGTAGATAACACGAGCAGTCGATACCCCTCGTAGCCTTCTTTAGGGCACCAGCTGCTTTCCTATTGGCCGCCAACAAACCGTTTTACCCAAGCCCATTCCCCCTTGGAACATTTCCTTAACCCTTCGCTGCTACCAGAGACACAAATCCTAAGATTCCAAGTTGGCACAGATCTCCCAATAAAGTTTCGACCCCGAGCAATCGCGCTAATAGGTTTAATGAAAGCAATTTCGGCACTTACGAGATAGGAGAGGGAGGTGTTCCTAATCATGTTTAATCTAGTAATAACTAATGATAAGGATAACTGTGTAATTTAATGCCGGATGTTTATTGTATCATATGGAAATCCAATAACATAACAAGGATTCCGAATCTTTGAGTTGTTTGATTTTTATGTTTTCAAGTTATTACGTACCTCTTATATATTCATTGTGATTAAATGTGTAATAAATCGCTTTTTTTCGTACTATTTTCTTTTTTATTTGAAAACATTTTTAGACATGTTTTGCACTTTTTTTGTTGGTAGTGAATGAGACTGAGCCGTCACACTGGGATATGTAACGCTCATTCGTGTAAAGTCGGCTCGAGTTGACTCATTGAAGTTTTTCAGCATATAGATTACCATATCTCAGAAAATAAAAATCGGAACTGCATACTGTAAGCAAGGCAAATGTTCAGTATTCCATCTTATTTGTAATCAGCTATTATTCAAAATTGTATCTTGACGCAACACCTTGTTACAGGGGTGAAAAGCGCAAAAGATAGTGTCGAAAATCAAATAATAACGAGTTTTCATAAACATGCTGATTAAAATAACTCAAAATGTAAAGTTGGGTCTGCATAATTTAAGCAAGGAAAATGTTTAGTATTTCATCATCTTTATAATGAGCTATAATGCAAAACCTTATCTTGATGCGACATCATGTTAGAAAGGCAAAAAGGAAAAAAATATAGTATCGAACACCAAATGATAAAGAGTTTTGTTGAATATATTGATTAAAATATCTCAAAAACTAAAATTTGGATCTGTATAATGTAAGCAAGGGAAATTTTCCGAATTTCATCCTCTTTGTGCTATTATGTGATCTATTATGCAAAATTATATTTTGACGTGAGGCCGAATTATAGAGTTGAAAAGGGAAAACGGTAGCGCCAAAACCCCAAATAATAACAATTGTTTTTAACATTTCACATTATTAATCTCGCCTTATAGATTTTTCACTTCTATCGTGTGGTAAGCACACACTATAGTTTTTTTAATCAATGGACGTTTTAAATTTCATTTCACGCTTCTATACCTTGATCTATTAGACTATAAATGAATACATTTATAGATAATATCTTTGTTTATTCACTTGTTCTCTCAAAACTCTTATGATGAGCTTCAAACTTCATGTCCCGCCCATAATAATTTTTGCGTATTTTTTTGTTCTGGAACGGCAATTAAATTGTTTATTTTCGCCTTTTGTTACTCTTAAAAATTTTTAATATATATGAAACCACGATACACCTAACTCTATTATATATAATTCATTAATTGAAAACTGATAACTAACTTTTCAAAATGTAATAAGAAACACAGGAATGGAATATCTACTTTAAGATTTTAAACCATTAAAACTTTTTTTTTATTCGTCTGAAAATTTTTGGATTGAAAATATCGCTGATATTGATGGTAATAATTGTTTATGTCTGAATAAGAAATCTTTAATGCGTATTTTTATAGTGGTGTAAGTAGGTATATACATTTATTTTCTGCCTTATATTCAGTCTTTATAATTTGAGAGAAAGAAGGTACCGATAATTGCATTTGTTTGTTTCAGATTTTCTTTATATTTTTTGTTTTTAAGGAAAATTTAATTAATTAATGGCATAAATGTGGTAATTAATAAAATCATCTAACAAAAAAAACTATAAATATAAATATCGATTTCTTTTTCTGGCTACTACAGCAATAGAGTTCTTAGTTATTCCGCCCAAATCCTTTCTTAGATCACATAGAAATAGAAATATTTTCTAATAATAACATGTTAAAATATAATATAATATATATCCTGTACTAAAAACCGAATACAAATTTTGCCCCTCAGTTCTCTAATACAATTTCGCAAGACAGTGCGGTGTTGCGGGTTTGCATAGCGTCATTTTACCAGTCAACTTTAACCAATCATTTTTTTTTTTTCGATTTCAAACTCAATTAATAGTTATTTATTTGGAGTATTTTTATTTTAATTTTCTATGTCCTATGGTTCGCATTGAATTTAAATTAATCACGTCTTGCCCATAAAACAAATATTTTAAGCAAACTCTTGTCTTTTATAGATTTTTTTTGTTGTAAAATGTATAAAAATGTTCATAATTTCTTAAAAAATTTATATCCATGGTTTTTTTGCAATTCTTCAATCATTCATATCTCAGTTTATGTGAAAATAAGTGAATTTTTCATGGCTATAGTTACGTACAGTGCTATATTGCAAGATTATCTCCAAGACCACGCCTAGCCGATATTGGTTGCATTACTTACAATAGATTTTTTTTAATTTTATTCCACTCCATTCACTTAATTTATTTTTTATTTTTATCTATAGGATAAAAATATTAAGTAACTGCTAATATATATAAATATTATCATTTATTTTTAAAGAAGTATTGAAAGAAGTTAGTCGACTGTTCTACATATCATGGGTGATAAATATTCAGGACGCAGTCTTTTTTTTTTTTAATTTTTTTATTTATGCTATAAGGTTTTGATCCAAACATATTTCATTTTTAATATGTTTATTGTAATATTAGTTAAGATTCGTGTACCATCAATCACTATAGTTTATTATTTACCATTATCGGTCTTATAATACTATATCTCTGAATGTATTTAAAAAAAACAAAAAAACAGCTCTGAAGATGACCCATATGTTTGGGTTGAAAGTTGGCATAAATAAAAAATTAATTAATTAAATTTTTTTTAAAAAGCTGCGTCCTGAATATTTATCACCTATGATTTATTTTTAAACATTCATAAAACGTTCTACAATGCTCCACATTCAACATCAATTATGTTAAAAAAGTGAATAGGTTTTTTTCATTTTTTTAATGTGTTAGAATAATCATCGTAATGAAATATTATTATATTAATTTTTTTTTGTAGTTTTACCTCAACTTTTTTCCATTCTTTTTTTTTGTAGATTTAAAAAAAATAAAAATCGAGGTGGAACGAAATGGTTAAGGCTTATTGAGTGAAATATGGAGCAGAGCAGGTGGGATTTCTGGCAACATTACTTCCCCGGCGGGCCTTTCTCTAGTTTATTGCCTGGCACGCTAAATCTGGCTTCGGAGGAACGAGCTTCGGATACAGATATTGTTTGAGCATTTTTAGGGACACTGGAAACTATAAAAAATATGGACTCATCTCAAAGCTCCGTTCGACTAACTTCATTGGCTTTAACTATCCTTTAACTAATCCTCCAATAGTAAATTGTTTTCGTCCGAAAACTGCAAAAAAAAATAAAAATAATAATAATAATACAACTCACATTTTGTCATTTGATAATTACAACGTCGATTACTTAAATTATAAGGTTAGTTAAAAGTATGGAAAATTCGACTAAATCATAATAAATTCAAACATTTAACATTTACTCTTCGAAAATGTATATATCTACCCTCAAGTTTATATTGATAACAACCAAATATTTCGGACAAACACGGTACACTATCTTGGTATTGTGCCTTTAAATGAATGATGATATGTGGCTCTAAAGTTATATTCTCAATTATTACTTTTCATTTATTTGTATTTTTTTGCAAAATACGAATGTTCTGGTAATATATCACGAAGCCAAGACATGTTTATGTATTGTATATTTGTAGAATATTAATGTTTTTACTGGTCGTGTAATTTATGAAGGTGATGTAATATGATAATGAGGCTTTTGTGTAGGATTGATTTATTGTGAGAATTGTTGCAAAGTCAGTATGAAGATCAGTAAATCTCTACGTGTTAATAGGAATGTGGTAAGTTTTTCAACAGCAGTAAAAGAACCAACACTGAACCTTGTTGTACTCGACAAATTTAAGAAACGTTCGAGTCCTGCTAAACTAAGAAAATTCTATCGAGAAGGAGATAGTAAGTGTAGGATGGAATGACCTTGAGTTCAAAGAAACGACCTTGATGACAGATTCTGTCAAATATCTGAGTGACATTCAAACTTATACCGGTTGCATATAGATGTTATTTTATTGTACCGGCAATGTAGCCTGTATTTCAGTGTAATTTATGAGTTAATGAATGGAATACGAAATGATGAGCAGGAATACCTGCTAATAATAATCAGTTTGTTTGTCCATATGCCAGCTATTCATTCCTGTATTAATTTTTCAAATACCTTTAAGCACGTCGGATGGAGACTCATTGGAACGCAGGATCAAGGACAGTGAATCATTTTAATGAATAAGCATTTACATTGCAAAGGAAATTTTGATGTCCTGAATATATTTCTGTAAATAGTCGTTATAAGTACTAGAGTTATTTTCCTGTGCCTTTGTTGGAGTGGTTCAGTAGTAATTAAGCCATAACTTGAGACTTTTAGAAAATGTTTGATTTAAAATATAAATTATAATAGAATTAGAGATGGAGGTGTTAGGGTAAAGTGAAACAGGGTAACTTATGTGTTCTATATAAGGGTCCCATGTTCTCTGTTTTAATTAGTTAATTATGGTAAACATTGAAATATAAATCTCAAGTTTTTTTTTTGTCATAAATTAATTTTAGTTTTACTACATTCACATTTTACGTCAGGATAGTTGTGACCTAAAAATCCCTAAGTAAAATGTCTTCCAAACTAATACATTATTTAATTTGTATCGTTTTTACAATAATTTCTCAATTTGGCCGTGAGCCCTAACTTCCGAACTAATCAAATTACTACCTCGGTACCTTGGAGCAGGATTGGCACTGTAAATAAGATGTCCTCCTCCAGAAGAAATAGTAAGGACACGAAAGGGCTGTAGAGGAGCCCAATATGTTCCCTGTCCGCGGAGCTATATCGCTAACATCCATCAGCACTGTCTCCAGGGTCTTATTGTCGTCCTCTCTCTGAAATATCTCCTTAGATAAGTCAGTCTGTCCAAGATGTCATCATTTCGGTCGAATGGTTATAAACCGATCGCATAAGGAGTTGCCATTGTATTGAAACTTTTATAGTTTTAGTTTTAGTCGTTGTATCAGATCTCAACAGTGAAAACTTATTGTTCGTTACTTCGAAATTTTGTAGCTATAGCAGAAAGTTCTCCGACAGTCATACTTCCTCAGAGTAAAATCAAGCTTTTTTTTTAGTTATACCTAACTCGGGACATCGAGTTAGGACTCAAAAATTTCTTAAATTTATCGAATGTCCCATGGTTCAGTACTGGCTCCTCTCCTTTATGTTACGAAATACCTATTAACACATTGACTGCTACTTATCTAGACTTTACCATTATCACTGACTGGGTTTTAGATGTTTTGTTTACCATTTAAAGTTAATTCTTTTTCTTGATAGTGTTTTAAATGTTTATTTTACTTTTGAAGTTGTTTTTTATGTAACTTTATTTTTCAACTCACACCTGTAAGGAATACCAACAACCAGCGAGTGTGCTGTGAGGATAAAGAGTATGGAGGAAGACGTTGGTAATCGTGAAGAAAAGGAACGCCCCGCGGCATCACTTCCTAACATGATTTGATATTTATAGTTAGAGGAGAAGATCCCTCATTCAGCTTCTTTTGAGCCTCCTACGGGTCCTATGAGGCATGTTAGTTTTGGCCATGCCTTGAATCAGTGAGTTAGTATGTCCTTATCAGTTATTGTGAAGTTTTTTTTTAGTACGCTCGTATTAACATTTGAAGGTAATTTGTTTTTCTTGACTGTGTTTTAGATGTTAGTTTTACCGTTTGAAGTTTTTTTCCTTTTATTAACGAAATTTACAACTATAATTATTAATAAATACAAGTAAATATGAACAAGTAATATGACATGTACAACATGAAGAGAAACTACCCATTGGTAGCAATCCAATTATATTTCTATATTAGAAGGTCCCGAGGCCATCTTCTTTTCAGAACGAGTTGGAAACGAGAGGGTTCGGATGGTTCAGAAGTTTATTATAAAAGGACAAGTATCTGGATTGAGCGAATTCGGAAACATATGGTACATTAAGGTCATTATAGATAATTTCATTTGTGACAAAGTAGGGAGAATTAAGGATTTTACGAAGGATTTTGGATTGTAGGGATTGGATACGGGAGGAATTTGATGGTTTAGTAGAGCCCCAAAGCTCGATCCCTACCTTTTGAACTTATTTTTTTTTCTTTAAAAAAGTTTACTTTGTTCTGATTTTTATGTATATTATTATATTGCTATTACTTAGTTTATTTATTAACATTTTCTGTAAATATGGTGTGAATATGCTCTCAGATCTATATTATAATTTTACTTAATTGAGACACAATGTGACATTTCTCAATAAAGAAGGTTTAAAAAACAACGTTGTTACAATACATCAAGATTCTACACAAAAGTCTCATTGACTTCACATCACTTGCATAAATTACACCAGTATTAAAAATTCCAATAAACCAGAATACATATTCATGCTCTCATTCCTATCTAACCATTTGTATCTCGTAAAAAATGCAGAAAAAAAATGATTTTTATTATTTTATATTATGTATTTTTAAAGAATCAAGGCATTGTTGATAACACCAAACATTATAAATACGCATTACACTGAATGAATGAGAAGTAGATTCTAATTAGAAATTTCAGGAAAGGTTTCAAATGCGTTTTTTTTTTTTTAATCTATTTATACCGAGTAACGTAAATGAAAAAAAAATATACTAGTTAAACAGACAAAATACTTAAAAACAGAAGTTGAAACTTTTAAAAATAAATTTCTAGCTTTATGGTGATAGTTCAGCTTTTATTTATTTAAGTTCTTAAAAAAAAATGTTACGTTAAATAAAAAATTTATAGTACTCGGGCTTAGACCAGATTTATAATTTATATTAGGTGAATTACTTGATTCTAATTTTTCATTCATTTAAGTAGCTAAGAATAAAAGTAATTTTTAGATAATTTTTTTTTTTATGAAATCAGTAGAACTTTTAAATAAATCTTGCCTGAGTTACCTGAAAATTTGAAAAAGAAATAGTTTTGGTTCCGAAGTAAAATTTAAAAAAAAATGGAAAACAAATATTCCAGTTGTACAGAAACTAATTAAAAATAAGAGTTAAAATTTCATTTCGAGCCATGCTTGAAAGTAGTTTCCTGACGAATTGTTATTGAAGTCGGAAATCTGGCCAAAATCACACTAAATCTATTCCATCTTTCACCCGATTCATGAATGTTGCTGATTAACCACTTTTCAAGAAGGGTTATTTCATATGGCTTTGCTTATCAGTAGACAACTGAAGGCGTTTAGGATTCATGGATTTCTTATATTTATAGTTAAGATGCTATTTCGAATCATAGACGACTGAAGGAATTTGAGTCAATGGACCTTTTTGTCAAGAAGCTATTCCAAATCAAAAGATAATCTTTTAAAGCAAATCATTTTTAAGAACTCCATTATTTGAATATTCTTTAGTTTAAAAGAAAAAACTGACTGCTGGACTTGGATGCTTAATATGAGTTTAAAGAATTACGTAGTAACCATTGCTAGGATTTTTTCTTATTGTTTTCCACAGTAGGATCATAATATGGCAAACAATAAAACATGAACCGTCCGGTCCCTTTAAATTAGATAAGGATGGAGAAACTTGGTCAATCCTGACCATTCTTGTTGTCTCAGACCATTATCGTCCCAGTTCTGGTGGATATAAGATGGGGGTGGTCTTTTGAAACGAGGAAGCTCCGGGAAGGAAATAAAAGCAAAAAAAATCTACAAAAGGAAAGAGGGACGCAGTTGTCAGCCCTGTGAGATTTACCGGCACGGGGGAATAATTCGCTCTTTATTCCGGACTAGCCGAGTGTTAGTTATTCATAATAGCCGCTCGAGTATCCTTTGTTCTCCAGGATACTTCCCCTTCCTCCGCTAATTCACTGAATCCTGGGCCCTTCTGTTCTCCGAGGGTTAATATTTCCTATCTCCGGCCGTTTAGGCACATTCCCTTCACCGGGAATCATCTCAATAAGGTTCTCCCTGTCTAATACTAATCCTTGAATTGATTTATTTGTTTACTTCTTCATTCGACTTAAGCAGAGTGTTATCATAATCTTAAGAAAAAAGATTTAAGTTTAATTATGTTTTGGCTCTTCTATATTTTTCTAATTCTCGAATTCGACCTCTAGATTGATTATCACTATTTTATGTTACTGTTTTTAGAAACTGCATATTATCTGCTATTGTTTCAGGATCCTCTCGTTTCAGTATCATCCGCGGTACGGACCCCTTTTATCAAATAATTTACTCTCGTTTAAAACTATCGTGGCTCCAACCTCCAGATACCCTCGCCTGGCTCCTTCTTGGTCGTTCAGAGGGTATGTCAGCCGCACCCATATATTTTAGTCCGAGATGCGGATTCCTTTTAATCAAATTATTTATATCTGTCTGAAACTTCATGAATTGAATCATCTTATCGTAAACAACAATAGTTTTATTTAAGACCATTTTCGGAAATCAGTCGTTTTTAATCTTGAGATAGGTAAACTATATCTACTGAAGTGCTATAAACTCATAACATCCATTTGTTTTCCACTTGAATAGTAAGAAAATTTGATTTAATAAATCGAGAAAAAATGCGGTCTACTTAATTATCTGGCCGTTTGGCGTGAACTACACCCCAACATACCAAAATAAGCAGGATACATAGACCAAACGGGCCAATGTACAACGGTGGGCCCTTGTATACAAATCCAAAGACCGGAGGCGGGTTTTGTGAGAGTAGACAGAGAATTTGAATTGAAATAGTTCGGAGATCTATGAAGGACGGCGGGATTGGATGGCTTCGAAGAACAAGTATGCTAAGAAGTACTTACGATGGTAGGAAGAATAAAGCCACTTCAGTTCTTCATAAAAACGGGAGACAGAGGCTTCGCATGGGATGCCGAAGATGAATCGTACAAAGCAATTCATCAAACGTCTATAATTAAATTATCTTATTTTACATCTATAATGTGGTATCAATTCTATAAATATCTATATGTAGTAAAGGGATCTAGTAGAGATTGATGGGCAGATTCAGAGTCAACGACAGAGCGCGAGCAATATGGAGGAATAGTGTTGCCCAAACGCGACAGTCTTGGTGTTACAAACTCAGTCTTGGTCATGGTCTTGATCTTGCACAAAACTCTCGCAGTTACTTATTAGCTTATTTCTATAGATATATTACTGTATTTTTTTAGATAGGAGAAACCTAACTAAGCCCGAATAAAAAATTAGAGGAATTAAATGCAAAAGTATATTGGTTATACCAATTATTAACATATAGTAACTAAGGTTGTCAAGAGTTAGTAACTATTTTGCCTTAATGTTTATTTTTTTTAAAAAATTTTTACCAATTTTTTTTGTCTTGTAACAGTTACGCGGCCTTGGTCTTGCAAAGTGCAGGACCAAGACTGATTTAAGGTAGCACTATGGAGGAATATGCGAACAGCCGGTTGATTTCTAAAAGTTCTGCAGTGTAATGTTTGCAATGAAACTAGATGGGTGTGGATGTCAGATACAACAGCAGACTCTACCCCTTTTTCTGTTTTAAATCCGTCTGTGTAAATCAAAGTACAATAGTCGTAGCTTTGAACTCTTTAAACTTTTGTAGTGCTTCGATTGGGAGTAAATAACGGCTTTTAAAGTTCTTAATTACAGCTAGAAAAACTAACTGCCATGGATCTACTTCTGAAAGAGTTTGCTTTAAGATACTTATTAAGGAGTAAGGTTAAACTTTATAATGTATAAAACGCGTCTGTCTGGAAAGATAGATAGCTGTTCGATGAACTATCTAGATTGGCTTCATAGCTTCTTTAGTAAAGAGAAAATTTTATGTAGGGGTTAGGACTTTTGCATTAAGTCACTAAAATTTCTCCTATAAATGTGGCCGTGGAGTAAAGTAATTTCCAAACTATTGTATCTCTAAAAAGAAGGATGCTGGCCCTCAATGGATATTGTGTAAATCCAGATATTCTTGCAATATATATATATATATATATATATATATAATATATATATATATATATATATAAACAACACTTAAAATTTTAAATTTTTAAAATACATTTTAAAAATAGTGTGCTTAGAATAGTTTACAATTCTTCAAAAATATAATTCTGTTAGGGTTTTTTCGAGCAGAGAATTGAAAAGATATATATTTTTTATTGTGTGACAATGGGGAGCCATTGGAGAGACCAAAGGCAACTGTAAACAAAACTGGCAATCTCTCAACTCCCTTGGCAAATTTACAGCCCGCGCCGCTGGTTCAAGCCAAAATGGGCGTATAAACTGTTAAAGATAAAACTCAATATCACGTTTGTTAGTTTTTTTTTTATTCAATCTTTCTTTATTATTTTTCGTTATACTGTTACAACAACAAATTATATCAACAATATCAACAGTTAATAAAGTACATTCTCATTAAATTGTGAAACTAAAGCATTGAGAAGACGGAACGCTATTGAAGTTTCCGTATAAAATTATAAATGACCTATCTAACGTAAATGTTGTTGGGAAACAACACAAACGAGACCAAAGATAATAGTCTATGTTACCTAAAGACAAAATTCTCATTTTTACATGAAGAGATAAAAACAAAATGAATAAATTTTAGTCGATGTTTCTTAACTGTGCATCAACATAAATAAAATTTCATATTTATTCTCTATTAACTTTAAAGATAAACTTTATTGGTTGGCATTACTGAAAACTTATATTTTACAACATTGCTGATATTATAGCAAAATTACTGCAACATTTTTATAAAGCTGTAATAAATTTCTTATCTGCTGCGGCTATTAATAATATACTTCCACTGATATAATCGCGCTTAGTTTACTTCACAACTTGGTTATGGCTTTGTAACGCCAACTCTATAAGTGACTTACACTACTTTACAAAGTTAGAAAACCGTCTTTATCTTGACTAGAATAGATTATGTAATATTATCGCTCCCTATATCATTGCCTCTACTGTTTGTGTACAACTTCAACAAATGTACTAACAATTAATTAATGAAATGAACCTATAGAGAATTCCTGTGATTTCGTAAGCTAGATATAACATTTATATTAACAACGAACTCTTTATACTTTACTTTTTATATTTTAAGGTCAAGATAAATTTAATTTAAATCGAATATCAATAAAATTATTTTATTCTTTTAGTACGTGTAATAAAATTTGCCAAAACCGTTTTTACTAATAATTCTCAATAATGTAGTCCATATTGTTATTATTTTGATATTCTTATTTTTTCCTCTAGAATTTTAATATAATTTAGTTTAGAAAAGTTGTCGTCCAGTTTACACGTTAATGAGATCTTTAAAACGGGCAGTCGCAGAACATTCAAGTTAAAATAAAACTTAACATTCTTTAAAAAAATCCAAACTATTTTACTCGTGGATCAAAAAGAAATACTACCAAGCTCTAACATTATTATAAAAGTTTTTTAACGGTTTTGGAGAACAAGAAACTGTCTTTAGAAATGTGTCTTATGATGATATAACACATATATTAACTGAAATTTCATTTTTTTCTGTAGTTGAGTGAAAATAAGTTTTTTCTATTTTATAATTCAAAAATAGGGTTGAGCCCAAATTCCCGGGTCGGTTTGTTGTCTGTTTATTTTTTGTTGTTTCGTTTATGTCCCTTTTGTTTGTTTGTTTCGTTTATGTCTCTTCAGTCATTGTCCACAATAAATTGGCTGTGTAATGCAGTTTTCGTATATGTATATTATATAATAATATAGCAACTTTTTTTCCTTTTTTTTTTATCTTCGAAGATACTTCATTTACTATTCTACTACTATTTTTTTCCCTACCTGATATATACTTAAGGCATTTTTTGTTGATACATTATATTATTTAATAATTTAAAAAATACCCTGATCGAGGCCTTTTTTTAATATGAAAGGTAATATTCAGCATTTATAAATAGACTAGTGTTGCCCAAAATCGTTCTTGGCCTTGCACTTAGCAAGACCAAGACCAAGACCGCCTAACTGTTGCAAGACCAAGAGCAAGACTGGTTAAAAAAAATCGTTTTTATGAGTGGAAATGAAGGCAAAATAGTTACTGATACTCGACAATTTTAGTTACTATATGTAAAGGATCGATATAAACGAAATACTTTTGTATTTAATTCTTCCAATTTTTCATTTGGGCTTAATTATGTTTCCCTTATCTGAACAATTACAGTAATATCTATATAATAATAAGCTAATAGGTAACTGCAAGACTTTTGCGAGGCTCTTGCACAAGACCAAGATCAAGACTGAGTTTGCAAGACCAAGACTCCTCTTGGTCTCACATTTAGGTAACACTAAAATAGGCCTTAGAAAAACATGTTGTACACATATTTTGGTCTATTATGTTAAATGGAATATTGTATTTGACAAATAAAAATATAATTAATTTCTTCCTCACATAATATATAAGATCTAATTATTTCCATTTTATTTTGCTGTTCCTTCACTAAACAATATATTTGGGAATTATTCGAACTTGTATTTAATTAACTAAGTTATGAAAAGTTGAAAATTAATAGAATTATGTTGAATTTACTTATGCGGTTGATTGTATTTAGTCATAAATTAAAATAGTGACAGTAAAATATAAAGAATTATTGGTGCTTCTTATGATGAAGAGGTTCCCCACCTATACTTTAGCCTATTCCTTAGATAATAAAACGTGGATAATTTTATTTCCTATTTATTTATTTTTTTATGCGTTAAAGTTTAGGAGCCAATAAACTGCGCCAGAAGTCTGCAGGGTCCTAATCCTTTACTAGTACATATATCAGCTTATAGCCTAGATATAGCCCAAGGTATTGAAAGGCACGCTGTTGAAGCAGTAAAAAGAATTACCAAATATGCTGATTTATTCTTTATTCAATTTAAGCTATTTGAATAAGGACACGAAATAATTACCAACAAAGCACCGGATAGAAGGAACCTAATAGAAGTAAAGTCCCCAACAAGTGATTAGCATGGCGAGCGGAAGGGAAGGAACAACTCCGAGAAGAAGAAGCGGGAGGAGGAGGAGGAGGGGGCTTGTTTAAATTGTTTAAGAATGGCATTGTTGAGTGGGCAACACCAATTACACAAATCCCATTTAGTGAGCTGGAGCCCTCATTACGCTATTCACCAAAGTCTCATTGTGGTGTCTGTCCCCAGCCTGAACAACTTTACTCATAGTCGGGAATTATTTCTCTACCCCTGTGTTTCTATTAATTGTATTAAAGGGTAAGAATCGATTTCTTAAGTTTTTCTTTTAGATGTCTGTTTTAACCAATTCCTTTTGTCCTCGTACTAATGCACTACTTTCATCTTAAAAAGGCTCTATCTATTAGAACAAAACCAGGGAAAAGGATCAGCTCTTCTAATTCAGACAAGCAATGCTGACAGCTATCGTCAAAGTCTGGTCAGGGCATAATCAAGAACTCTGCCCTATTCGTCCAAGAAGATTATAATCCGTGGTACCGACTCCTTTTGATCAAATTATTAACATCCACTTGAAAATTCGTAAATAGCTTTATCTCATCGTAACCCACCACTATTTTATTCCCTAAAAATCTCAGAATTAGTGCGTTATCAATCTGGAGATCGACAAACTTTGCCTATTTAATTAGGTACTAAAAAAACGTAAATACCCATTTGTTTTACACTTCAATTTTAAGATAATTTGAGCACAAAATCGAGAAAAAAATGCCCTTCAAAAATATATAGAGCGGTTTGGCGTGACCTACACCCCCTTTATGTCAACACAACGAGATTATATAGGCCAAACGGCCCAATATTCTAGTAGGCCACATTTTTCTCGATTTTGTGATCAAATTATCTTACGATACAAGTGGAAAATAAATAGGTATTTACGAGTTTTTATTACCTAATTAAGTATGCCAAATTTGCCGATCTCCATATTGAAAACACCCTAATTCCGAGAGTTTTAGGGAATAAAATAGTGGTAGGTTATGATGAGGTGAAACTATTTACGAATTTTCTGGTGGATTTAATAATTATCTGGTTGATAGAAAGGAGTTTGTTCTACGGATTATATTCTTTGAGGACGAATAGAACAGAGTTCTTGATTACGCCCAGACCATGCTCCTCTTTGACGATAATTCCGAGAATTTTCTGAAATAAAATAGTGCTAGGTTATGATGAGAGGAAGCTATTCACATAGTATCGGGCTGATTTTTTTTTATTATTTGAAAATTAATACATTCTGCCGAATTGGAAGGCATTAATATTAGGGCTATATTAAACATTCACACAACATACAAATGATAACTAAAATAGAGATAAAGGAAAAAGAGTTGTGGAAAGTAAAATAAGAAAATTAACATACATAGGTAAAAAAAAAAAAAAAAATAGAGAGAAACTAAATGAAATTTAAATATATAAAACACATTCACACCTATATACAGATTAAAAATTATTTTTTTTTTAAATTTAGTATTTATTTTACCGCACTTCCTCCCCCCCTCTCCCTCTCTCCCCCCGACCAGCTCCTTCTCATATTATATCACGGTCAACCATCTCTATATCATTAAGAATTAATAGCAGTAAGTGATATGACCGCCTCATTGACTTGACTACGGAGAGACAAGAAAATAAATTTGTTCTTCAATATTTAAATTGTAAAACGCGACGAGGAATTTTCGACTATTGGGACAAAAACGTTCATGACCCTCAGCACGAATATAAAGCTTTTCCTAATTTCAGTGATGAGAAAGGAATATTGTTCAACTATACACCTTATTATTATCTTCATGCAGCCTACTATTCCATTACCGCTTTCAAAGAACTAAATGTCAATTGTCATCTATATATAGTACAACTTTTATTTTTTTGTTTTTTTATCATCATAACCTTGTTTTACATTTATACTTACATTCTAAAGTTCTCTTTTAAAATTATTGTTCTCTTTTAGAGTTATTTATACTTAATAATCTATCCTAACGATATTACACTAATGTTACCCTATTAATCTTTCAATTTCTTTACTTCTTAATCTTTAGTTCCGTTATCCGTTTACCTACAATCAAATGTAACCTCCACTAGCTGGTTATCCACTGATATCTTATTATTATGTTATCTTATTCTTATTTTAACTTTACTATAACAATACTAATTTAATTTTCAATCTATTTATTCGTTAACATTCATTTTCTTTATCTGTTAACCCACAGTTATCAAATGTAATCTCTATTAGTTTGTTACACACTTATTCCTTATCTTTTATCGCAATTTGTTTACTTTTAACTTACATGCTATATTCTCCTTTATTTTTTATTTTTATTCATACTTACTTTCCATTTGACTGTATCTTCTGCATATATAATACTTTACATCTTAACCACATTGTCACCCACTATATCTCTGATATCATCTTTTTATTTCTGTATCTGACAACTTCTTCTTATTTTATACCTACTTATATTCATTTTTTTATTTTCACCATGTTTTGTATCTTTTGTAGCCCTGAAGACGACCTGCAAAGTGGTTCGAAACGTTGGCAAAAATTAAATAATTATTATATTTTAATTTAGTATTCATTTTACCACCCCCCTCCCCCGATTAACTCCTTCTCATATTATATCAACGGTCAACCATCTCTACATCATTAGAAATGAATATTGTTCTATGGGTGGCCGGGACACCTTTGACTTAATTTAAATAATTTTAAAGTGTAATACGAGGTAGTGTACCACTGCCCATACACACCACCCAAGCTATCTTTAATTTGGGTAGGAATTTCATGCAAGGCTAGGTACTGACATGTAAGAATATGGAGAGTACAAGTAGGCATAGACTAGTAATTTCTTGATACATTTATATTTCAAAAGCAGCCTGTTCGATTTGATCCGATGTTGGAGGAATGTAGATAGTCCATTATAGATTTCATCGAATTCTATTTAACAATTAAAATCAGTGTACCTCATTGTTAATAATACCATGGCTATAACATTTCATATTTTTGTAAAGGTAGATAAAGCAACAAAAGAATATTGTTGTTTTATTTCGTACGTACTTCTGATGTTTCCTTCCTTTTTTTAATGTATTTGTAAATATTCATCATATTATTTATAGTAGCTTACATGTGTGTATCAATATAAAAATAAATAGAATATAAGTGGTTTTCGACGATTTATTTTTTATATCATTAATGACTCCAATTATGTGATTATGTTAAAAGTGACTGCGATTATGCAATTAACAATACTGATATTGTGATTGAGGTATTACTTGATTATCATTACGCAGTAACGTGACTGTAATAGTAATCATCGTTTCCGATTACGCAATCATGAATCATTGATGACGCTTACGCACATCTCTGGTCCTCAGGGCGGCCCTTTTGGATACAGGTTACTAAGAATTTATCATTAAATCATGAGTTCTAAACTAATTGAATTATTTCTTAAGATTGTTGATTAAAAATAAACGTAATCAAGTAAATATATAACTATATATACTGCTGCTAACTATAAATACTTGTACATGGGCAGTTAAAGGAAAGTTGACCAGTACAGAAAAAAAAACCCAACAAAAACAAACTTTAAGGAAGTTTGATTAATTGAATGTATAGACAGCAAGTAATTGATCTTACTGCCTTAGTGAAAAAAACAGCTTCACTAATTAGTAAAAACTAAATTAGTCGACTGGCACTTTAGTGCTAGTAAAGGAAATTAGTTACTTGAAGGGAAGGCAG
The DNA here is from genome assembly GCA_928085145.1 of Nezara viridula. NCBI lineage: Eukaryota > Metazoa > Arthropoda > Insecta > Hemiptera > Pentatomidae > Nezara > Nezara viridula. The sequence goes on from OV725080.1 coordinate 27,946,577, forward strand.
CGGATTAAAGAGGAAATTAAAAATTACAAGGCAGTCCTTTCATCCAACATTACACAAAACCAACCGGTTTTTTTTTATTTTACGAAACTGGCATTTCTCATTTTCAGATTTTGTTTTATATTTTTCGTTGTAATATTAATTTTAAAATTATTTTACTAAATGATTCCTTTTTCTTGGATTTTTTCAACCTTTTTATGAGCAATATACAAACAATACATATTATTTTTAGTTAATTCAACGGATTTAAAAAGTAATTCACCTTATTCAATATGTTTAATTAAAGCCATATTGACAGAAGAATGACATGGGGCTCACATACCAAAAACAAAACAAAAACTCTAAACCTAAGACTACGACTATTGTACTCACTCCTTGCAAGAAATTCGAAATTAAAACTTAGACGGAAATTGAATACATATACTTACCTACTTAAACCTATTTGTACCTACGCTTCACAGATATATGGGACAGCCAAAAAGACTGGCATACGTAAATTACAGACTTTTCAATCTGAAACTTTCATGACTATCACCAAGGCTTCCTGGTACGTCAGTAACATTACTCTACATAAAGACTTACAGATGCCAACAGTTAACGACCACATACAAACATACTACAAAAGATACTACAAAAAGATAATAACTTACAGGGACATACAAACTCATTGATTCGAGGCATGGCCACAACTAACATGCCCGATAGTACCCGACGATTAAAAGAAGCTGAACGCCGACAGGAAGAACGCCGCTGGGTACTCCTCTTCCTCACACCTATTCGAAGACCAATCTTCTACATCTTGACATCACACTCGCTGATTGTCGGAACTTACAGGTGAGAGTTGAAGAATAGAGGTTAAAAAAAAAGCCATATTAACAATTCAAGATGTTAAAAAAACAAAACAGGAATTTTAATATATTTTCAAATTTAGTAGGAAGCAATTTTAAATCTATATCAGATCCATGATATTTCAATTCTCCTTTATCATATTTTTTATTACCATGAGGCAAAAGTTCAATTATCTTTTCCTGTTATAATAGAAAAAGTCTGCTGGGAATATGAAGATATGAGTATTAGTGTACTATTAATGATGAGACATATAATCATTTTATTGTTTTAAATTGTAATTCTAGAACTGAGACAGAGGTTAAATACATACCTATACTTACTTAAACCAATATGGACATACTCCACACAGATATACGGTATACCTAAAAAGATCCAATTACACAAACTTCAAACTTTTCAATAAAAAGTATTACTAATCACCTTGGTACATGACAAACAAAATCTTTCATTCTGGCTTCCTTCTGTCCATAGTTAACCAACACATAATGACTCATTACAAACTAATTTACACGGACATTATAGCATACTAATTAGAGATATGAGCTTCAGCTGACATGCCCATCAATACGAGGAGGTGTCTAAAAAGGCGTCGGATGAGAGAAATCCTTCCTAAACAAACCATTCTAAGCCAGGAAAGAGGTACTGATGGGTGCTATCCTTCCCCATGTCTGACATATCAGTTTCGTTACTTTAATCAGACCTTTAGCTGATTATTAACAGTCGTCGACAAGTGACAGGAGCGGGGTGTCCGAGCGGGCTAATGCCTATGAACAGCATCGCGCGTTGCCCGGCAACCTGATAACCGAAGTTATAAGTGGAGAAATAGTTAAGAGTGGGCGAGGTGGCCGAACGGGCTAACGTGTGTGCTCAGCACCGCTAACTCGTTGCCGTTACCCGGCAACCTGACAATTGATAACTAGATAAAAAAATTCACGAGTTCGCATCCCGGTGCCGGGAGAGTCTTTTAAATCCCTACTCACATTCCCTGGCCTACGAAAACCCTGTGTAGCCTTAAAGGCTTGGAAGGAGAGGACCAAAAAAAAAGTTACAAGTTCGCGTCCCGGTGTAGGGGGGTCTTTTAACTCTGACATTAAAACCATCATCATCACCTCCTATCCCGGGAAAACCCCGTATAGCCTAAAAGGAGAGGAAGGGGTGGACAAAAATAACAATAAAATATTAAAAAATTCGACAAGTTCAGAATGATATTGAAAGATAATAAAAAACTGTAATTGTTTTATTAGTAAATAGTATTAGAATATCTGTTCACCAAATTGACCTTACGTTGTATATAATATCGCAGTGGCATAATATGATAAAAACGTATTATTTTAGACTGAATAATAAAAGTATGATCATTAATTATAATAGAATTATCTGAGGTGGATCAGATACTCTCAGGTAATTGTTATCGGGCCCTGGTCTCTCTCTTTCATTAAGGTCAGCTATAAATCTCTCTCGCTTATTTCCTCAGAAGAGGCCTAATTCCTAATTATCAAACTCTTTAGGTATTTCATCGCTCCAGTTTATTAGTGAATTAATTTAGATAATTAACACAATGGCCCTATCAATGGATCAATAATTGTCTGATTAATTGCATATTAATTAAGTAAATCATGTGAAAAAAATAGCCTATGATCATCGTTCAGGCATGGTTGGTTGCACTTTGTGTACAATAGTATTTAAGTGGTCATAAACTATATTCTCTAAGAACAAAGGATTGACCTGATCTCTACTTTAATTAGTCATTAATTAAATAGTTACTCTACTATCAGGTTAATATAAACCGTTAAAGATATAACTCGTTAAAAAAAAACAGTAATTTGTTCTTGGAACCGTTACCATGTTTCTTTTGCTCGAAGGATACATTTATTCAACCCGTATCACTGCCTTTACAAAGGTTTTTTCTGGTCAGATATTATTTAATAACTCATCATAGCTCATTCGATCATTTTTAACTCTTCTATGTGGCCAATTATATAGAATCCTGAATTGAAAATCTCATAGATCAACTATCTCATCTCTGGATGAAAAATCACTAATTTACAAACAAAATCGGAAACTATGACTTCGAACTGTCAGAGAAACATAATTTTAGAACTTAAATTCATAATTTTCATAAATTCATAATTTTAGAACTTAAATTCATTCAACCCTTTCACTCCAAAACCCTTCCAACAATGATTCATTCTATTAAGCGAAGAATATACTACGTCATGACCTCAATATCTTATTTGAACTATATTTTATTCCACACAAATTCTCCAAATTCGCCAGGTCCAGATAGTTTAGCAGAATCTCTATGTAGCTAGCTCTACCAACCCCTACAATCATCCACGAAAACTGAAACGAAGTGGCTTTCAGATTTCTTCAGTTTTTTTTTTAGTTTTTTTTGTTAGCTTTTTACTGGAAGTCCGACAATGGCTTGATATTCCTCTAAATGTATGTGCATCTGGAGCTATAGTGTCTTGACTTAGCATCAATTGGCTTTTAATACCAGTGATGGGTTCTAATATAAGGAAAAACGTAGAAATCCGCTGGTCCTACTCACTCCATAAGTGAGAGAACAAGCGTGTTTCAGTGTTTCTCTTACTGATTGAAAATATTGTATATAAGAGTAGCTGTGGAGTGGCCGAGCGGGCTAATGCGTTTATAAAACACTCGTTGCAAGTCCCAGTGCCGAATGCTTTTAACTCTTATATTCCGCTCACTCCTCTATCCCGGAGAAAAACCGTCCTTAATTGAGACAACACGTAATGAAAACAGTTTCGAAAATTTTAATTCATAACATAAATATGACGTAACCTCCAGTCGTTGGTACCCCACCGAGTTCCCGGTATTAGTTTACAGTAATACTATGAAAAAATAAATACAAGACGCTGTTTCACATATATATTTTACATTTATTTTTTTAACTTGCGTATTGAGAAATATTACAATCTGCCTCAAAGGACATTTATAATAGTGTTCAGAGATCACGATCACACTATAAATACAATAAATAAGATTAAATAACTTGAAAATAAATAAATAAAAACACATACATACCTATATACAGTATTTACAAACAGGCGAGGAAACTCCGAGCCAGACTTGTCCCTCCAACTGTGGAGAGAAAAGCATGACTCCTGGAGATCTCTACACTTCTCTCTCAACCGCGTCACTGAGGCTAAACCCAGTGGAGATTAAGCGCTTTAGCCACATACACTCAGTCGTGTTTGGAGAATCTGGTCATTGCCAGAACTCCAATATATACAATTTATAAAAAGTCGCGGGACCACTGCCGTTGTAACCTTTTGTAGGATTATAGGGATGGGTGGTTCTGGGTAGGGATTGTGCAAGGAGATTCGGGTGATAGCTAAGGTTCTTGTGAAATTCAGAGAATTTTTCTGGGTTAAGGTGTAGGACAAATGGGATATTAAGGTCATGATGTAGGGGATTGTTGATTACATAGAAAGGAGCATCGACTATTGTTTAAAGGATTTTGCACTGGAAGGATTGGAAGCGTTGGATATTAGAAAGTTTTGTTATCCCCCACAATTCAAGTCCGTAAGTCCAAATTGATTTAAGTATTGTCTTGTAGATCAGTATTTTGTTTTCAATAGAAAGTTTACATTTTCTATGTAGTAGTCTGCATAGTGGGTCGTATCGTCGGTTAAGTTCCTTTCTTTTAAGTCTAGTATGAGGGTTCTACGTTAGTCTTCTGTCCAAGAGTAAGCCAAGATAGCGGACTTTGTCTAAGAAAGGAAGGATGGAATTGAAGTTCACTGTTGGAAAGAAATTGCGTCGGAGTGTGAATGTAATATGTCGGCATTTGGATTCATTTACTTTAATGCCCCATTTATTACATCAGGGACCTCAATCAGGGAGAGGTGTCTTTGAAAGTTTAAGGATGTTATATCAGGATCTTAGTCGGATGATAGAATGGCGGTATCATCAGCAAATGTTGCCAAGAAAGATTTAATGTTAGAGATCTTTACTGACTTAGCAGAATCGAAATTTTTAAACTAAGTACCCACGCGATTGCAAACGCGAACACATTTTAAAGTTTCCTTGAAAGTACCGAAAACTAGGGGTTTTGTCTTAGTCCGGGACACGAATCCCTTCGTTGTATCAATATACTTTAATATTGTACATTTAATTTTGTATTAAGATACAACTGCTCTTATTTCGTTTGCGCTTACTAAATCAAATATAAATGATTTTATATCTGATTAGTAGTATAATTCAGTCAAATCCGTCGAGCTACTTACATGTTAAATATTATTAGGTAGAAATATTGCAATTTAGCTGATATCTAGGTTCCTTGAAATGTGACGTTAAGTTGCGAAGCGTTGTCGAATCGATGAAACCACCTCCTCGAAGGAATCTCGGATAGTTGAGTGGAGACCTGGCTTTGACAGGGAGCAACGGATTGCTAACTTGAAGAGCACCACCTTCCACATAGTTTGAAAAGCAATCTCAACAATCTATAATTAATAAAACAGATAAAGTTTCCTGGAACTATTAGTAACTAATAATTAACTAGCGATTAAAATCGTGTAGATTATTATTTTGAAATTTCTAAAAAATATTTAGAATTAGATGTCACCGATAAAAAGTGGTTCAAACGTGTATTATATACTGTGATCTATTTTCATTTTCCAAAGTTTGTATCATATTTAATTTCATCTCTAACATAGTCGATTTTGAATATTCATTGCAAAATCTTGCATGGCCTTGCGTCTTCAGTGTCATTTAATGGTCATTGCAAAATCATAGGCTTTCGTTTTGGCTGGAAATCTTCCTAAAGACTGAAAAAGCTACCACTTGTTATTTTCGACTATTTTGATCTTCTTATTCTAACCGGAACTTCATCTATAATGCTGTGATTCCGCCAAACCGAACGACTAAACTGCCTGTCGTATCCAATCCTTACGATTCATAATCCATTAATGATTTGTCTCATGTTTAGAAAAAACAACGGAGGAGTGTAGCTTAGTGGTTAAGGCATTGACTTCTAATGTTCAAGGTCCTTGACTCTAAGACGGCTAATCACATGTAATTATCTATTCCGTCTCATCAATCGAGGATCAACAATTGGATCGAAGATTCTCATGGGGCACACTCAGCATCTATAAAGTGGGTAAGCGGTAAAACCTGGCGGTTGAGCGTAATATCGTCCCAATCTCCTACCTCCACAACCTTTGGTCTTGAAACTATGCTTCCTTACTTAGTACCGAACCCAAGACTCTACATGGGTTGTAGAGGTACAGATTTTTTAAAAAATAAAACACGTCTATAATGTTCCTATCTATAAATAAAGGCATCAACATTATACCCAAATAAACCTATTTTGTTTAACTATGCTTAAACGCTGAATTCCTTGTAAATTTCCTAAGTATATGACAAGAAGACCTAGCAATATTGAACTCTTCGGTGGACTACAAAGCTAGAAATTACTTTAATATATTTCTTTTTCTAGCTATTTATTCAAGATATTTACAACTATATCACAATATAAATACATCAAATAAATGTTTAAACAGGAATATAATCACATGAAAACGCTTATACGTCTATATAAGGAGATCACGAGGTCATCTTCTTTTCAGACGCCTCCAAGGGTTATCAAGAACCGAAGAGGAAACAAGGTTAAAAATGAGAGGATTCGAATGGTTATGAAGTTTATTATGGAAGGATAGGTATCTGGATTTGGTCAAATCGGAAACATATGGAACATTAAGATCATTATGAATTATTTTATTTGTGACAAAGTAAGGAGCATTGAGGATTTTACGAAAGATTTTAGATTGTAAGGATTGGATACGAGAGGAATTTGATGGTTCAGTGGAATCCCATAGCTCAACTCCGTAAGTCCAAATAGGTCTCATTATAGTCATGTATATTAGTCTTTTATAACTAATAGAAATTTTAGAGCGTTTGTATAGTAAGCGTTGGAGTAAGCGGAAACATGGTGCAGTTTCTTGTCTTTCAGTCTTGTATGAGGATTCCAAGTGAGGCGTTTGCCCAGGTGAAGTCCTAGATATCGGATTTGTTGAGCAGGGATAAGTGGGGTGTTATTAAAGGACAGGAAGTCATAGGTTTGCGACAGTTAATATCATTTACCTTTTTGTATTTGATATGGTTGCCAATCTCAATAAAAATGATTTTAAAAAAAATAAATAAAAAATGAAAAGTTATGTTCCAAACAGGTTCTGAAACATTTTAAGCGTAAATTTAATTATTAAATAAAATATAGTTTATAATAAGTTATTGCTCAACTTTAGATTAAATAAAATAGTAATAAGAATGACTTATTGTCCATTACGATTCTAAAACTATAACATAGAGTTGGAATAAGTCACAAGTGCATTAGCGAAGTAATGCTTTGCTGCCTTGGAGAGACAAACAGTTAAATCTCATCGGGAAAAGAATGGGCTACTCTCCACTCAACTGTAAAACTAACTTTTTCTTCTATTAGTACAAAAACTAGTTATACTATTCCCAGACCTAGTTTTATCTTCACGTTTTCCTTCTAACGGCTTCCTAGAGCTGGGGTCAATATTTATTGTATTTCCTTAACTTCTTTTTTATTGTAAGAAAAAAAATGTTAGCCCGTATATAATTAAATTGTCAAGAACTGCAGACCCCTTTGAAAATAATAATAATAATGAAGCCATTATAACTGTTTTAATTTTGAAAATAATCTTCTTCTACCCCTTAGTTTACATGGAATAACTATCATAGTAAGTTGATAACATTTTAAATTAAGCTAATGAAATTAAAATCAATTTTTCTGGTGTAGATTGCTAGTTTTATTGATTTATCTCCTAGGCTAATCTTAAAAAACAGGTTCCAAAATTAAAGCATGGGCGTACACATAAACCATAAATAGCCTTTATGCTATTTTAAATCATTAAAATCCTACTGCCGATGCTAGCTTGTGGAAACATTCTACGGTTCTCATTAAAAATACAAAATTTTTAATACCCCGCCCAATAGAATATTCCTATTTAATGAAAAAAAAAAAGTCTGAACTCTTCACTTATCACTTTTCTTTAATATTTAATCCAATACGAGACATATTACTTGAATCATTATCTCACTTCGCTATCATCTCCTCCGTTTTCTCTATCAGATTGCTCTACAAATCAAACATTTATCTTATATATTCACCTAAAATTAAAGTCACTGATTATGATTTTGCTGATGCTAAAAATCTCTAAGAACTTCGTAGAAAGGCATTATTGTTCCTGGTAAAATCTACAGCTTACTCTTTAATTCAAGGATATCTTATACTATTCCTATGCTTATATTACAATGAAAATACTGACTGAAATGAACCACAAACGAGATCAAATTCTTAAAGAGCTTTCATCCAATAGACCTGTTAGTTTCCAAAGTATTCCAAAATTAATTCACATGAGACTTGATGACTGACCAAACGTTAGGCAACTTAACCTGAACAGACAATGATTTTCGCTTTTTCCACGCTACATTCAGCAGCTCAGTAATATTCGAAGTTTATGGAAAACTAAGCCTCAACAGACTTAACGGTTGTATTTTTACATATCGTATTACCTTCCTTACAATATGAAATGAAATGAAAATATATTTTATTATTCTGGGACTGTTTTCCCTTTAGAACAAATTATAAGTGCTGAATACATGTGTAAGTGGTCATAAATAGAGTAGATATTTACAATATTGGTTTTTAAAAGTAAAAATACAGACAGAAAGAGAGAAAAAGACATGAATAGCGTAAATATACATACATAATACAAATAGTTTTTTTTTGTGTTTATTTAATGGAATTTACAACTGTATACAAATACAACAAGTAAATATGCGCAAATATAAATAATGGCATGTACAGGCTTGAAGAGTTACTACCCAGTGGTACCACTCTCTAAATAATTTTAAGTAAGAAGATCACGAGGCCATCTCCTTTTCAGACGCCTAGGAGGATTATCAGGAATCGAGAAAGAAGCAAGAGAGGAAACAAGCGGATTTGGATGGGACTGAAGTTTATCATGAAAGGATAGATATCTGGCTCGAGCTAAATCAGCGACATATGGTACATTAAGGTCTTTATGAATGGTTTTATTTGTGACAAAGTGTGGAGCACAAAGTGTGGAGCATTAAGGATTTTGGATTTGGATTGTAAGGATTGGATACGATAGGAATTCGATGGTTTGGTGGAGCCCCAAAGCTCAACTCCGTATGTCCATATAGGTCTTATTATAGTTATGTAGATAAGTCTTTTGTAATTAATAGAAAGTTTGGAGCGTTTGTCTAGTAAGTGTTGGAGCAGTGGGAAACGTCGACCAGTTTCTTATCGTTTCAGTCTAGTATGAGGATTCCAAGTAAGACGTTTATCCAAATGGAGTCCTAAGTAGCGGATTTGTTCAACAGGAATAAGTGGAGTATTATTGAAAGTTACTGTAGGACAAGACGTCATAGGTTTACGACGGAGGGTAAAGGTGATTTGATGGGATTGTTGGAATTTATTTTTATTCTCCAATTTTTACACCATTCTTCAAGGCTTATGATATGTGATTGAAGAGTTTGGGGTGCAATTAAAGGATCGTTATTAACAGATAGCAAACATGTGTCATCGGCGTAAGTGGTGATGACAGAGTCAGGATGGGTTGGGATGTCAGCTGTATAAACTGTGTAGAGGATGGGACCGAGGATACTACCTTGTGGAACGCCTGCAGATTGAGCAAAGAGGGATGAGAAGAAATTATTTTGTTTTACTTTGAAGTATCTATCAGTAAGATAGAGCGGATAATGAGGAAGTATGTAGGGGGTAGGACTTTTCGGAGTTTGTACAGAAGACCCGGGTACCAGACTCGATCAAACGCCTGTTCAACGTCAAGAAAGACTCCCGTGCAGTACATACCGCGCTCCAATGCAGAGGAGACTACATCAACCACACGGTGACATTGTTGGATAGTGGAATGCGATGTGCGGAATCCAAATTGGTGATCAGGGATAATATGATTAAAGTCTAGGATGGGATAAAGGGGTTTTACAAATAGTTAAAACTAAAATAACAGAGGGTACCTAGACAGCTCTCTTAAGTATATTTCGTAATCAGGCGGATTGAGAAAGAAGTAGGTTTTTAAAGAGGACAGGTTTGAAAGAGAAAACTGATTGTATGTGTCGAATATCAGCAGGGATGGAATTCCAGAAGGAGGCGGTTTGAATTGCAAATGATTAGTCAAACGGAGCAGTTCGGTGAGCAGGAGGATAGAGGTCGGAAGTGCGAGATCTACTAGGACAGGATTGTATGGAGTATTTAAATTGTAAGCTATGAAAAATATAGGAGGGTCGATGAGTTCTAATGATCTGGTACAGAAAGGTATTTAGGAACTACTGACGGCGATAGGGTGGATAGAGATACTTCAACTCGGTGTAATACTGGGTAATATGCGTATCCCTTGAGATTCCGAAAACAAAACTTAATGCGCAAATGTGATGTGTAATGTGACGTGTGAACAGAAAATATTCTGGATGAGGGGTCTCCTTCCTTGACTAGCCTAAGTTACAGAATAAAGTAAGGAATTATGCTCGCTTCGCCATTTCTCTTATAGTGTTGCTAAAGCTTAGTTTTTGTAAATACAATTTTAGGAAAAATAGTTAATAAGCCAATATTAAAGTATAGGAAAGTTAACAGTATTGATTTGTATGGACTTAACTATGTTTTTGTCAATGTAACTATGGATGCTCCTGCTGTGTCGTATCGTTCTAAATTTTTAATTTAATAATAAATAACAATTGCCTGGTAGCTAAATGATAAACTTGTGAGACTAATACTGCAATGCTGAGACCAAGACCAAGACTGGCTAAATCTCTTATTGGTCTTCTATTTGGGCAAGACTACCATCTCATAATATTTTTTAAGAGTCAGACTGTTTTCTCTTCGTCGACTATTAATTGGCGGAAATTATTAAATAGCAACAAAAACATTCTGTTTTAATGTCGTTGAGAGACAAAGCAGTTAAATAAAAATCATGCATATTGAAAAAGGTTCACTTGTTCGCAGCTAATCAAAATCTCACTTGTTTTTAGGCTCTGGCACAATATTTCATGTCTTTTCATCAAAACTTTTAGAATAATCATCACCAGAAATATACAAATAATGATGTTATATTTCACAGCTGTTCTACTTTTTTTTCCAAGCGAAACTTTTATTTACGATTATAAAACATCTACCAGAAAATAGGTTGTGACGGACGCCATTAACAAGTTATAAAGGTGGTGTTATAGAGGAATGTTGATGGGGACTAATATCCCTGCCCACTCCGGCACTTCCTAATGAACTGCTGCATTCCGTTCTCAGCTGGAGAACTACTTGCAGGAAACAAGTTCCTTTGGAACGGGTATTACCTCGGCACGAGGAACAGTCTTTTGTAACGGGAACTACTCTGATTAATAATGAGTGGTGGATTGATCAATTATAATTGGTGGTACGGACATTATAGAGCATAGTTCTAATTGAACTATTTCGGTGCATATTAAAATATAATATACATATTTATTCTAAAGTATCATATATATTTTAGTCTGCCAATATATATACATAGTGTTGGTTTATTGCAAAAAGTCATTAAGAGAAATTTCAAACCTCCACTAATTAAAACCTTTAAACCGTTTTTCCTCAATGAAATCAGAACATTGTGCTACCGTGCTACCATTGGGTATAATTACACTATTTTATGCTACCCCGACCAACTATTCCTACAGATCAATGATAGATTTTTTTTTAATGATAGTTCAAAATGATGCGTATTTTATTCATTGACTTTTATAAATAAGTAAATAATTTATTCAAGGCAAACATTTAATCAAAAAGGATATATTTTTTATAAAAAATATAATTGAATTCAGATTGAAAATTTATATAATACTTTTCTGAAAATTGAATCTTATCGTATGCATGCCATTTTTTTTCAGGAAAAGCTTTGCCTAAACAGGCCTCTTGGGATCCTATTTTCTCCCCTCTCCTACCCGTCCCCATTCCATGCCGCCCTAATATTACTTACCAGTCCCCGATAGAGTTTCTCAAAGATATCTAGAATATTTACTTATTTTCTTCCTTGTGACAAAAACTTGATTTTAATATTTAAATTGAAAACTCGTGGAGGCTATACATGATATCGTTCTTTACGATGATCTGTTTCTACTAAGATGGCCTAAATTCGAATGTTGCTCAGGTGTATTGAATCTTATTTGAAAAATCCTCCATTCTTATGCCTGAAGAAAAAAAAATATTAGCTCGTTATTTTCTTCAATGATGTACTTACTCCACGTATTGCAATAGAAATAACTATATTAATGAAATATGTCTGAATTGAAAATAAAAGGACGACAGATAAATAATTGATCACTATAATAAATAAATTGAGTTAAGGATTAGAAATCCATACTCCAAATAAGTAGAGGATTCGTGATTTTTTTTTTATTCGTTGATATTTACAACTGTATTATAAAAAAATACAACTAGTAAATGTGCACACAGTAATAATACAATCACATGAAAACGCTGTTGAGAAACTGCCCATTGGTAGCACTCTAATAATATATTTACATAAGTAGATCACGAGGCCATCTTCTTTTCAGATGCCTCGGAGGGTTATCAGGGATCGAGGAGGAAGGTTTGAAACGAGAGGGTTCGGATGTTTCTGGAGTCTGTTATGGAAGGATAGGTATCTGGATTGGGCCAAATCGGAAACATATGGAACATTAAGGTCTTTTTTTTAATTTAACGGCAATTATTCAGAAATAAAATAAAATAAACTATATAACAGGTTAATTAGTTCTTCGAGGTCTTTTAAAAACTCTTATTATGGGAACAATAATGCTTTCTGAGATAATTGTTCGGGATATAGTTTTTCTTGACACATGCGTACCTTCAGTATCTGTATATGCGTTACAATTTAAAAAGAGTGCATATTGTAATTGTTTAGTTTTTCCTTTCATATTACTCATAGGAACAATATTTTTTCTTTTTGATGGAGAGGAGAAAAACTAATATTAGGAGAAAATGATAAAAGTAATAACAGTGCTTCAATCTGAAATAGAAGCATTGTTTTATAACTGTGGTTGAGTTGAAAACAAGAAGATTATTTAAAATCATCTGAAATCCTCAGAATATTTGTATAAACTAATAGTAGCATGAAACATTATTACTTGAGTATACTCCAACGAGAATTTCCTCAATAAATTATGCAAATCCGAATTCGTTATTTATTTGAATTATTTAATATGATGAACTTGTAATGTTTTTGTTGTAGTGGTCAAGACTTTGGGGAGGAAAAAAATGAATTGATTTCAAAAAAAAAAAAATTGCAATAATAAAACATTGAAGGCAGTTAGTCGAATGTTCTACATATCATGGGCGATAAATATTCAGGACGCAAGTTTTTATTAGTGCCGACGTTTCAATCCAAACATGTGGATCATCATCAGGGCTGAAAATGTTTTAATACAATCATAAAAATTCAATAATTACAATTATGAAAAATATAGTGATTGATGATCCATGAAATAGACAAATGAAATATGAAAAAAGTTATATAAACTAAAAATAATGTATATAATTAATTTATAAAAAATATATATTTTCTCCTACTAATCGTGTTTCGAGCACTGGAGGTATAAAATAAACAGGTGTGTACATTCAACATACTTTACTATTTATTTGTGTACATTCAACATACTTTCAACATACATACTATTTTAGTACCTGTTGTGTATGAAGAGGAAAAAATATTTAACAATAGTACTATCTATTAAGAAAATGTTTTTAAGGAAGCAAAACAAAAAAAAATTGAAAAAAAAGTAAAAATTTTATGAGGAGTTGATTGGGGGTGTGGTCAAATAAACATTAAATTATACAATTAGTATTATTTAATTTTTGCCGACGTTTCGACCCACTTTGGAGGTCTTCATCAGGGCGTAGGATGTAACACTGCGGGAGGCAGTTGAAACACTCAACGTTAGCTCATAAGATATACCCAAAAGGAGACTATAATTGGGTCCACAACTCCTCATTCATAGATATTCTCTCCAACGTCCTCAATGTTTTAAGGTTATGCCTGAATATTTCCTAATTCCTCTACCAAACTCATCCTAGAACTTATTACAGACTTGGAATATATTTATAAAGATCCGATTTTTCACCATTCTAATATTATAATAAAAAATTATCTCGTGTTTTCATAACTAACATTATCTCTAACCATCTCCAACAACCCCCATCCACTCCTTCTAACTTTTCTCCTCAATTCTTCACAGTGTTCCAACTGCCTCCCGCAGTGCTACATCCTACGCCCTGATGAAGACCTCCAAAGTGGGTCGAAACCTCGGCAAAAATTAAATAATACTATTTCTATAATTTAGTATTTATTTGACCGCACCTCCCGATGAACTCCTTCTCATATTATATCACTATGAGCCATCTTTACATCATTAAAAATTTTACTGGAAAAAGCTTTTAATATTTTACTGGAGTACTAATGATAGACAATTTATTGAACTTTATTTTTATTGATCAATCAAGGAAGGATGTTCATCTAAACAGTTAATGGTTCATAATAATTATACATTTTATTATTCCCATAACCATTATATGGAATGGGGCCCCGTTGAAAATACTGCCTTAAAAAGCTAAAAGCCGGTCCTTTCATTAGAATTCCCCCTTCTACCATAATTCTACTCCACCACAAAAGTCACATCAGTAAAAGCAAATTATGGAAACCATACTTTAACAGGAAGTTTCCGGAAGTGACGTATATAGCTGTGCGTCCCTACGCATTCGCCAGCTCCCACAATATGAGTTCCGAAACAAAAGTTACCTCGCCTAGTCCAGTTTTCACTAACAGCAATAAACAAATCCTTCCATTGTAAACATAAATATCGATTGTAAGTGCTGTTTCCGATATATTTTCTTTAATTGTTAATAAAATATTGAATTTATTCAAAGGACTAGTAGAATATTTTATCTAAATTTAAGCAATTTAGTTTTTATTTTAAAAAAAAAAAAAATAACCGTCATCAGATATATGCTCCCAATGATTGGTATGCCATTAATTTTATTCTAAATCCTCTATTCTAAGACCCTCATTGAAGATTGGAATAAAAAGTGAAAGATTAAAATAAATAACCTTCTACTTTGTTGTGAAGCTGTTTTTGTTCACTTTTTTTTAATAATCCTACATTTTGTCACAATACAGAACATTGGTGTTATCGATGCAAAGATTCATATGATATATAGAGACTACTCCTAGTAAAGTGATACACGAAATTATGAACATTCCGCATTTCAGGAATTCCGAATGGATAAATATATTTCAAACTAATATATATAAATATTAATATTAAGATGATAATATTAACTGTCGACTTAAGATTGAAAAATATAGTAATTTTAATGCTTGGCTCAGAGTAGGGTTGTGACAATCATCATACTAACGAAACTATAAGAAATAGCCGATAGGTTTATAGGGAAGAAAGGGATGTTGTTCCTGCCTGAACTGACAGTATTGCTTAACATAGCGCGACATTAACACTAGTTGATGCCTTCATTACTTTTTAACAGATAAAAGTAACTGAAAGATTAAAATAAATTCCGTCAAATCACCTTTATCCTTCGTCGTAAACCTATGACTTCCTGACCTACAGTATCCTTTAATAATACCCCACTTATCCTTGTTGAACAAATCCAATACCTTGGACTCCATTTAGACAAACGTATAACTTGGAATCAACATACCGCACAGAAACGACAAGGAACCGCTCGAAGTTTTAAGTTAATTACGAAAGACTCATATACATGACAACAATTAGACCTATTTGGACTTATGGAGTTGAGATCTGGGACTCCACAAAGCCAACGAATTCCTCTCGTATCGAATCCTTACAATCCTTCGTAAAATCCTTAATGTTCCTCATGTTTCCGATTTTAAATATATATGAAACAGTATATAGAGTAACGAATGTTTTTTCTCTTAATAAGTTTATACATTAGTTGTTAATTAGCAGTTACTTTGTATTTAGATAACTTTATACTGTCGAGGTGGCTGTTTTTTGTGAAGGAGTGTATTGGGTACGGTTGTGACATATTTTCTGGGTAAGGTTGTGAAACAAGTATTTTATTTTATTTTTTGCTTTTAGATACTAAAAAGCACTCGGGGATGACTGAAAGTTAATTCTTACACAAACATGTACGCCTCATTAGTTACAAGCGATTAAATTGTTCTATAATGTTATATAATGCAATAAAAGTTATTTTAGACTATTTTGTTGTTTTTTTTTTAACCTATCATCGCGGTCCCAAGCATTATCGAAACCGTTCTAGTGTTGTGGTTGGTTGTAACATTTGCCTTTTTGTTTTTCTTATTTGCTCCTATGAGCTATCCATTGTACTTAAGGACAAAATTTTACTATTTATATGTAGTCAAGTCTACATATTACTATAAAAAACAACTTTCGGATTTAGAAATAAGGTGTTTTGCTTATATGTAATAAATTTAAAATATGCATATTTTTAATTTTACATATATGAATACGTAATAAATAAATGGCAATTTTTATATTAATAGTATTTCATATTTATTTCCACAATCTTCATAATTAATTTTGTTCCAATTATCATCCTAATGGGAATTTATTTCCAAAAGTTACCATAAGAATTTTTTAAGATGAAATAATCATAATATTATTACCCACTGATTTTTAAAAAATGAGTCTATAATTCCACCCATACAATGTACAGATTCATTTATATTCTTAGTTCTATTTAATTTTCTATTTAAATACCAGTTTTTATTTACTTTGGCATTGTTTTGAGCTGAATAATTATGTTGATCAATTGAATATGGGCAAGTTCCTCAACTCAACGCTGGGCCCATCAATGCTCATCAGAAATCCATCAGAAGCTTCCTAAACTCATTGATTGATCCATGGAAAGAATTTAATGAGTTTATTTATTCATATACTGAATTATCGATAGATTAGCGGTCAAAAATAATTTCATTTCAATTTTAATTTTATATTCACTTTACTTTATATGTATATTTATTGCTGTCTAGTTGTTGAATCCATGAAGTCATTCCTAAACTTAGCATAAATTTCTGCTTATAGTACAAGATAGATTCAATTTTATTTATCGATTCAATCGATTAATGGATTCCTTCGATAGAATAAGCGCTGAGTATTGTATTGTATTTAGGAACTTACTCTACGTAAATGATAGTGTACTTTACCATTCCATTAGTTGATGTTGTTTTTAACTGTTGCAGCTGGGAGTGCGGAAGGACGTGACCCCCTCACAGGGCTGCCCCGCCCTCGGGATCACGGTGCCGACCACGGAGCACGAGCTGGTTCGCCTGGAGCTCGACCAATCAGGACACGCCCTACTCTATCTCGGCCAATCAGAGCAGCGTTCCAACGACCGCAAGCTGCGACCTACTTCCTTCCAGCCACCTCTACTCCAGTGCAACGCTCCAGAACTTCCGCCGCTGACTCACTTCCTCAACTCCTTTAACGGCGCCGCCAGGGCCTCCCTCGCCCTCCCTTTGGCATCCGTCGTCTTTCTCATCCTCTAATCCTTTCTCAGGACTCGAATTGAGGGTCTTCGACTCGCAGAGGACTGAAAGGAAACTTTCAGAGTATTCCTTTTAGCAGTGCAAAGAACTTATTGATGTGTTCTTTATTAATAAGAAAAAAAAATCTCTCACTGAAAATTTTCGGTAAGTATGTTTCCAATTAGTTATATGGTAATATTTAATATAATAATTGCAAAATGCAAATTAAACAAAACCCTGTTTGTCCAAAAAAAAAAATTAAGAATTAGATAGATTTTAATCGTGAACTCACAAACTGTCATTGCACGAACCAAATGACGATTGTTGCTCGTGACGTTTGGTTTGTCTGGCGAGCTCATTGTTGATTACTTGAAAGAATTATACTTGTTTTGTTGTAAACAGATGAAATTTCAATGGTACTGTCATCGCATTTTTAGAATTATTATTAATCAACAATTGACATAATTAATATAATGGTATTAATTTAAGCACTAATTATTTAATTATATATTTTCAAGTGGAAAAGGTGAAAAAAAACCGCTTCAAAGCAAATAAGTCATGAAATATAAAATAGTAAAAAATATAGGAGGATAATTTTTAAATAATTCAGAATGTTTTGATAATCGCGTGAGAGCGAAGTACCCTAGTGAGTAAGGTACTGAGATTCTATTCTCAAGACTCCGATTTCTTGTTCGGATGATGCAGATAAATATTCTGTTTTATCAGTCATTGATGGACCTTGTGGCCATGAGACGCTCTTGGGGCACACCCAGCCACGATAAAGTTGATAACATTAATTAACTGATTAATTAAGATGAAAAACCTGCTGGTTGAGAGTGATTCCGGCCCAACTACCTCCCTGCACAAGGACTTGAAATAATTTTTTCTCAGACAGTATTGAACCCAAGTCCCTTCAAGGATTTGTTTTATTTTTATAATCGATCAAAAAAAAAAATTATAGGATAAACATAAATATAAAAAAATAGCTTATATTATTCACAAATCATTACCAGTTTAATAATAAAGTCACACTTTACTATAGAAAAGTTTATGCAATATATTTCAATCTGTTTACTATAAATTTTGTATTTTAGATAGAATGAATAAAAATTGATTAGTTATATTTTATTGTTATTTTAAAGGTTAGGAAACACTTCTTTTCCTTTCCACGAGTGGATTTTTTGTAAAAACCTGTCTGTAACTTTAAGTAATTATCAGGTTCTTTTTTCATGATACTTTTTGCACTATCCAATTACTTTTTTTAATTCAAAAATTCATTCATGTAGAGATAAATTACATTTTTTTTCTTTTTTTTTTTAATTATTTTTATTATTTGTTTTTCCTCTCCTCTCTGGATTTAGGTATCCAACTGAAAAACTAAATAAAATCAAAAGTAAACATATTTTAAGTATTTATTTACTTTTTTTAGCTTTAATTAATTTTTAATTTAACAGATATATGATTAGTATACATTGTTTTCCTCATTAACGGTAATAACCAAATTATGAAATCAAATAGAATTTCATTAGATTTAAAAAAAAAAGTAATTTCCTATTCCTTCGACGCATTTGTTGTGTAACGACTTGGAAAATGAATAAATAACTGAATTGAGACAAAAAAAGAGGCAAAATATGCTCTACTACATTAAAGGAGAACGTTAAGAGCATTTTAACTTTTAACATTAATTAAGCGATTAATAAAACGGAGGGTCCTAAATTCTCTTCTTATTTTGTAATTTAAGTTTCTTAATTTATTTTTATTTTTTTCCTCGTGTTTTAATTTACGCTTCAAAGACTCCGGTAAAGTATAATTTCTGCCTTCCTTCTTTATAGCACTCATTGATTAAGAAGTGTTAACTTCGTGGACTCAAATTACTAGGAAATTTTGTTTTTAATAACTTCATTACTATCGAATATTTGATTTTAAACTTTAAAAAAAAAAGGTATTTATATATTTATTTACATGAAACGAAAATACATTATTAAATAATAATTTTGAATTGAAAATATATTTACACAAAAATACAAGTCGTTCGGTAAATGAACTTAGACAAAGTTAATCTAAGAAAAATTATGGATAATGGTAATAAAAATTAAACAATATTTGTTTATATTTTAAGGTTTATATTATAACATAATTATATGCCTTCGTTTTTGTCAACCTTTCAATCACGGCTACAAATATGATACTAAGTTATGACGTTCATAAAATTATACAAATATGGTACTAAATCAAGTATGATATTTAAATTACATTTCTTACCATATCATTTTTTTTTTTTAATTTTTTTTTCACTCATACCTGTCAGAAGTTCCGGCAACCACTAAGTGTGATGTGAAGGGGTAGAATATTGGTGTAGGTCATGGAATTGGCCTGAGGGAGAGGAGTGCCCAGTGGCGTACTTCCTGTCTTGAGTTTATATTTGTAGCTATTGGAGGAGATCCCTCATTCAGTTTCTTTTGAGCCTTCTACGGGTGCTATGGGGGCATATTAGTTGTGGCCATCCCTCGAATCAGTGAGTTGGTATGTCCGTGTAAGTTATTGTGAAATCTTTTGTAGTACGTCCGTATGTGGTCGTAAACTGTTGGCATTTGTATTTATGTAAGTATTTAATGACGTACCAGAGAACCTTGCTGATATTCTTGAAAGCTTTTTATTAAAAAGTCTATAGTTTACTTAGGTGAGTCTTTTTTGCTGTTCCATGTATCTGTGATGAGTAGGTTCAACTATTCTTAGGTAGGTAAGTATATCTGTTCAACTTCTGTCTGAGTTTTAATTTCGAATGTCTTGAAATGAGTGCGTATAATAGTCGGAATCTTAGGTTTATTGTTTTAGTTTTGTTCTTGGTACTAACGATTGATATTAATTAGTGTTTTTTAATCTAGTTTATCACATACAAATTAATAATTAATTTTTATTAAGAGAAAACATTTAAATTCAGAGACATTGTATTAACATTTGCATCAAATAGTCTGAGACATTGTGTAACTTAATATTATTATGTTCTATATTAATATTAATATTATTATATACATCTTTTTTTATGGAAAGTTATCAATTCAAATTAATATTAATCGCTAAATGTGAAGAGGATGTATCGCGGCTGGATGTTATCCATCTCATGACATTTATGACGTTCATTAGCTCATTAGTTAATTATTATATTTTAAATGTGCAAATGAAATATTATTCTAATTTTAAAAAATAGTTTTATCATCACAATAAAAATTATTTAAACAAAATTTAAACTTAAAATTTAAATTCAAAGTTAGGACCCCCTGCATCTGTATGTTCATTTATATAAGGAGATATTTTTTTACATGTATATATTTTTTTTGTCAATTTATTTTTAAGAAAACTAATACAAGTTCATTCTCTAAAAATTATCATCTTTTTAGTTTTGGTGAAGGTATACAAAGCTAGCTGAACTGTCAAAAAATATTATTTGGTACCCTGTCATTATATGAATCAGTAACAACAAACGTTTCCTACGCCCAGTCAACACCAAGGCTGGGTTCGAATCTAGCCCCGGATTCTTCGAAAAAAACGTATGTACTAAGCTTTGGGTTCACAGATTAACATGGCGATTTATTGTTGATGTTCAATTCTTGTTAGCAAAGAGCAGGACTTCCAGTAATATAATAATCCTTAAATCCTCCATGGGTTAATATTTTTCTGAAATTAAAAATGAAAAAAAAATGTGTATTATACCTTTTACTATAAAAAGAGTTAATATTTAAAAAAAACAAAAATAATATAATCAACTATAACCATGCCTGATCCTGGAGAAGCGATATAATA
This sequence comes from Nezara viridula, assembly GCA_928085145.1. NCBI lineage: Eukaryota > Metazoa > Arthropoda > Insecta > Hemiptera > Pentatomidae > Nezara > Nezara viridula. Next base: position 27,967,801 of record OV725080.1, read on the forward strand.
GATATTGGTCCAATATCTCAGTGTAATTATCCATGGTGTGTCGTGTAAATTTTGGATGGATAACCTACCATAGCATGTATCTTTGTTATATCACAATAAGTGTTTTAAAACAGCGATAATTTGTTTTTACGGTTGAAAATCACAGCGTGGCAGATACTTTTAATAAGATTCCTTTGATAAGATGGGTAGAGAAGTGCTAAAAAAACAGAGGCTAGTTGTGGGCTGGTGATTTGGCCGGGAATGTGCCCATATGGGTTCCTTGGAATTCCCATTACTGACTGGAATCGAATCCCTGCCTTTTATAGGATCCCTGTCCGTCTCTTCTTAAAATTGATCCCGCCTTCGAAGCTGATAACGCTCTCGGTTTGTTTCGTCTCAGTTTTAGTTTTTTTACGCTTGAAATTTACTGACTTTTGGCATCCAATTATTCATATGACACATCGCAAAAATAAAAATATATTCCTTATTTTAAGTTTTCAAGATGGGTATTTGATATGAAAGGATTTTTTTTTTCAATTTCCTACATATACCGTTATTAATTATTTATTTGATTAAAAGTGGGCATAGAAAACTCATTTTAAACTCTAACGCTGGTTTTTCTATGTAATTTTTATTAGTATTTCCGCCTATTTAGAACTAATAGAAGAAAAATCTTGATTTCGTCTCGTTATTTCTGTTGTTGGGAATTTTCTGTTATGCAGGTCAAGTGGGCAATTATAACTTTCTTATGACTTGAATATGTTTTTATCAATCAAACTTCTTCGCATTGTTAAATGTTTTGGGAAACTCGCCATCAGAAAAGCATATTCTCTGTTGTTAGATCCTTCGTCAATTCGAGAAATGATTATTGATAATTTTTCCTTTTTTAAATGATTATTATTTAAAGAACAATTTCACCCTTTCCTTATCATGCACCCTATACTGGTATAATTTCATAAAAATGTTTATTGCTTCTTTTTTTTTATATAGTTAAATAAATTCAGGATTTATCTTCAATTAATTCATTTATTGTTATTTTTACCTATTCTTTTTATTTATATTAATGTAGGTTCTATATATGTAATGGTGAATCTTAATTTATATTCTAGTATTTTTTTTCTTTTTGTTAGATTTGTTTCCTTTTGTTTCATTTTTTTATTAGAATTTTTTTCTTTTTATCACTTTTTTTTTATTTGTAATATATCAGTAGTTTATTTCTTGTTATGAGTATTTTCTTTTATTTTATCAATATTTCTCTTCTTTTTTAATTTTTATTTTAGGTTATTTATAACATATTGTGGCTATTCAAAAGTGGACCATACCTTTAGACAAGCCGGACTTGATTTCATTTATTTACTTATTGATCAATTTTAATTAAATTAGTTAAATATAATTGTCACTGAGGTAAGGGAATGTAATTTTATATATACATATAATATATATATATATTATATATATATATATATATATATATATATATATATAGGGGGGGCTGGGGTAGCCGTGCGGGCTAAGGCGCTTGCAATAGGTTATCAAAGTTAAGCAACGTCGAGCGTGGTTAGAACTTGGATGGGTGACCGTCCACCACGGAAAGCCATGCCGCCCGAGTCTCTCCCCCCCACTGGTATGTTAGACCCGTCAGCCTACTGGAGGCAACTCATACTGACCGGGCGTAGGACTGATGACCCTACACTTTGAAGTTAAATCGGTAATCGGGATGTGGTTTACTAGGATGTTAATAGCCCCCCTTAGATTCGGTCCATGGACAGTCTGTTTCAGGGAAAGAAATATAGGTCCTCGTGCGCCTGCTGAGTGCAGTCATAATCCATGGATCTAAACCGATTTGTCACTATCCTTGAACCCGAGTGAGTCGGTGGGAAGGACACTGCGAGATTTTCTCCAAAGGGATCGTCTACGGGTGGCCTGCCGCTACACCATGGAGACCATGGTTTGTAGCAACGTGAGGTTGGGTGACCCCCAACAGGCCATCTGAGCTCCCGCAAGCTGTATACGTCTGTAAGGAGACTACATCTCGCGGCCAAAGATCTTCATGTTCTGTAGTGCCAACAGAAAAAAAAAAAAAAAAAAAAAAAAAAGCGAAATAGATATATATGTGTGTGTGTGTTATTACAGTATTTTATTATTACTTTATCTTATATATATGTAGTATAAATTTATACTGAGAACCTATTATTAGGCTAGATATTATTGCACAATATCTATGTTCTCCCTTTGGAACAATAAAATAATTTTGTTCATTTTTTTTATCTAAGATGTAAATTTCATTCCTGTTTGGATAAATGAGCTTGTTATACGTTTACAAAAGTGTATTGTACGAAAATTACTTTACTAAATATATATTGTTGAAGTGATGACATGATATTTAAAAACAACAATATAAGTCAATACCTATTTAAATAATTGTTTTATTTTTGCGGCAACCCAACACAAAACAGGTAATAACTGGCGCATTATTTCTTAACTAATAACTTGACCTAAACTTCGAGTTGAAAATAGATGATAAAATTTAAATATTAATATAAAATTCAAACGCTGCTATAAAGTTAAAAATGAACTGTTTCCTGGATAATTACAAACCTTCCCAGTTCCTATTGAACCAGCTGAGATTGGTTTCCCCATCCTCAGAGGTTTTCCTGATGAGGCCTTCGACTCCTTGGGGATGAAAGGATCCTACAAAGGAGATAGCCTGGAAGGACATCTGTCGTGGCCCACTTTGGCGCCATTGTTGCCGAAGACTATCCTCTTAGGCCCGACAAAGAGTTGCCAGCTGGTCCTCCTTCCCACGGCTCTTAGGCCTCTCTCAGGGTAAACAACATCCTTTTCTGTCAGTTCGGGAAAAACAAAGAGGAAACATTATGCAGGTTTTCCGGCCTGCCCCCCTCCTTAACATATAAAAAAAAAATGTCAGATTATTGCAAAAACTTAGCAATTGTAATTGCATTTCTGATGTATGTTATGTTGTATATGATGTATACTTTCAAGTATGTTTTTATAAATTTACATCTTATTTATCAATACGAAATCACCGTAAGTGCATAAAAATTACAAAAACCCTATTAGTGCACAATTTTTTGATTTCATAAAGCGAAAATTCATCAAAATATTTAGTTATTTAATTTTATGGAATGTTTGTTAGTGACTTTTGCAAATAAACCCATGTTGATTTTACATTCTTATTAGTTAAATAAAAGGGAGCGGGGTAGCTCAGTGGTAGGGCACTGAGCTTCCAATGCAAAGGTCCCGAGTTCGAACCCCGGCTCATGGCAGAAAATTTATTTATCTGTTTCATTGGCCGTGGGGCGACCTTGGGTCAGGAGTCCCTCCTGAGGGGTACACCCAGTCTCTATAAAGTGGGTACCCTTAATTAAATAATTAATTAATAATTTCCACGTGAGAGGCCTTTGGTTCGGAGCTCGCGGAACGATACCAGACTCAACAAGGAGCTTCATGGAGGGCCTTGGTGTCGACATAAAGGACGTGGCAAGGTTGGCAGAGAGTATAATCCTCGACTCCCTGGGAATCATCCACCACCATGTGCATGGGAGCGGATAGGGGGAGAGTTTGCTCGCGGGGGGGGAGGCATGCGTATATTATTATTTATTGAACACGTCCACTGTACTTTATGAATTTTTTATGTATTAGGTTAGAAAGAGAGAGGAGGGAGTGTGAGTGGGAACATGTATAGGGGAGAGAAGGAAGAGAAAGGGTACAGAATGATAATAAATGAATGAAAGAAATAGTAAAAATTAAAAAAAAAAAAGGAGAAAAAAAATATATATATTCGTATAAAATATTGTATACTATGCTCATACATATTGTTAATCCTATAATTGTATAATAATTTTAAATAATGTCTTTAGTGATTAATAAGTATGCTGTGTTGTTAGCAACCCAATGTAATTGGGCAGCACCATTTTATTTTATTTTATGACAATAAAGTGATTCTCTCTCTCTAGGGGGGAAAACCTGGCGGTTGAGCGTGATCTCGGTCAAATCACCTCCTTGCACAACCGTGGACCCAGAAACAGTGCTTTCCCTAAATAGTACTGAACCCCAGACCCTTTATTGTTTTTTTATATATAGCGAGATATATATAGAGTCAGAAATTTAATCCCCCTATTGTTAAACCTGAAGTTATTTAGAATTTCCTATTTTGATTATAAGTACAGAAATATCATTTCTGTTTTCTCGCTGCTCCTTCTTAAACTGCTACTTGAAACTTCTATTTCATCAGGAAATGCTATTTCAGGAGCGTTTTGATGCTCAATCCCACTCTTTCAGAAGTATATCATAGAAATAAAATTAGAAAATAGTAGATATTTTCAATTTAATTCAATTTATTTTCAATACAGTACTACGGTAAATTGCACTGAACAAAATACAGGAATAATACAGAGTAGGAATGTATAGAAACGCAATAAGATAGTAGTACAAGTATCTTATTTTTCCCAGGGCTCATCTCATAACTCTAATTGTTCCTTATTTTAGTATATTTCAATTTTTTTCGAGCGTATTTTAAATAAACCTATTGTTTTGTTTTTTCATTATGGGACATGAAAATGAGAACTATGCAGTCTCAAAACTTTGTAAAAAAAATCGGTATTCTGAGAAATAGCTTTGGCCGAGCGATGTGTGCATTTTACAGGCGTGCATTGCTTGCATTAGAACAGATTGCCAGCAGAGGGTCACCCAAACTTACATTACTACGGCTATGGTTATAGCGGATCCCTTTGGGACCAACCTGGTAGTGTCCTTCCGACTGACTTGCTCAAGTTTAAGGACAGTGGTGAATCGGTCTAGATCCATGGATTATGGCCGTTTAGAGTCAGCAGGCGCACGATGACCAATACGTCTGTCCTTAAACTTATCGTCCACAGTCCAGGTTCTGGAGGGTTTGGTTTATATACATATTTTAATTTATAAATAATACACATTATATTATCATGAAATGTTTGGTACCAAATTATCAAGTCTTTGTTTCTTCTTACGGAAATCTCACAAAATAATTATCCTTTACCCATACCTTTACATATATATATATATATATATATAATATATATATATTTATATACGTGTGTGTGTTAATGATTTGTTTGTATTTTACGAATATACTTTATCTTTATAGGAGTTCGTAAAATATAAAGATAAAAACGTAACTCTAACTTCAAGCTCTAAAAGGTGCGATTGGCGGCCTGACAGCCGTTGGAAATTGTATTGTGCCAATAGAGAGCTGCCAGTGGCCCGACCTGTCCAACCCTTCCCGAGCTATTGACAATTTATACTTAGCTATCTCTCAAGACCAATCTCATCTTATTTTTTAGTTCGAATTTTGGTCTGTCAATATATTGATTCTTGTACCGTTCATAATGATTATTTTAATCTTTAAATAAAGATTTCGTATTGCTATATGTTATTTTCCATAGTCTGATGTTAGCTATATTTAGATTCACAGAATTTTAGAGGTTTTCTGAATATAGATATCAAAACTATAAATTAATCCTTTGTCAGATTGAAGAAAGCCGAACACAACCAGCATTGTATTTGCCAACTACACAAGATATTGTCTTGTTTCCTTCACAGGAAAAATCACCTGACATACCAGTAGAACCGCATTTGGTTTCGCTATGACAAACCCATCAATGAATTGCTTCAAGCAAGTTCTTCACCTTTAGCAAAGGCTAACTTAATTTGAAAGTAGATCCACGTCCAATCCGACTTAATTAGATCGACATAGGATGTGTGTTAGTGGAAAGGGATCCGAATCCTAGGAACAGAGGCAAAGGGACTGCCCTGGGTCGGTGGGAGTTAGTGGTTCCATTAGTGGGAGAAAGGATAGGGTACCCACTTTGTTAACCAACTTAGTCTCCAACGCTGCGGTCTCCTCGCCCACTCCCGACGGTCGAATAATTGCTGTACGCCGTGTTCTAATAGCTTTGGGTATGGAATGGAAACAATGCTATATTCCAAGCCACTTAGTGTTGTTGGATGTTAGAATGATTATCTGTTTTAGGATCTAGAGTAGATTTACAAAAAAAAAATAAAGTAATGAGAATACAATAGTCAAGAACTATAAAAATGCATATCAACGCAGAAAATATAAGTTTTGTTTTGTATATTTATCAATATATTCGTTACTGCTAATTTGTTCTTTTCTCTTTCTCTAACTACAATATTAATACAGGTTGAGTCGGGCGGAAATTTTCAAACTCCAAGAGTGGGTTTGCAGAGGAAAATAATTTTTAAAAAATCACACGTTCTGATCCGGTTTTCATTTGTTTAAATTTTGTTGTCTAATCACAATCACTATACTAACTGCTCTCAAGACGCTCAAAATCAAACCTAAAACAAAAGCTGAACACTTGCATTTACCTAATCAAGCCCATATGGATCTACGCTTCATAAATTTATGGGGCAGCCGAAACGACCCACATACGAAAACTACCAACTTTTCAATAATAACCTTAGGACTATAACTAAAGCACCATCGTTCGCCACAAACATTACTTTACATTAAGACCTTTAAATGCTACTCCATCAGTTAACGATACATACGGACACTACAAAAGATTTCACGATAACTTGCATGAACATACTAACACATTTATACAAAGTGTAGCTATATTTAACTTGCCCAAAACCACACTTGGGGGAGCGGGCTCAAAAGGAGCTTGATGAAGGATTTTCTAGCTTTGAAATACCTTGAAATCAAGACAGGAAGTGATGCCACTGGGCACTTCCCTCTCACACGCCGATCAAGCTATTTCCGGCATTGTTCACTACATCAGACTTGCTGAATGTAAGTACTTTTGATAGGCGTGGGTGAAGTAATGGAGTTAAATAATAAATATAAATATAAAAAATAAATATAATAATAAATAATAAAAAATACACATTAATATGGTAACACTGTTCAATTCAATTGAAATTAAATGATGGAGCAAGCAGCACTGCTGCCAGCTCTTGGCAGGTAAGATAAGCAACAAGCACAGAGTCTGGACATACCGCATCCCTGCTTGATTCATACCCACTTAAGTCAGTCTTAATGCTTAATGCTTCAGAGCATGAGGGGTCAGCCATCATTACATATGTACAGTCTTTTTATAAGATGGTGGAGTAGACACTCTAGGGACCTAGCAAGGGGCAGGTGACCGGGGAGAGAGAACGATGAGTACCAGAATGAAGCAAGTACTCGAGCAATTAATTTTCAGCCACCACCCACCTAATCCACTTCAGTTAAAATAGTTTATAATATACAGACCAATATGTTTAACATACTAGCCCTGATTGTACCTCAATAATTCATATTGCAATACAATAAATACAAAATACAGCAATCTTATTTTACTAGTCATCCAATCATTCAATATAACAATCTGTTCAACCCCATAGTTAAATTATAATGAAATACCCTTACATACTGTTCGTAGCAGTCAAATATAAATAGTACACTACATCATGATTATTAATTCAATAACCTGACAGCAGTGAAAGGGATTGTCTTAATAAATCAAAACCGGTGTCTTAATTAAATAAAAATTTAGCAGTACCATTGAATTTTAATCATTTTCGACTTTGTCTCCGAAGGGCGACATTTTTCCTCATGATTATTTTATATCTCCCTTTAATGACGCCTACAGAATTATTAATATGTTGAATTAGTGCTCCCCGAAAGTCTACTTTAACTCTGCACTGAAGGGAATTTGGCTGGGCTGTTCAGTCATAAAAATAAAAGGTAAATGATATTTATTTTTGCTGTTTATTTTTTTGACTGAACACTCCAACCAACTTCTCTTCAATTTTCATTATAGTCAACCGTCAATCCACTATTATTTAAGTTGGTATATTTCATCTTTGAACTAGCTACATAAGTAATAATCCAGTACTGTGAGGTCTGGAGATGTTGGAGACCAACTAAGTTTAATACGTACATTTAATAAGAAAGACCTCGATAACCGAAATAACAAAGGATAGACGAAAACATGTTTGGCATTTCGTTTATTTCTAATTAAACAATAAAAGTAAAACAAATGAAAACCGAATATGAAAAGTAAAATATCAGTTTTTTTTTTTAAGCGAAACTGTGGTTTCGCTTAAAAAACTCGTAAGTGTGCGATGTACTCCTGGATTTAGGCCTCTTTCTGCCTATATATATATATATTTAACAAAATTCTTCTAAAACTCATTCACACTTACATGTACATTATATTAGTTACTTTTATACTGTATTGTGTATTTACCTTTGAAGATCTTTTCTGTTGAATCTGTTTTCAGTCCTCTAAGTCACATTGCAATAGTTCATCTCTATATTTTAATATTTTGGATAACTTAACCTTCATTCTGATTTGTTGAAATAATTTATTTGTCCCAGAAAATAGTCCCTATCATTAATGTTTATTACTATTACCATTAATTACAATTTTTTCATTGATAAAAATAAATTAAGAAAGATTATTCCCATGCCTTCAACTTATTAACCCATGCGAAAACAATCTTTTAGGTTCTTTTAAAGCTGTGAAATAGTCTTTTTCTTCCTAGTGTAAATAACAATTTTTCTTAAATTGGATAATATTCTGAAGGCTTCGAGGCTCTCTCCCATCACCAGAATTTCTCTTTTATTTGTAATTACGCAATAAAATTGAAACAAATGAAAACCGAATAAAGCCATAACATGAACAGGAAAATAATATCAGTTTTTTAATCGAATTTCCTGTGCGCAATGCACTCCTGGAGTTAAGCCTCTTCCTCCCTATATATATATATATATATATATATATATATATATATATATATATATATATATATATATATATATAAGGGAGGAAGAGGCTTAACATATATATATATATATATATATATACATACATAAACATGCACATACAGAGACAGAAAGTTAGTATGGCTCTATTACCGAATGATTTAAACGCTACTATAGAAATTCTATTAATTCAATATAAAACTTTATATACTAAACATTTTTTCATTCGTACAAAGTTTTTTATTATTCAAGGTGAACTATTCGAATTAAACCTTTGTCTAGTCAAATAAAACATGCATGCAATCAATTCAGACCACAAATCTAACAACTCTTTTCAATGAAAATACAGGATATACATAAAATAAATAGTTGTGGATAAAATACCCAATATGCTTCATTTGTCTCTTTATAAATTTATGTAGAATTATTATTCTTCAGTTATTGACTAATTCGAATAAATAAGTAATTATTTAACAAAAATTTGGCGAATATAGTAAAAATAATAATATTCCAATAGGAGGTTGTATTAATAAACTTTCGTAAAACAACGTTATTAATAATTGATATTAACGACTCAAAATATTTTACTCCATTTTGCAAATCTTCAAAATTCGAACTGAGACAGAAACTGAATACATATTTACTTAAACCTATATGGAAACACTCCTCACATTTGTGCAGTACAACTAAAAATAACCAGTTACAAAAACTTTAAACCATCCAATAAAAAATATTGGGGATTTATCACTAAAGCCCCTTGGTACGTGACTAACAAGACAGTATATACTGACTTCCACCTCTCAATACGTGACTAATACATAAGAACCCTTTACCAATGATTCCATACTAACCAAAGCACTTACTAATATACTAATAATAGATATGGCTTCATTTGACATGTCCTACGATACGAACACACGATGGTAATTGAATCAATCTACGAAGAGCTACTGCTGTGTGATATTTTTCTCCATGTCTGACTCTGTCCCATTTCCATTATTTTCATCGGACGATCAGCTGATAGTCAAAAGTTTTTCGACATATGCAGATGAATATTTGAAGTTTAAAAAAAAAAAGTAGCAATATTTAATATTAATCAGTTTTTTTTTTAATTTTATTTTATCTTTATTATTATTATATCTTTATCTTTATTAATGATGTCATATAATTACTAACCATGCAGAGACCCAGAGACCAAAGGTAGGGCTCATTACGCTGTGATTCCAGGCCCTAACTAACTAGCAAATCCAATATGGAGTTATGCCCTAGGTGGAATTTCATTTGGAGCTAGCTCGGGGCCGATCCCGGTCCTCTTAATGAACTTAACTCAACCCATCCCTAATCGCCTCCTTGTGTATTCCCCTCCCTATCTTCTCCGGAATCCATAATTAAGAAATTAGGAGAAAATAGTAATTTGTTTGGATCTTTAGAAATTAAGTTATTATATAATCTCAAAAATATATTTATTTTTGATATCTTTGAAGTACAAAAACAAATTCCAATATACATATATATATATTGAAAACAAAAATTATATTATATATTTTGACAAAAAAAAAATATATATATATATATAAATAAACAAAATCAAGATAATTCTATAACATTATATATAATAGTTCCAGACAGCAAACAAACAATGAAGGCTGCCGCCGTACAATAGTTCATCATAAGTTACACCTCCATGATCTCACATGGGATTTTTCGTTCTTACACAAAAAATTTCTTCTTCTCCTGTTATTCTATTTGAACGTTCCGTCAAAACGGAATACTTTTATAAAACTCAATGAAAAAGTACTCTTTTTAATACATTTGTTGTTTCTTATTTTAATTATTGGTAAGAAAACCCTTTAATGTATCGATTAAGCATCGAATAAATAAAGGAGGTAACGAGCATATTTCAATTCACAATAACGTTATTGTTTTATAGAAGCTTTTCTGCAATCAAGATGGCTCCTTTTTCACTGATTCCCATATAACTATTCTTTTTTTTCAAATGGAGTTAAAGGAAAGAGTACACATATCGTCCAGCGGGTTATGTTCGATTTTACTTTGTTTGCTCCACCGATAGTGAGGATGGCATTATAGAGGGCCTTACAACTGTATTTCCTATACTTAACCGAAATTAAATCTTTTTTCTTTAGTGTGGTTGTTTTCATACTGTTAGTGGCCCCAACAACTATTATTTATTCAATTATATTTATTATTTGAGTCATTTTCAAAATAAATTTACCAAATATTTTTTTATATTTATATATACGTGCTAAAGTGACATTAAAGATCATACTATATATCGATTTTAAAGGCTATTCGTGAGTGTTTATTATTTTCAGTATTTTACTGACTGCCACGTATGAGTGTTACCATAAGTTATAGATACGAAATTTTCAAATAATTATTACATAGATCTAAATTTAGCCAAAAAAAACTGTTACCAAACTACAGTAACTACCTTTTAATTCGAAAACTAGTACAAAGAATCATATAGTTTGATACCTGATTTAAAAAAAACATTCCTCTCCTGATAGAAAAAAAAAATACTTATTTTATGTTTTAAAAAACCAACCATAGAGTTTAGAAGTCCAGCTCCAACAGGAGAAGATAAAAACTCCAGTCTTGGAATCAAAATTCGTTCTTTCCGCCTTTTCAAGTTGAAGGAATATTTTAAAATAACAGCCATGACTTCATGGGATTATCGATGCTTATGAACTGATAGACATGTTTTGTTTTATTTTTCTTGTTTTTAAAAATCTATATTCTATAATGGATCCTGATATTTACGTTCATGAGATTTACTTTTTTATGTAAGTTACATAAAAAAGTTAGCTACTAAAATGATTACTTGCATCATTCCCTCCCTCCCTACTTCCCCCTTAGGCAGCATCATAAATGATTAGGTCACTTCATTTTTCAACTTCGACCTCTCAGCTTAACATTATTTCAGCACCCAGCACAAACAGAAACACTCCAGCCGAAAATGAAAACATAACAAAAAATTTACAACGGCTAACACTAAAAAGAACGTTACATAAACATGCATTTATTATTCGGAGGAGGGTAATAATGTTTTTAAAATTCATGTTGCTCGTTTGAAATTCATGTGTACGCTCGGCATTAATGAATTCCATTTAAAAGCTGTTTCATAGAGATTGGGGGCGCCAAGGGATTTCTTATCCCTTCGATAAACCCTAGTATTAACTGTTTTACTATAAATAAATAATGCAGTTTTTTTTTTGTTAAAATTTTGTTTAAAAATATATTTAAAAAAAAAAAGACTAATATATTCGTACTTAGTAAAACCTTTCGACAGCTGCTATAAATTTTAATCTATGGAGGAATTCTCTTTAACTGTAATCATTTATTTAACAATTCACTTCAATTTACCCTACTCCTCTTACCTCTCATTTTTCTTTTTTTTTTTTAAGATGTTCATATATAGTTTATTTTATTGTCATTATGTCCTCTTATTTTTTGTCAATCTCAATACCTAGTAGGCCAGAACTAGAATTTCCGAAATAAATATTAAAATATTTTACAACATTAACTCAATTTATTAAATGAATTAAGTTCAAAATACAAAAATAAATATATAAAAAAATTTGTCAGGTTAAAAAACAATGTCGCTTGAAATTTGCTGAATTCCGCCTGGGGCAAGTTCCCCTTTTTACAATCAATGTATACACTGCACTGATTATTTTCCAGCAACTCACTCAGATTTAAAAGTTTTTTACCAATGAGCTTTTTGTCATAATTGTCTTTAAAAGTGTATTATGTTTAATTCAAACTGAAATATATGCGTTGGCAAAAACTGTCTGTTAATTTTCATTTACTTCAAATGATAAAACATTACTCCAAAAGCAATCAAAATAAAATAATCAAGACCCTTTTGAAAAAGCTGCAATAGCTTCCCTTAATTAAGTATAAAAAAATTAACGACTTTTTCAACAGTAAGGTTTTCCTGCAATATTGATACAAAAGTTGTGTTTTCTGTGGTATGTATAGTCATACTATTCAAAAACATGTTAAGTACAACAATCGTAAAAAAAATGTGTTTAAATAATAAAAATTTTGAATGATTATACGAAAGTTATTCAACGTAGTTCTAATTAAATAAATAAGTCGGATGGTGCGGTAAAAAAATCACTCTCTTTGTTGGTTTAATATTTATTTATTTTTTTATGTTGCAAATCTTCAACAGGGCTAAAAAGTACTAACTACAAGAAGTTACTATCAATTGGTACAAGGTACAATAAATAAAATAAATAAATGAAATCAGAGGTCATGTTAAGTTGGAACAACTTGTAAGACACGAGTTACGACGACAGATCTATTTTAGAAGGTAAGAAATTTACTATCTGTAATTTTATTTACTATTTGCTATATCTCGTCCTTCAAGATAGATCTGTACCTCGTATCTGAAATCTTGTACCAATTTAACACCAACTTTTATTTTTTTGTTTTTCTGTGTTAGACCTAATATCCATTAAATATTAGACCAAGATATCATGAGATTGTTGCCGAACTCTCTCTATCTCCTCGATTAACAATCCATAAATAAATTTTAATCTATTTTTTCAAAAGGGACACTATTATGCAGAAGATTAGGACTACATCCCCCTCCGGAATTGAACTCGAATTCACAAAGACCTTGAGTCGGACGGAACTTTGAATTTGGAAGTGGACTTGGAGATTGTGAATCAGCGAACGAACAAGTCACGTACTCGGTGAATGGCCGAAGCTCTTGGTGGGAATTCTAAATTGTGGCTGAAGGCTAGAACCCTCTTCTCTCTAACTCACATGGCCAGCTGAGTATATTAGTTCCGATTGTATTGAATTAAAACGAAAATTAAAATCTAATATTATATTTCTAAGAAACAAATAATATAATTAATTCTATAACAACCCAAAAGCTATAAATTTAGTCCTAATAATTATAATTTGAAAATTGTTACTATAAATCGTGTTTCAAATAGTTTTTTCTACGGCATTATATATTTTAGTTTCTGCAAGATGCAAGTAAAACCTTTAAACATTTTCGCGGTTAAACGTCAATAAAAAAAAAACAGGAACGATAGTAATGCAAAAACTAAGGCTTAAGTTTCATCCAACAGACTCTAAAATAAAATCGATTTAACAAAGTTCATCAAAGTATAAAAAATATTTTTCATTAAACGCACTAATTACTACTTTATCAGTTGAGCCTGAATGCTCATTCAATTTCATATTACTTTTGCATATTTGCTTCAAGGAGCTATACATAGATATATCTAATATTCATTTTTTTTTTTTTTTGTTATTTTGATTTTATGTGTTTATGAATAAATTTTTATTTGTTTTTTATAATAATAATAGTTATATTTAAATAGTTTTTCTTACTCTTATTTTTTTTTTTAATTCTCATAACAATTTTCGCTGAGCAACTCATATCCAGAAATTAGGGTGACAATTTTAGAAATAATGACGTCAGACATGGGGGAAATTAATTTTAATAAATTTTCATCACGAGTAAACAATGCTGAAGGGGTAGGAAAGCTGTGAATAATATTTATTTATTATAATATATTGTTGTGTAGAACTTTTCTTGGTCAAAAAACCTTTTAAAAAATTTATTATTCCGTCTAATCAGTTTTTTAAATTAAAACTTAGTTCATTCATATCCAACTCTTTAAGTCCAAAGTCCTCGGAACAATAGTAGATGCTCCGTTTTATTTTATCTACAAAACCCTATACCATGATCTCAATATCCCATTTGTTCTAGACCTCATCCCAGAAAAATTCTTCAAACTTTATAAAAACCTTGAATATCATCTAAATCCCCTTGCACAATACCTATCTAGCTCAGCTGTTTCAACTTATGTTTGGGCTGTTTCAACATAAGTTTCTATGGATGTTAGTAATTTCGATGTCATTTTATATGAAGATAACATTATATATATATATATATATATATATATATATATATATATATATATATATATATATATATATATATATACATAAAGTTAGGCTAACCTCTTAGTTTTCAGAACAAGAAAATATTTTTCAAAATTATTTATCCATAAAGTCCTTATTTATTTATCGCTGTTTATGAAATGCCCCGGATTTAATATATTCTGTTGTAGGCAGAATTTCCGTCCCTATTAAATATTGGAGGTTGGGTTTGAATATATTTCCAATATTGCACGCTTCCCTTCCAACAATAGCCTGTTATTAATAATACTCTTCAATATAATATTCCAAAAGTTTTATTGCTGTTTGTACTGCAACTTCCTCCATCTTGAACATCGATTTAAAAATTTTGGCATACCAAACTAAATACTCCCATCCATACTAAATATTTAGCGCTAGTTCTTGAAGAAATAGTTAATATAGTATTTGATTATATCTTATTGGCATCATACTGATTTTATTCAATAATTTCATTATTTAATTCCTGTTGTTAGGTCCAGGAAAAGAGGATTAGGAACTGTTGAGATTTATTAAAAAATTATTTCTTTCGTTTGATTCCTTAGTTTTTGAGCAATCGTTTTGTTATGTTAAAAGTTTTGTAAACAAAAAAATTGTTATTGTTAATTTTATATTATCTAGCCTGATAAATGTGTGATCAAAGACCGAAATCGATTGAACAGATAAAAAAAATATACAGAGAGATGTCTTTTTTATTGAATTTAAATTTCAATGCTATGACACCAGGCCTCAATTAAAGAATTTTACAAGTTTTTTATGTTAAATTATTCTTGACTCCGTCAGGTCCAGAAAAATACATTTAAATTACACATAACAGACTATAAATAGATATACCGTTCCTCTGTGAGTTTCTTTTGCTTACAAAGTAAGGATTGTTTTAAAATATTAATTTTATTAAATACCTATTAATAAAAAACTGCATTCCTTATGAATAAATAATTTTACGGACTGTTATTTTAACTTTGTTACTTTTTTTATTTGGATCTAGTTTGGATGTACTAACAAATAAACTTCAGTTTTCATGTTGTAAAAAAAAAAAAGTTTGTTGCCCACACTTTTTCAAAGACCAAATTTGTTAAGCTCCCAATTAGAGTCATACCTCTATAAGCGCTGACAGAAAAAGGGGCATAGAAGAAGCGCGCTGGGATCCGAGAGAATAAAAACGGACTCCTTCATTAGAAGGAACCGCAGATTTATTGCTGGCGAGGAGAAGGATCTTCGGGTATTTATTTTCTTTGAAGTCCTTTCTCCCCTTTTTCCTATTCTCCCTCTTTTCATTCCCCTTTCATCAGCCTCCTTCCTAAATGAATATGTCTCCCTGGCGGATAAGCCTCATAAGGGAAATTTAATATTCCCCGCAGGGAAGAGTCTTTCTCTCTCTCTTTTCTTAAATTTTAAATCCTATTATGAAAAGAATTCTTGGTCGGAAGCCCTTTGCTACAACGTAGCGTCAGGGTTTAGATTTTTGAAATAACTTCTATAATATTCTTGTTTTAAGAATTTCTTATTTCATTAATGAAATCCTTCAAGTATTTAAACATAATTTTATATGTATGCGTACCACTGAATTTCATCTGTCAACGTGTGTGAAGATTTAAGAAGAGAGTATTAAAGGGATGTTGTGATTGTAACCATATTTTTATGTACAATGATTAAATTGTATATTTTAATTGTTCAATATAAATAAAGTCTTTTTATATGTCCACACTTTTTTATGATGTGGTTGATGTTATTTGGTAGAAAACAATTTTTTATATTCTTCCAGAGTATAATTACTAAAAATGGGATGGTATTGCTAAACTCTATTTGCCTGAACTCAGATGAAGAGTTTAACCTACATTAGTCTATTTTATATCAATAAGGAAAAAAGTTTCCTGTTTATGCCGTTTCAAAGAAAACTATTCTATTATTTTTTTATTTATTGTATTGTTATGACTCTAATTATTCAATATTTTAAATGTATAAATATTTAAGTAAGATATATGAAGCTTGATGAGAACTTGGAGCTTAGTAACACTACTTGGTGTACTTAGTGCCCTCACTCCAGAGCGGAAGGGTGGAAATATTTTACGGGGCAGAAGAAAAGTGGTTTCTGTCGATTTTAGATTGAAATATCTTTCCTGTTATAGGAGTTATTTTTCTTCCGGTAGGAAATTTTTCCCCTTTTTTCTTTTTCTTTTTTAAAGATTTTTATTAAAACTATATTTAACTCATTTTCTTCCATCTTTTACTTATTGCATTTATTTTTGAAGCTAGGTTATTTTTTAAAGTTTTAATAGAACTATTATTTATAATATTTTACACACTTCAATCACGTTCATTTTCATAAGAGTAATTTATTCGATTCGTAAAGTGATATTCAATTTAGTAGTACCTATAACTCACTTGTTATGTGCGTAGGCAGAAGTACCTTGAAGGCTAATCATTCAAGGAGCCGACATAAATATTTGGGTGAGTGCAAAATTATTCCTTTTTGAGAGAAACTTAAACTTAAAATTATCTATAGAGAAAAAAAATTAAACTTATCTGAGACTCACATTTTACTGATTTCAGTTAAGGTCATGTGGGTGGAAAGTGGGAGATACTTGAATAAAAGTATTGAAAATAGTTTTATTTCACCTTAGCGATTTTTCATAGCTGATTTTCGAACCTATTTTTTATTTCTGAACGCCCTACCTTTCTCCTAAGCAATAGGGGTTTAGCTTCGGTGGCCTGTCAACGTACCATGCAGGTATTGTACAACTGATTTTTACAAAAATTCATCTAGATATATTGATTTCTTGTCATGTTGTACCTTCATCGTTTCCAACTTCATCATCGTTTTTGGGAGGCCTCACTTGATTTGATACTCTCCGGCTTAGATCGAAGTGTGCTGGACCCACTACAGGTTTCTACCAGTACATCAAATTGTTGTTGCTTTTGAATGCCTCGTAGGCGCCACAGGCAATAAGGATATGCTCGGTGGTATATGGTTCGCCGCAGTTGGATTATATTAGTTTAATTTACAGTTCATGTTTCTGATGCAGGGAATCCTACAGGTTCTGTAAGTAGCTGTAGCACACAATAGTCCTGGTGGATCCGTATAAAACCTGGATGAGACCTAGTTAGGAAGCACTTCCTCATGGTGACATCATTCGAAGTTGTTACTCACCACCGATTATATATCTTATGTATCCTCACAGATAATCCTTTTTCCAAATATTATAGTCCTCATCGAATCATTCTCGGCCATTTTGCGATAGTTATGCGGGACGTTCTCTCTACAAGTAAGACTTATACCCGTTGAGCACAGACCGGTTCTACAAAATCCTTACTATTCTGCTTTTCTTTGGGTGTGACAGATAATAGTGCCAAAAACCTGGGCCATTGAAAGACCGAATTGTCGGTGCCAACCTGACTTATATCAGCTCTAAAGACAAAAATGAGACACCTCCTGTATGTTGCTATGATTAATTTCGTGTAGAATATAATTTATTTTTTATGTTGCATCAGGATCCTCCCCTCCCGCTCTCTCCTACAAACCAATAACAGCTTCGCTACCAGCCTTAGAAATTTGGCGTCTCCGTGCTATCTCTCAAAATAAATTAATTTATTTCTTAAGCTGTTTTATACTTACTGATATTTAATTTATGTTACATTCAACATTTCTCTATTATTCAGTTGATTTACCAATAGGCTAAAATTAATTATTCTCATACGCTTTGTAATTTTGTAAATTCTAAAAAAGTGGCAGGTGTCCATTTCCAAGCTGGCGCCCCAAGACATTAGCCGTGGGTTCCTTGCCTTAAGGCCGGCAATGGTTAGATTTGGCTCCAGGAGAGTTACATAGCATCGACCCAGGTCTGATGAAACAGAAAATATTTTTTCATTATTAAATCGGCTGTAGTTTTATAAATTTTCTAAAGAAAAACGTAAATATATATTTTTAGGTTGCAATCGTAAGATTGTTAACAAAGCTTTTAGTGCCTCAAATAGGAGTTAATAACCAATCAATAAAGGATTCATCAATCCAGGCAGGTTACCACACCGCTGAATATTCCAATATCCTAGTATTTGAGACTCCAAATAAACCCCCATTTTTCTATCTACTCCAAATGAGTTGCAGTACAAAACTTTCAGTGTTTAGAATTCATACTCTAAAACGACAGCTCTTCCCTATTTATAACTATGACTTAGCCCATATTCCCTGTACTGTTTCCAAATATTTTCAACGCTTCATACATATTCCGGATAGAGTAATTTTTATTATAAAATTTATCTCGCCGTAAACCAATGCTAAGAGAACTTTAATATGTAATTTCTTCTACCTCTACTACTAATTTACAAAATATGAATTAATCGTTATTTTACAAAAAAATAAATAAATTATTCAATTTAAATTGCCAGCGAATAATATAGACTATAAAATCTCTCTCGATTTTCCCATTTTGTACACTATTTTACAGCCTGCTCAACGTGTCATTTAACAGTTAATGTAATGGAGGATTCTGTTGGGCTAGCTGACTCCTACACAAATAAACAGTTGAGGGAGTCAAACAAGGGCGTTAGTTAATGCCAATCCTCTACCAACTACTCGTTACTGAATGACGGAACTGACACAGCAAAGTCCAATCGAGTTTAGCAATACCGATTCTCAATATTGTCACTTCATGGAGAACTAATGTTTAGGGTTTTTTTAGTATTTTCTCGTTTAAAAATCAAATTTTATTTACCCTTGTACATATAGCCTTTGAGATAAGTATATTAAAATTAGTAGGTTTATTAAAAAAAAAAGTTAAATATATATAAATGGAACATAAATGTATATAGTTATTACGCTTAAAATATTTTTATTAGCTTGTGTTTTGTTTGGACATATCATTTTCATATTTTTTTCTTATGATAAAAAATAACTGTTAATGTATATAAATTGTAAAATATTTTTTCTGGCAAGTAACGTTACTTATATATATTGAATTTTATGTTTTAAAAATATATTGAGATTTAAGCTATCTATATAGAAATTCTATTTCAATATTTATTTAAATGTGTCTTAAGTATCTTTTGATTGTGTAAATAATATTTTTATCGTTATTTGTGAAAAATTGTAAGCCCCTTGTATAAAAACTGGGCAAATAAATGTGTGTTGGGCAATTTTATGTGTCTTCATTTTGTTTTTCCTTTTCACCTTAGTATGTTTATGGTTTAAAATAATAATTATTATTAAGTGCTATAGCAAGTTTCGTTAAGTTCATTTAATTATAATAATTATACTACAACAGGTAGGTACGATTTAAGAATATTCATTGCTGTATGAAAGACCTGCCTTCATGAATGAAGGGACTATATTAAGAGCGAGATGAGGCGTTTGCAGAATACTATAACTTTCTCTGAATTGGCAAATTCATAATTTCAATCACCACATTTACTTACTGTCAGTTTCATCTGTGACAGGTTTGAATACAGTAATGGAGAGAAAAGAAAACTTATTTCGCAATATTAATGTTCATTCTTAGATTACTGGATAAAATATTACACTTATTAAATTATTCATTTATATGTTAATGTACAAAATATAATGTATATGTTGATTTATTTATGCACGAAATGTCCTACAGGTAAGTTGTCATGCATGTATAATATTAATTATTTCTAAAAATAAAATAAAAGTACTTTACATCAACAATCAATAATAAATAATAATACTACAAACGATAAACACCAAAGTATAATACTACACTACTTCCAAATTAACAAAATATCGGGACAAATGATTTTGTTCTTATATTATATAATTCTAATATTTATTGCTAATTTAGAAATATTATTTATTGTTAATTTATAAATAGTATTTATGGTCGATTTATAAATATTGTCATACAAAATTTTGTTACTTATACGACAATATTTGGATTTTAATTCTAAAAAGACTCACTTACAAAAACTACAATCCTTTCAATCTAAAATGTTAAGACTAATAACTGCAGCTCCCTGGTACGTCAACAACAAGACTTTACACACCGACATAAGACAACCAACCATTGACCAGCACATACGTAGTCTTTACTCCCGATTTCATCTTAAATTACACGGACATAACAATGGACTTATCAACGAAATGGCCACGGCTGAAATGCTCATCAGGAGGGGACTGAAAAGGAGCTGGATGAGAGATCTTCTTTCCTGATTTTAGGATGTAAACAGACCAGGGAAAAGGTGAAGTTAGGCACCATTCTTCGTCATGCCTACCATGCCATTTTCGACTTATTAATCTGCTAATTGTCACTACCATGACAGGTGCGGATGAAGAATTGAAGACAAAAAAAAAAAATCTAAAAAGTTCTCTAATAGATGAAAAAAATATCATTAGCACTTAGGACGATAGAACAAATGGTGTTCGAAATAAATGTAGTCTTTTATAATCCAATTAGATTAATTAAAGAAATTTTACTTAGAATTCTTATAGCACAAAAAGTAATAACTAAGGATAAGAGAAAAAGGGATTAATTTTATTCTTTCAAGGCACAACGATGATTTTTTTTTTGTTAAAGCAGACAAAACTATATTTAAAAAAGCCATGCCAAGTCTGCAAGGTAATTACTAGCTTTTCCTTTTATAATAAAAAAAAATTTCAAAAAGAAAATGAAAGCTAAAAATAAATTTATCTGAGAATATGTACATTCTTCAACTATTCAGCGATACAATACAGGATACCAATAATGTCCATATATATTTAAACACGTTATTAGATTATAAAGGAAATTTAAATCAACGAATATTTTAACTTGTTGCAGAAGTCAGGCATCATCCACTACGCAATATAAATAAATTTCATCCTATATACCGGTGCTATATACAGTTACAGCTTACAACAAATAATAATAATATTAATTTAATCCTTATTTAAATAATTGAGCTTCTTAACTGTGCCCATAATTGAATCGTATTGATAAGTATTAAACATAGCAAATAATCTTTTAAACTTAATATGAGGTGCCGACAACAAAGACAAAGAAAAAGTTAAGAAAGATGCAAACATCAAACACTTTTACCGACAACAAAGATACTGTGTGCACGTTACCTGACATCTTTACGTATACACTTGCACGTTACCTGAGAATCGTTATTTAACTTAGCAAACTTATACCCCTTTAGGGTGTGGTCAGTTTAAATAATTTTAAGCCTGCCGAAGGTGAAAGCCAATGAGATCATACTTGTCCCACCCTGGATTATGTAAAAAATCACCAGTCCGAAGGGTCTTATGCTTTCTCCCTGCCTGGGAGACGGAATAATGAGGGCTTAGTATAATGTCCTTCTTCCTTCTTTGGAGACCGAGGGTGCAGCTTAGCCTATACAGTCCTGAGAGATAGGCTTTTCCGGACTTACCGTTTCGCTTTGACTAGAACAGTTGACCTCGAACCAGCTGATGCAGTGATGTAACGATCAACGCCACTTATCTACATCACTTCTTAAACCTTAGTTAAGTTTAATTGCCAGATAAAAGATTGATTAATGTTAAATATTTCATGTGATATCCCCAAAACAGTCCATCTGAAATCATGCCTTCACAAAGTCATTATTAAACCCATTGAATCATGTTTTTTATTTAATTTATTGTAAATAGTATTTGTACATCAAGATTTCCATGTAATTTCGATATATATACTACATTGAACCTAGGAATAAATTAAGTTTTTCAGTAAAGTTATTTATAATTTTTCGACATATTTATATCATGATGATCATAGGTAATGTTGGTAACTATAAAGCATGGCAAACAAAAACTAGACTTTCAGAAAAGAAATTCAATTAATCGTGGACCAATCAATATATTATAGATTCAAATTTTGTTTAACTAATTTTTTCTAAATAATTATGATCAATAATTATCCAGTGGCATACCGAATAATTATACCCCCAAAACTTAGCATTTCATTATATTAACAATTGCCATAACCATAAGGACAGGGCTATCTCTGTGGTTCAAAAACAGTTATCTAAAAGGCATAGACTGTACACATTATCAAGATTTAGGCAACAATAACACATTTCAGCAAACGGCCGTTTTCTCACGAACTTCGTATCAATACTAAAGGATAAGAATATCAACTTTCAATGAGAAGTTTACTTCCAAGCTTCCCAGACCTATCTGACGCCCTTCGCTTCCCTGCGATTCCTTGCTATATTTTCTCCCAAGATCCTCAGGACGAATAATTCTTCAAGTCACACACTTGTAATGAGGCCTAGATTTTGTTGTCAGTCAATTGTAAGAAACCTATAATTAACTGTTTTAGTCAACCCACATATTTATATTATAATTCAGTTCATAAGAAGCCATATATCACAGTAGCACGTTGTGCGAACCGGTTTTATCAAATTATTAACATCCACCTGAAACTTCGTGATTTGCTTCATATAACCGTAACCTACAACTATTTTATTAACGAATACTCTTGAAGTTGGGGAGTTTTCAATCTGGAGATCGGCAAACTTTGTCTATTTAATGAGGTACTAAAAACTCGTAAATACCCATTTGCTTTCACTCGGATTGTTAGATGATTTGATCACGAAATCGAGAAAAAAAATGGCCTACAAAAATAATGAGCTGTTTGGCCTATGTAACCTCTTTATTTTGGCATGGGGTAGGGGGTGTAGACCGCGCCAAACGGCTCAAATTTCTGAAGGTCGTCTTTTTTTATGGTTTTGTGCTCGAATTTTCTTACGATTGAAGTCTAAAGCAAATGGGTATTTACGAGTTTTTAGTACCTAATAGACGAAGCTTGTCGATCTCCAGATTGAAAACGACAAAATTCCAAAAATTTTTGTAAATAAAATAGTGGTATGTTACGATGAGATGAAGTATTTGCAAACTATTTACAAAATTTCAAGTGGATGTTAATAATTTGATGAAAAGAGGATCTCTATCGCGGACTAACGACATTTTAAATAAAAGTGCTACTTCTAATGTTCTCACTTCCAGAAATTCGTTAACTATACGAAAGTCTTGAGTTTTTCGTTCTGATGTGGAAGATGTCCGACTCTTAAACTAAGTTTAAATATACCTAGATCAATTTATTTTACCAAAGTGTTTAAAAAGATATTTAAATATATTTCGTTAGGATGGATGACATTTTCTGATCTTCGTGTTCTGTAGTTTGGTTTTCATTCAAAATATAAATTTTTACTTACACTTCCCTTAATTTTAACGAACCACTGTTTTCAAAAAAGGGAGAAATTTGATCAAAATAATAGTTTATAATTAATTCATTAGCTGGGTGGTTGATAAAGCCCTCGAAGGCTTAGCGGTGGATCGCATCGATCTGTTGATGGAATATCGGCTAAGTTGGAGGTTCCATTGGCAGCGGCCCTGGGGCATACATTTTCCTCTTCCCATTTAATCCATTTAACCCAGCGACATCGATATTGTTGTTTTCCATTTGTTGTAATTAATTTGAGCATTTTCCATTTTCAACTTATTTCTTTTATTGTTTTTTCGAAGCTCAGATATTTCATAATAGTTTTAGACCCTATTTCTCTGAATCTGTTGATGGGATATTCAGACACATTTATCAGATTCCCGCCACAGAGACCTATTTTGGTGATAATTTTATTTTTCTATGACGTAATGTGTTTTCTTTGCATGGAATTGGTGTATTATTTTGTTGACTCATATTAACCTTCACCTAATTTTGAAAAATTCACCTACATCTTGCCTAAATAAAATCAAAAGAAAAAGAAAAAAAGTAGAAAAAATATTAGGTAAACATGTTATATAAAAAAAATAAATAAAACTATACAAAACAGTTAAAAGTTTTACAAGACTGTTAAAACTATGTACAGTTTTAATACAATTTAATTTAATAAAATTATACTTATCCTTCCATACTAGACTTCGACTCTTCGATTCCTGATAACCATGCGAGGAGTCTGGAAAGAAGATGGCCCTGTGATCAGCTTATTGAAATATATTATTACAGTGACTTCATATTCATTTGTTCACATTTCTTAGATATATTTTTATATTAATACAGTTGTAAATATCCTGTATAAAAAAATACTAAGGTGTGTGCTTTAGACCCCACGATAGAAGAAAACATCAACTAAGATTAATAATAGGCAATATAAATTATAAATAACAAATCGTTATAAAGAGGATGGAATGCTCATCGATTCTCCCGCTTCAGTATCTAAGTCCGATTATTAGTTTCTGAGATATTTTAATCCATATCTTCAATAAAGCTCGTTATCATTTGGTTTTCGATACTATTTTGCCTTTTTCGTCTCTCCAACACGGCCCCACATTAGGATCTAATTTTTAATAATAGCTAATTATAAAGAAAATTAAATGATAAACATTTCCTTCTCTGACAATAAACCCATCCGATTTTTAGTTTCTGAGATATTTTAATTCATATGCAAAAACACTTGGAATCCAGTCGACTTTACCCGATTGTTACAAGTCGGAGATCTGACAGCTCAATCTCATTCACTCTCCAAAAAAAAGTGCAAAACGCGCCTAAAGAACTTTTCACTTTAAAATAGATTTTATCAAAATTATTATCTGTCAATAAAAAATTCTTTGGGAACTGATGAAATACAATACTATATTTGGAGAGGTGAGCCCCTTCAATTTATATGGCCACTATACCCGCAGCACGAGCATGTATTGCTCAACTGTAGGTCAATAGCGCCCTGCTTCTTCGGATTACCTCAAGCCTATATTTTTATCTTATTTATTCAATCTTTTTTTTAAATTATTGTTCTATAGTCAAATAACAATTATAGCTATAGAATAAAATGAAAATTATGAAAATGTGAATTACTTATTTCATTTTTCCTTCTTTTTCAAAATTTATATATTTAATTATTTGTCACTGAACAATATTTTATTTTATTTTTTAACAGATATTGTAAAATATACTAACGTATTTTTTTTTTTAGATGAAAAATATTTTCTATTTCTTTATCATTGTAATGGATTGCTTATTATTTTCAGCACTTTCTGACAGAAATGTTGGAGTATTTTTTTCTGAATAGTTGTCCAGAAATAACCATATTTCCAAGATGATTCGAAATCTATGCTACTCTAAAATTATTCCTGAGATTTTTTTATTCTATCATTCTCAAAATCTGTCAGCTCGTGGTTTCCTCTCTCATTTTTCTCCACTTCAATCACGACTGCCTTCTATACAGCGGACTGTCTGCAATGTATACAGTGGGTTTGTGATCAGATTGGAGACTGATGAATTATTTCATTAGATTCATCTTTGGAGTCTCCTGAGTCTTCCACATTTCCAGTTGGTATACCGCGTTGAATTGGCTCTAACCAAAACTTTGTAACCAAAAAACATTCTTACCTTCTTGATTAATTACTCCTTACTCCTCTGACCATACGTTAAACATGAGTTCCAAGCCCACAAACCTGTTTATTCATTCTCATAGAACTATTTCTTTTAGAAAATTCTTTGTCATACAGGATACCTTGTTTTGGAACTCTACCTACCTACATAAGCGAATATTCATCCTTTTCTAATTTAAACACCATTTATTTTTCAATCTGCTTGGCAACTCTTGTAAGCATAGTATTCTTGTATTTTAGAGCTGTCAGCCTAATTTTACTACTACTTTACATATACCTATATAGCTTATTGATACAATTATCTGAATATATTCATATATATTTATCCATAATTTCATATATTTACTTGTGCATTTCCTTTATTTTTTATAGGATTAAATAACTATTCATCCTAATTAATTCTGAATTACAGAAAAATGTCCCCTTATTTGTCGTTATAATTATTCTTAGGAGACTAAATGTTTTAGAATAAAATTTACTGTTTTCTTTATTTCTATGATTGAACTATATGGCCTCTTAGTAGGCCTTACATCAGATTACAGAAATATACCGTACAAATATGTGACTCACTGCAAAACCAAAAGTGAAGTACCAGAACAGTGAAAAGTTCGCCTCGTCATCCCTATCTTTAAGAAAGATAGCAAAAATGTTTGTTCTAACTATTGTGGAATAACTGTGACCAGTAGCATGGCAGGGAGATTGAACGGAGATTGGAAGAAGAACGTGGGCATATCATCCCCGAAGAACAAGCTGGGTTTAGATCAGATCAATAAGCAAAGAAAAAACTATATACATGGCTTTAAATAGACAAGGTTAATATCTACAATTGAACAACTGAATGTTGAAACCTGAAGCTCAATTTAAGTATCTAGAGAGCTGGGTGAAAACAACTGGAACGTCAAATCTGGTTGTTGAAAAGAGGATAAGTGAAGGAAAGATAATCCTCAGTATGATTAAAAAACAAAAACAAAATTATTTACAAATCGTTTCTAGAAAGTGATACCCTTTATTCAGCCGAATCTTGGACAATTAAAGAGAGGCAATCAAAAAGATAATTGGCCGTAGAAATGGACCATTGAAGAAGATCATGTGGTTTCTATCGCCGTTGAAAAGTTCTAAACTGTGAAATAAGGAAACTAGTAGAACAAATGGAGAACATTCTATGAGGCTGAAGTGGTATGGGCTTGTGATGAGGTTGGAAGAGGGACGATGGCCTAAGCGAATTCGGGATTGGAAACCAGAAAGAAGACTGAAGAAAGATCGTTCGAAGATAAACTGGTATGAATGGGTAAAAGAAGGAATGATGAACAGGGGGCATCCGTGAAGAAAACTGGCAGGACAAAAGAAGATGGCAAAATATATATTTGGTGACGACATATGACCAGTGTTGTAAGGAGTCGTGAAATAAAATATTAAAGAAAAATAATCTGTAAGTAGATTAAATATATTACTAGATAGAAGGTTAGAAGCGCAGATAGATCTGTTTCAACTGTGTGTAATAAAGATTATTAAGAGGAAAATGCTCATTGGTTATCTAGGTTTTGATAGGGTTCATGTTTCAATCTATTTATCAAACTAAATTAAAAATTTAAGCAACGTCAGATTTTATCTAACATAATTTTCGAATATCCAATTAAAGTTGTAAAAGATGAAGTTAAATAAACACTGTAACTAAATCGGCACAGAGGTCCTCTCTAGAACTAATGAGTTCATAATTTTGAAAATTTATAGGACACAATTACAAAATGGATAAAAGGAACAAAAGAGTTCCGCGGTTAGAAAAATGTCAACAGCCGACAAAACAGTCCTTTGCATATTGTACCCCGTGTAGTCCTAGTAGTCCCAGGGAAGAACAATAAGGGCTCCAGAATAAAAGCCCGAATTTACTGCCCGCAACTTGGAATTAAATGCCATATTCCTCCCTTAATCTGAAAAGCGGTTTTCTACTCTTTCTCAACACCGGCTTACTGCTCATACTACTGGAAAGTTGTGCATTCACTTGAACTGGTTGAATGAACAGAAATTAAATTTCGAATATTGAAACTATCCCTTTTTGTGACACTGCAATTATTTTAAATCACTAGCCAATAAATGGCGTGCAAATTTAGACATGTTAGGTGCTCATATATCAGTGCCTCGGCAAATGTAAACGGTTTAAGGTTAAATATTGCCAAAACTCAGGTCATTGTAATTGGATCCAACAACTTTTTAGATCCTATGCCGACTTTCTTATACCTCACCTTAATGAGTACTTAATCTCCTTCTACTCCTCTGTTAAATATTTTAAAATTGATCAAACCTTCTCCTGGAATCACCATATTTCTCACATCTCCAAATGACGGATAATTTCTATCCTCAAACTATTCCTTCTCTTCCGCCATTTCCTACCTCAACATACCCGTAGACTCCTGGTTTCCTCTCTCATCTTCCCCCTAATTTGACTACAGTTGTGTGGCACTAGCGGATCGAGGATTTAATTTTGGGGGAGGGGAGCTTCAGCCCGAAAGATTTTTTAAAAATATATATAACGATAATTAATTTGAATAAAGAAAGAAAGAAATTAATTACATATATGAAGTGATGTTTGAGTAATTATTGAATTCCTATTAAATATAATTACACAAACAATAATACTTTAAGAGATTATTATTATTAGCATTATTGTATATAGGTATGTATGTGTTCTTTTTATTTATTTATTTTTAGGTTACTTTATTCTTATTTATTGTATATATATTATTTTTCTGTATAATTTATTTTATTCCCTGTACATAGAGTGTGAATGTGATCTGTGAACACTATTATAAATGTCCTTGAGACAGATTGTAATATTTTTCAATAAAAAAAAAAAAACTAGCATAGCTCTACAATCCGGTGTCGAATCCTGACCTCCTCTAGCAGCTTCCGCCAATTGTCTCGGTCCCTTCCAGCCACCAACCAATTCCGAAGCCCCAGCATATTTGTTGCATCAGCAGCTACACCACTTCCGTCAAACCAAAGTTTAAAGAACTTCATGGATTCGAAATCCTGCCTCTTCGACCATATAGTCCAGACCTCGCACCATCTGATTAATACTTATTCAGATCCATGGCCCATTTTCTTTAAGGGAAAAAATTTGATAATTTTGCGGAAGTTGAAATTGCGTGCAAGAATTCTTTGACAGCCATCCCAGAGAATGGTATCGGCGTGGGATTGAGCTATTGGCTACCGGATGGCTTATAATGGTAGATAAGAATGGACTACACTTTGAGTATTAATTTTATTTTATATGAAAGAAATAACAATACAAATATTTGGTTGAAAAACGTTCATTTTTTTTGTTCACCCTATTAATCAACATACTGTTTTATATAATGTAATACTATAATAGATAATTTCAATTATGATTAATGGGCTTTGTGGAACTTAAAAAAAAAGGTAATTGAAATATTGTTTCAACAAACATCTAGGATGACCGATTGTAATTCTTACTTCATAAGCATGTGTTTCGGATAATAATAATAATAGCATAATATTCTAGAGTTTGTTTAAATATTTCTAGAATTGTTGTAGGATAAACATACTTTAAAGAAAAAAAAGAAAAAGAAACGAAAGCCATTTCTGTAAAGAGATACAGAGGTGATTTGCTCAATAAGGTATGAGATGGGAGAAGTTGAGCCTCGAGTGCTCCATCTTAAGTAGTTGCCGCTCTGATGAAGTCACTCAACTTTTATTCCAACTGGCAGAGGCTTGCATATGAACGCTATGTCCTCTACCTTTTGATGGAAATTTCTTCTTCTACTGGTGGAGATCCTTCAACCACTTCCTGCCTACTGTTTGGTTTTCACCTTTGTAGTTTTACTTTGAAAGTGAGTGTTTATATAATCCTTAGTTACTGTAAAAAAATATTTATAAAAAAAACTTAACTTTAAAAGTAAATAAAAATATTTAAATTAAAAAAAAAACAGACAATAGAAATTGGAAAATTTTATCAACCCTTTGGAAATGTACTTCCATATCTACTTAAAAATCTTTGTCGATTGATTGAGAAATTGGCATCTACATGCTGTAGTAGTCGGTTGCCTAACACCCCTCCCCCCCACCATCAAACTCAAGGTTCTCCAGAGATGGGCAAATGCTACTCGAGTACCGAGTATTGTACTCAAATTGTATCACTATTAGGAATTCAATCACTACTTCAGTTAATCCTTTGACATCCCCTGAATCTCGCTATCCCTAACCGAATTTTTTTTATCTGATTAGTTCTTCCTTATAAAATTTATGCATGTGTATATAAGTAGTTATCTTGATTTGTTTAGTTTCTTTTAGTTTATATACATTTACTTTCAGTACTATTATTATTTTCCTTTGCATTTATTTTACATACTGTGAATGAGCTACTCTTATATCACTATTACTATTTTCCTTAGATGTGACAGATTTTAATGTATCTCAATAAAGAATTTTCATTAAAAAAATAATAAAAAATAAAATTTATAGTATGGAAAATCTTTAAAAAAAGTATAGAGTAAAAATCGTAACGTGGTTAAATCAAGAATATAGAGTAGAACAAAGTTAAATTAATACCTTTTTTTAAACGAATATCCTCCCTGAAGATGTAATATAAATTGACAAAAAAAATTTTAAAACTATGTTTGGTTAACAGCAATATTCTTAACTAAGATTAAGCAATAAAATATAATAGGAAAATTGCAGTTTCGGATAGCACTCTTCGTAGCTTGCAGACCATCACCATAAATAGGAAAGAACTACTCTGTTTTTTTAATAGTTGGTATAAACAAATTTTCTAAATTATGATTTTGAAAAAACAATAAATTTCTACATGGGTAGTTATATGAATATCAATAAAAGTAACTTTTTTCAAAATAAATTTAAATTAAATTTGAATTTAAATTGCTCTACACAATTATTTTAAACTCAAAATTAATCAAACTCCTGTTTTAATTGATATTATTATTTTTATTTAAATTTTTTTATTTATTGAATAAAAAAAATAATCTGCGACACCCAAGTGCAATAAGTTTAGTGCTTAAGGTTTCTAACCGTTCAACCAATTAAGAACTAAGTAAAAATAAAAATGCGATAAGTAAAATAATGTGAAAATGAATAATACAGATTCAAAATAATAATAATGATTTATCTTATAATAATATTAATGATTTTTTCTTCCTTTCAAAGGTATTGAACTCCAGAAAAATCTCAAACTAAGGGTGTGCAGTGCTATGATAAAGCCAGTTCTAATATATGGTTGTGATCCCTATACGATAACCAGCACCCTAGAAAAAAGTGTTGAATGATTTGAGAGGAAAATTCTTCGCACGATGACCGGAGCGATCTGGGATCAGAGTACTAACACGTAGAGAAGAAAGACCAATAAAGAACTGCTTACAGAAACTGGTCAATCAATATCCCATGATATGAAGGCACGGAGGTTAAGTACGGACATGTAGCTCGTAGCAATCTATCTGGAAGTCTATATGTAACAATGAATGCCTCAATAGCAGGCAAAAGACCACGTGGAAGGGCAAAAAGCAGATGGATAGATAGAATCAACAATGATGAAACGGAGATGCGTACAAATATATGGAAAGAAATAGACCAAGACAGGCAGAGATGGTGCAGGCTTGTTAATGCGGCAAAAGATAATAATAATGATATATAGTAATGAAGAAAAGGAAAACAATATACGAGCTTTACAAATAAAAGGGTATTTATAAATAAATAATAGTAACAAAATTTGTAGATAATAAAAAGTAAATTAAAGTGGAATACAAATTTTAAAAAACAATAAAAATTAATCTGAAATTCGTTCATACCTATGTGCAATCTCCACATGTGAAAGGCAACAAATGTTTTAATTAATTTTGTAATGGTGTGATTGGATTCTTACCTCACCATAAGTATTTTCATTGTGACAGAATGTTACATTACTAAATAAATACATTTTAGAAAAATTAATTGTGCATTTTTTTAAACTACATATTATGATATATTGTGTAATGATAATGATAATATATTATGAAATCAATCCGAAGATTGGAATACATACAAAATATTTGAATGAGGTACTGACTGAAGTGATCAACTCCACTTGAAAGGCTCAATGCAAGAACTAGCCTCAAAGTTTTTGGTGAGAGCCTTATGAAACTAAATAAGAAACCTGCTAAGTTCACATTAGGGCTTGAATAAATCAGCAAGTCTAGCACTGAAGCTCTTTTTGCCTCACAATTAGCATGCATTCATTATTGTTTATGTCAAAAACAAGGTAGGAGAAACTGGGGTACGTTGGCCCTCAGCTTTATAGTTTAAGATTTTTTATCTTTTGTATTTTCTTATTCTATTATTTTTCTATAACGGGAAATGGTAAGAAAAACCATGCTTGTGCATTTCTATTGTTTAAAAACTGAATTTTTAACCCTGGAACAATACACTTAAAAAAGTCAACTCATTCTGACACTTTGGGGTGTGGTACACACATTAAATTATCATAAAATTTAATTTTCATTCTCTGAAACACTCAAATACTTTTCAGGAAAAAGCTAAACAATCAGGAAAGCATATAAATAAATAAACTCAAGATAACATGAGAAAATATATTTTATATGCTAATATAAAGTAAAAAGTTAACATTTACATCGCTAAAAAGGATCAATATTTTTCTATTAAAAATATATTAAGTTTATATCAATTGAATGTATATATTTGGAATGTAAAATATATACATAATATAGAAAAAAAATATTTGTTTACTTAAAAAGATAAAAAAAACCTATAGTAAGGGCCATTTATGTTACCACTCACTGACAACAATAAAAACAAACTGTGCTCTGTGTTCATTGCAGATAGGTCTCTAACATCGCTGACAAACCATTGCTTTGTCTTCATATTTTCCTCTCTCGTGTGAAACAAATATTTGACTTTTTTTCCAACAGTAGTCATGTATTTTTTAATTCCCAACATTTCTTTTATGTTGTAATACAGCGTTCGTATGGTGTCTCCACTTGCAGTCTTCTTTTCAAACAGAGCTCAAGTAACGTATAGCCTAATCCAAATAAATAATTTCTCCATTTCATCTTCTTTTGCAGTCAACTAAGCTGAACAATATCATGCTGTTTATACCAGAACGGTTCAACATTCCAAAGAAAAATCGGAAAGACTGCCTCTTTTTTTTCTGGCTATTAACATGGCACATTTGACAAAAGTTACTGTGCCATCTTTATTTAATATGCTTCATGCATCTTTTCTTGATCTTATAATTCCAATAACAATTTATGAATTTCTTCCGGAGAAGAAAACATTTTTTGGAAGTTGCCATACTAAAAAAATAGTTTCTACATATTACCGACTGAATTGAAAATACCACTAATTATCAAATATAATATTAGAAATCCATACCTGAATTATTCGAAGTTTCAAAATAACAAAGAAAACACTGAGGTACGAAACCCACAGAAAAGTTGCATAGACAGAACACTGGGGGTGAGGCACCCAAGAGAGTCACGTAAAGAACACACTGGGATGTGGGATATCCCATAATGACTTTCGATAACTCTCAAAATGATATAAGCCCAAAAATGGGTTGCTAATGACTGCAATTTGCCTGACTAACTATGGTGTTTATTTACATGGAAAAACTTGGTCAAAGCGCTACTTATATAAAAGTAAATTAATATTGGAAATGTTGTGGGGTGTGTCACACCCCAGTGTGTCGTTCTTGGGTTAAACGTTTATATTTGTTTTGAGAAAATATTTACAATTTCTTACTTTCACTTAAACATATATGTAATAGTAAGAGTAAGTATTACAATGATGAACATTTTCTATTCTGAGTTATCAACGAAAATGTACGTTTGAGGTCCCCTGCAACCAAAAAATAACCAAGTTCTGCAAAATGGTCTCCTTGTATGTGTGTATGTGAACAGTCTTGTTCAAAAACTAAATGTTGCACAAAACTGATACTACGTATTTAAGATATGTATAGGCTGGGATGTTACAGTAACTTTTTCCTTAAAATGGACAAACCGGAAGTACCACATTATATCAACGGTTTTACACATTTTTACAATTTTCTCAAAAACGGTTCTAACGATTTTGGTTATACTCAGTGTAGCATTGTATAATTAAGTGGTCTTAAATATCATTTAGGTCTTATTTCTTCCCAGTCCGCTGGTGTTCCTCAAGGTAGTATCCTAGGTCCTATCCTCTATACAGTTTATACAGCTGACATCCCAACCCATCCCAACACTGTCATCACCACATATGCCGATGACACATGTATCCTATCAGTAAACAATGACCCAGCAATTGCATCCCAAATGCTTCAATCACACATCATAAATCTAGAAGAATGGTGTCAAAACTGGAGAATTAAAATAAACTCCAATAAATCCCACCAAATTACCTTTACCCTTCGTCGTAAACCAACGACTTCCTGTCCTACAGTTTCCTTTAACAATACTCCACTTATCCCTGTTGAGCAAATCCGATACCTAGGACTCCACCTGGACAAACGACTAACTTGGAATCCTCATACTAGACTGAAACGACAAGAAACCGCTCGACGTTTCCGATTACTTCAGCACTTACTAGACAAACGCTCTAAACTTCCCATTAATTACAAAAGACTCATATACTTGACTATAATAAGACCTATTTGGATTTACGGAGTTGAGCTATGGGGCTCCACTAAACCATCGAATTCCTCTCGCATCCAATCCTTACAATCCAAAATCCTTCGTAAAATCCTCAATGCTCCTTACTTTGTCACTAATAAAATTATCCATAAAGATCTTAATGTTCCTTATGTTTCAGATCTGGCCCAATCCAGATACCTATCCTTCCATAATAAACTTCAGAATCATCCCAACCCTCTCGTTTCTAACCTTGCTTCCTCTTCAATTCCTGATAACCCTCCGAGGCGTCTGAAAAGAAGATGGCCCCGTGATCTCCTAATGTAGTCATATCATTAGAGTGCTACCATTGGGTAGTTACTCAGCAAGTGTATTCATGTCATTATATCAATTATGTCCAAATTTACTTGATGTATTTATGTAATACAGTTGTAAATGTCATAAAGAAATAAAAAAAAAAAAAAAAAAAGGTCTTATCTCTATTAATATAACTTCACAGGACTTAAATGCCCAATTTTTAACATGTCTTCCTCTAAAGTACGTTTAATTTGGTTTATTTTATATAATTTAATTTCTCTCACTGTAAGGAATTACGAAAAAAATAGTTCCTAAGGAATGGAGCTCAGTTTTAATTTTTCCAATATTTAAAAAAAGTGATAAAATGATATGTGAAAACTACGAGTAACCGTTTTAAATGTCGTATATAAAATTTTATCCAACCTTCTGGTACAAAGACTAAAAATGTACTCAGAAAGAATCATAACGGATTACCAGTCTAACAGAGGAATTACCGATCAGATTTTTATTTTACAACAAGTGCTCGAAAAAGTGTTATGAGCACAATATCGTTATACACATACTGTTTTTAGATTTTCAACAAGCCTTTGACCTAATTAAAATAACCCATCTTTTTAGTGCATTGCGTGAATATAACATCCCGTATAAACTAATCCACCTATTTGAAATGAATACACATGGAATTATCATTACATGGAATTATCATTACATGGAATTATCATTTTGACATGATGTAATGTATATATAAATAAACAAATTCAAACAAATAAATAAATAAAATAAAATGAATATGCTGAACACACAAGTTAAAGTACTAATTGGCAATCAGATTAGCGAAATCTTCCAATTTAATTCTGCAGTAAGGCAGGGAGATGCACTTTTAGCAATTCTATGTAACTTGGCGCTACATAATGCAGTTAAAGGGATCCCGGTGGTAATTTAGCATTCCGAACAAGACAAATATTGGGATATGCTGACGACATTGCAATTATAGGTAGAAGCGCAGGCATTAGTTGAGGTTCTACAGACATTGGTTGTAGAATGAAGGAAGGTTGGATTGATAGTTAACGCCACGAAAACAAAGTATATGGTAGTCTCGACGTCGGATTCAAGAAGGAAGGTTTTGTTTTCCAGGAATATTTTCTTGAAGCAGTGGAGAATTTCACGTACCTTGGTGCGCAAGTCAATAACGAAAACTTGATTGGTCCGGAAATAAGAGGAGGAATCATGGCAGGCAATAGATCATACTTCATATGCTAGCTAAAGCTTTTTATATCGACACTTCTATCCACTTATATCACAAAACTCAAAGAGTGTAAATCCTTGGTTCGACTAGTTGTGTGTTATGAAGTCGAAGCCTGGAAGCTGAAAGTAGCTGACCAGAAGGAACTAAGGATTTTCGAATGAAAAATCATGAGACGAATTTTAGGTCTCCTAAGCATACAAGGAGAATAAAATATAAGGATAAATCAGGAGCTGGATGAACTGTTGAAGCAGGATGTTTACGCTTTATTAAAGCTAGAAGAATTAGTTGGCTAGGACACTTGGAAAGACTGTCAGATGACAAAGCAACAAAGAAGATACACAGGGAGGAATTTCCCGAAAAAATAAAAAGAGGATAACTGAGGAAATGTTGGAAAAGTGACATGGAAGAGGATTTAAAGAGAACGGGAGTGTTAAATTGGAGGATAAGAATGAAGTATAAATAGGATTGGAAAAAGTGGTCCACCTCTGTAGAGTCCGTCAATAAGCAAGTAAGTAAGCTTTAAAAATAATAATAATAAGCAAGGAAAAAAAAATTCACTTCAAAAATTTTATCTGTTACAGGGCCAACGTGTCCTTCTCTAGTAGTTCGTTTTTCCATGGAAATTTTTCTAGCTAAATTTAACGTAGAAAAGACGTATCGAGTAAAAATAATCACACGTCAGTTAATAGTGCTAATTTTATTAAACAAATTAATTCTGTGGCTTACATTACAGGCTACTTTCACCATCTAAAGAGACGGAAGGATATGAGACAGCCATCAACACTTCGCCTAATTATTTAATTAATAATCATAATTTTAAAATAAGATTTATTTCCTATAGCTCAAAAGTAAAACAGTCGCTATTCATTATAAAAATCCACCCTAATTTTCATTGCGATCGCTAATCCAAAGGGAAGGCTATCATAAGATGGAATGGCGTTGTCCGTAAAGTGTAATTTAGGCTAAGATGGCCATTAACAAGCCCTTGGAAGGGATTGGACCCTTTGCTATAAATATGGAGATTGTAAGGAGCCTGGAAGGAGGTAGAGAGGACTAATAGAGGAGGCTTTGAGTGCCGGGAGCCTCGAAGAGGAAGAAGCATTAAGATAAAACAGAAGAAGGCTGCCGGGCAGGGCTTCTTAACCTGCGCCATTGGGTCCCTTTATTATCCCATATTTCGGAACTCAGCGCACCTTCAACGGCTTCCTTTTTTTCCACGTTATTCAGATTTAACCACTCTTCGGGAAGAGAAAATTAGAGTTTACAAGGATGCCGAGAGTCTTGTTCAGTTAGTAATATTCAAGGACCTCAATATTCAAGGTCTCTTCCTCATCTTTTCTTCCTATTATCAACAACTCTCATCTTTACTTTTATAGGCTATGAAGAATTATACAAGCAATTAACATTTTTACCTAGTTTTATCAGTTATACTTTTATAATAGCTATTAGTTATAAAATATTTCATGTGTAATTACATCATACAGAACAAAGTATTCAAAGTATTATATTCAAATATGCAGATACATATTTAAAGCTAAAAAGAAAGAAAAATGCTTATTATTGTACATTTTTCAAATTAATAATAATAATAATATGGACAAATTATGTCGACATTTTATTAGTCTTTAGATTGTTTAATTAGAAGAGAAATTTATGACTATAGTAAGAATTAACTTACTGAGTAATAAAATAGTAAGATCGAAATAAATTCTGACATTTGAATCAATTATGTTACAATTTCAACCTTATAAAATATGCTATATTTAAATGACAATTAGTTTAATTAAAACTTAGAAGAACTTAAATAATATAAAAAAAAGAATTAGCATTCAACTCTGAGTTTTTAAAGTGTTTGTTTTTCTCAACGATTTACTTCTTTAATAACAAAAACGACCATATCTATTGTATTTCTGTCTCATGATGTAGAATTGAGAATAATTGTGTCCTATAAATTCTCAAAATTATGACCCTAAGTTCCACCACAAAGCCATTTTAGTTTCTGTATTTGTTTAACTTCTGCTTTAACAATTTTTATTGAATGTTCAAAATTAATATGAGATCGGTCGAAGCTTTCAAGCATATAATTCTCCTTTAATGCAGTTCATAGAGGTAGAATTATTCATCCTAGCGTAACCGCTCTCATTGGGACGAAAAGTTTCAAAAGTTCGAAATCGGCTAGAATTAAATAGAAAAATTATTATTCGGAAAATTATATAAACTTTTTTATTTATACCTTTCATAGAAGTGTGAGTGAGCCGAATATACATTTTCTATTTTCGATCAATAGTCCGATCTCAAACCTGGTAATCTTTTAAACTTTCACATGATTTGCAAGTTTTGTGAAGTTGTTTGGTTCGAGTTGGTAGTCCAACAGTTTTTTTCGAGTGTTTTCCAATTTTTTATCGTCATTATGCTCAACTCGAAAAGTTATATAACGGAATAAATAACATGGCCGTGCTAACGTTTCGCTTTGGAGCTCGCACCAAAAGAGCTTCCAACAAAAAGAAGATTTAAAAAAAAAAAAAAAGCTAAAGAGGAGAGAATGCGTGCCCCCAAGGGGATGATTAATGCCTTTTTAATTTAGCTCCGTAATGAAACCAAAACTGTACCGCCTAGGGCCAATTTAAGTCTTAATCCAAGCCTCGGTTCTCTGAGCAATGGCGTATTCCTATCCAAATATTATATTGTTTTTTATAAAATAATTAATAAAGTTCTCTAAAAAATGTGGTAAAGGGGCTCATTTTTGGTTTTGAATGTATTACTAATGCTCCGAAGGTATATGTTAAATAAATACTAATACTAGTTTAATTTTTATTCAAAAAGTCTAAACTATGTATATTAAGTTACTTTTCAGCATTATCTTTTTCAATGTAATGTACTTATATACATTGTCTTCAAGGATTTAATATCCCTTATAATTTTCCATTTATTTAGTTCATTACGTTTAGGGCCAATTGGTTTAGAGCCAATTCAAGTAATCAAAAAGTAATGACATTTCTAACAAATTTCTATATTACACAACTCAATTACTGTTTATTTTTAGTCCTACTATATAAAAACACTGCTTTTCTTCTCATTTTAGTCTCATATAATTAAAAGGAAGTACAATGTTGTTTTTATATTATAGGACTAAAAATAAACAGTAATATAATTATACTAGTCAAGTGCAAAAAATTCGCATAGCATATTGTTTTCAAATTCTAAATAAATAAGAAAAGAAAATAATGCAACGTATTAAAACATAAAGAAATCAATTCTTACCTTATCGATAAATATAATCGACAAAGGAAACAAAAGTAATTTAAATCTTCATTAATATTTGGAACCAACATAAGCTGTATCTTTGCTAAAAATTGTCCGATTTCGATGATTTTTTTTTGTCCTTTTGTAGAGAATTCAGTAATCTTTTGTATAATCGTGGGCATAACCATAGAGAAAAGTGTTTAATTTTTTAGTTATTCGCAAATAAAGTTTGTTTTCTTTCATAACTTGTTCGCCTAAAGTTTCGGAGTGATTGGACTATTCTGCCAGCTTGAAGGAGAATGAAGCTTCGAAATTGGTGACTCAATCTTGAGATTTGGTGAAGAATTAACGATGATATGGTTTGTTGATCAAAAACACCATAAACTCCTCCTCTCTCGATCATAGAGGCCTCAAGTCGACGCAATGAGACATGTATTCAATGACAGTAATATAATTAACGTAAGGTTGTGTGGATGCGAACCCTATGCCTTGCGTCATCTCCTAAATGATACATTTTTGGGCTTAAAAACGCAGCATCCGATAGTTCAGGAGGAACTAACCGAATCTTGCTGTACGCATCAAAATCCTCGAGATCCAATTTGTCCCATATCGATGTACAGACCTACCACCGTTCCTGTATTGAAGCCTAGGAAAGTGTTTGTTTCGACTTTATTTATTTTAGAAATAAAAACAAAAGTGGAGAATACGAACGCCCCCCCCCTGAAATTCTGAATCCAACGGTACCTCATTCTTGGTATTTGAGTATGACAGGAGCTTTATTCGGTACAAAACTGATTTCAAGCCTTACTGTAATAATATATGTGGGGATAATATGAAAATTTGTTAGGAATGTCACACATTTTTTATAGCTTGAAAATGAGTGAATTGGTTCGAAACGTTGTAATTAACTAAATATATAGAACATTATTAGGACAATTCAATCCTTGAAGACACTGTTTATAAATCCTTAACAATGAATATTAGGTAAATATACTTATTTAACTATACATCAGTACATCTACCGTTTACCAAAATATTTTTTTTACATGAAGAATCGTATCGACACTAATATAAGAAAATTTTTAAAAATGGTGTTCCGGAATAACTAGGTCATGATGTAACATAGATTTTTGATGGTAATGTATTTTTAGGATCATTTAAATAAACATACAAACATAATACACAAAGCTTATACCTAGTTCTACCATAAATACTGTTGCAAAAGTTGAACTTTGTTTACATCCTTGGGTATTATTTAGATAATCCTTACCTCTACTAGGTTATTTTCTTTAAATGTCAGGATAATAATCCCATTTAGTTTGTATTTTTTTTTTTTTTTTTAGCTTAGTTAACATGGGGAGTGGGGTGATAAAGAACACCGTACACAAAGTTGGAAAATGTAGGTCAGAGATTTTCAACACTTTGAAACCTTTGGGTAAATGACCTAAAGGGAACTTAGGATGTGTGCATTTCGTAAAATGAAAGGAAAAAGGCTAACCACTTCCCTAAAAAAATAGAGTGGATAGATGTAAAGTTCTCCTTGGTCGTTACATCAATGGTCTTCATCGAAAGATTTTGTTTAGCGATGAGAACAATTTTGCAATTAAAGAAACATTTAGTCACCAAAATGATTGCGTGTACGCACACAGCTCTAAAATACCCAGCAATTCATCGGAATAGTGGAAAGAGGTCATCACCCTTCCTCAGTGATGGTTTATTGGGGAGTTTGCTTTGACGGCACCACAAAAGCTCCGTTTTCGTAAAAACGGAGTTAAAACAACTGCTAAAAACTATCAATACGATATTATGGAACATGTTGTCAAGCCTCTAAATGATACTCTGTTTGCTGGAAGTCATTGGGTTTTCCAGCACGATTTCGCTCCAGCTCACAAGGCCAGTTCAACTCATCAGTGGCTGAAAAAGAACATTCCAGAATTCATCTCTCGGATTGGCCCTCAGGAAGCCCTGATCTCAACCCACTAGATTATCGGTTTTGGTCCGAACTGGAGAGGATGGCATGCCACTGAGTACACTTTAACTTGAAAAGCCTCAAACAATCTCTGGTCCGAGCAATTGAGCCTTTTTCTCAAGAGGTGCTAGGAGTTGCTATTGATGACTTGCAACGGAGAGTAAATGCCTATGTTAAGGCAAAAGTGGAATATTTTTATCTGTAGATATACATTTTGTTTTCTAATAAAGTTTTTGAAAAAAATAATTTTTCTGTTAAAATCTGTATATATTTCCTCGTAACAATATTGATGACAGAACTAGGTACAATATGTTTGTAAGTATTTGGTATGTTTTAACATAATGTACATACTTTCGTTTTGTCATATGGGGCAAGTTGTTCTGTGGATTTGGGGATAGTGGATTACCCTAGGTAGTATAAGGTGGCCCTGAAAATAGAAATATTTAACAAGGTAGAAGACCTCAATAGCTCCAAAATAGTTCAAGTATACCTGGGTCTAATTTCAACATAAACTTTTAAAGTTTTGTGGGTTTTTTTTTAAGTATGCCTCGCTTTTTGTTAAATTTGAAACGATAAAAAAAATATTTGATTAAGACAATAAAAGTTGATTCATAGTAAACTTAAAAAATTTTCCATCGAACACAAGTAGAGTTTGTATTTACTAAAAACATTTCGAGAGGACTTCTAAGCGTGTTAACATTTTTTAGCGTCTGAACTTTTTTAGAAAGTACAGCAGAAGAAATCAATGAAATTCCAATACTTTTATATGAATTGATAAATAAGCTGGCTTTATTTAACCGTACTGTGAAATACGTTGAGATACTACAGATACCGGGAAATAGCAGAGATTGTCAAATAAACGAATCGAGTGGAAATTATATTTCGACAAACACCCCCTCCCTGATGAGGACTCGGAGGCCTGTAGAATGCGAATTTTCCGTCCGTACGGTTCATCCAATCCAATTCAATTTATTTCACCTACTGATGTCTTTTTAATATATTATCGAGGCATGCTCGTTTAAACTATGTCATTTAAAATTTTAACAATACAGAACAATTTACTGGTGCGAATAAATGTTTAAAGACAAAAAAAAATGTTATTTGATTAAAGTACTGATTAATTCGTCATTATCACTATACCTCTTATTAATTAATTATTTTTCAGAAATAAAATATCAAAATTGCTATCTTTTGATATTTTATTTTTAGAAAAATAATTAATTTATAACGACTCTGCCGAACTATAGTGATAATGACGCATTAATCAAATAAACTTTTAATCTTGTCTTTAAACATTTATTCGCACCTGTAAATTGTTGTGTATTGTTAAAATTTTAATGTAATTTGAAAAAATATCAAAAGATAGCGAGTTGCTATTTCACTTTTAAATTATATTAATATATTTTTATACGATGTCGAAAGTTTTTACGGTTAAGAATAACCATATAAAAAATTATTAAATAAAAATAAAGTAGATCAAAACTATAAAAGTTTTTTTTCCTTCTTTTTTTAATTTTATTAAATTTGTTGTGGCTAAGAAAAGTGAAGGGGAAATATAACAGCCACCATTATTGCATATGTGCATATTTCATGTATTCATAAATATATAATTATATTTATACAGTCAATCTCATAATATAATTAATGGTATATAATTATTTGCTATTTTCTAAATATGTTTAAGTAAAAAAAATTCTATTAATTTACTTTTATTTATTTGAAGAAAAAAAAATTGAAGAGCTGCTAAATTAATAAAGATACAATTCAATTGATATGTATTTCGGAAGATAGATGACTTAGTGAGATTGATAGTTGAATCTAAGGTCTAATTTTTTTATATTTTATTTTATTGAGATTTACAACTGTATTACATGGAAAATACAATAAGTAAATGTGACATTGGTAACATGACATGTACAGCAAGAAGAGAAGCCATTGGTAGAACTCAAATGGTCTAATTTTTAAGAAGAGATTGAATTTAAATGTAATCCTAAATTTGGCATGTTAATATATATATATATATATATATATATATATATATATATATAATATATATATATAATATATATATATATAGGCATCCTAAATATATATATATATATTTTTTTTATAAGGATTCAAATATCTCTTCTCATAGCTTTTTATTATTTTTTTTTTATTTTGTTGATACTTGGCTCTAGTTTGAACCAATCATCTCTGCATCTTCCTATTTTCGGATTCCGTTTTTCACTTTGCTACATGCAGCTCTGCAATATATTTATTGATTCTATCCATCCATAATATCTATCCAATTATTGAGACCTAAAATGCATTTACACGAAACAAATATTTATGTAACACAATTTTTTTTTTTTTTATTCAGTGGTAAAGGTTTGCGTGACTTACATCTTACCACGTAAATTTCATTTTTATTTGTTTACGTTTTTCAGAAAATTAATCCAAATAATTTAATACAACATATTTTTATCAAATTCTTTTAAATAAAAAATAGTAAAAAGATAAATTTGGATGAAGTGACTAATAAATAATTATAATTGTTTAATATAAAAAACAAATTTTATTTAAATATCCTTACTTAAAACGTTTATGACTGTTTCATAAATTTATAATAATTTTCTTACGTATCAAATACAATCGATTCAATTCGTACTAGCTCTAAGTAATATTATTATAATTTTGATGTAACAGCTATAGATCTGTCACTCCATTTTTAATCAGTGGATTTTGGTGGCTTTTTCTATTCTTAAAAAGAAATATAAATTAATGTAAAAAATATAATAGATAAGTAAATCAAAAATATGATTAGGTGAGCATGACTCAACGAATGTTTTATTTCTCCGATTTAATAAGCAATTCCGGGAAAAAAAACACTTAGAAAGTTGAAGTATTTTGTTATTTTTTGTCTCGTGAAAAATTCCGTCAGAGTCACAATATTTTGTATGTATATTATTGAAATATAAGTTATCCTTATGTTATTTAGATTATTCTTGACTACAACATTTTGTAAAAAAAAATTCCGACAACGTTGATATTAGTAAAAAATGTCGTAAACCAGATAAAGTTAATAGACAGCCAACTAACTAATGGAGTAGGTTGGAGCTATATTTGTATACAGTTTATTTTAGAGTTATATACAAGGTGTGTACCATTTGTAAATTTTTATTTCTAATATATATATAAAGCCACAATAATATCAAACAAATGACATACTTTGAATCAGTTCAAAAATAATCTTCATTTTTAATTTCATTACAAGTTGACCTATTCCAACAACTACTGTCAGTTGA
Source organism: Nezara viridula (assembly GCA_928085145.1). Classification (NCBI taxonomy): domain Eukaryota; kingdom Metazoa; phylum Arthropoda; class Insecta; order Hemiptera; family Pentatomidae; genus Nezara; species Nezara viridula. Next base: position 28,012,533 of record OV725080.1, read on the forward strand.
GACGACCTATTGAACTTTTTAACGTAACTCTGCACCTTGAAATCTGACAGGGTGTTTCTCTGCGCCGTGTTCTACAAAACCTAGTTTAATTTTATTTAATAATTAAATTAATATTCTTGACCTTTTTTCGTTGTTTTTTTCATTTCTACTTCACAACCCTTCATTTAGATCAGAATAAAAAAAAATAGAAATACTATATCGTTTTTATTTTGTTAACAATAGCCGAATGCCGGGAGACTAAAAGGTATAGATGCTTACTCGATGTTAATTGCGTGCGAAAGAAAAGGAGTCTCTGATAGTGGATCCTACAATTAGACTTGAAACGAACAAGAAAGATCAGAACCTCAAAATTATAAATAGATAATAATAAAATGTACAAAACATACATAGCATATCTACAGAAAAAATACAAAGATGACTTCGGTGGAGAAAATTTTTGGTACAATTTTGGTTCATAGTAGGTGAACAATACCTCATTCACAGGTAATTTTTGGAAAAGCTGCGTGTTGAAAGGAATCAGCTACAAACCATTGCGAAATCTATTGTTTTAATCTCACTAGAAATGCAGCACCGCCTCCTATATTAATTCCAGTCATTGTTTAATGAATTTTAGGGACAGAAAGGAAAAAGAAGAAAATAAGGAGAAAAAAATTTTTTTAATTCAGTATTTAGGATAACAGTACCGTAAAACTCTATCTTTACTTTCACTTACCTAAATATGTAATATATATGTATGTGAAAGTAAATATAGTAAGGGAAAGTATTGCAATCGTGAACAGTTTTCAACGAAAATACACGTTTTGGAATCCCTTGAGTCCAAATAAACAAGTCCCGCAAAATGGTCTGTGTATCTGTGTGAATGTGGACAGTCTAGCTTAAAAACGAAAAGTCGTACGAAACTGATATTACGTATTTAAGATATATATATGCCTTAGATGTCACAGCAACTTTTCACTTAAAATAGGCTAACCGGATGTGCCACTTTATATCAACGGTGAAACGCATTTTTACAATTTTCTCAAAAACGGCTCCAATATTCTTTAATATCATTTAGGTCTTATCTCCATTGATGTCACTTTACAGGGCTTTAATTCAAAATGTTCATATACGTCTTCCTCTAAAGTAAGCACTTTTATTATGATTTAATTAAAAAAATGAACTCACTTTTATTAACAGTAACTATAAAAAATGGCTAAATATGATAGCTGGAAACTGGAGAAAAATGCTTATTCTGGTCGAAAATGAATCTTAGAAAATAATGGTCAGAAGGTATACATATAATATATCGTTGGAAAGCCGAGACTTTTAGAAAAAATTATATCAAATAAATAAAGTTGTAGAAGGTAACGGAGAGTGACGAAAAAAATATGAATCATAATTTCAGAAAACTAATACCATTTAACGTAAATCACAAGTTTCCCAGGAAATTAAGTAAAAATTTCTTACTAAATGTAAACCTTTAAATTTTTATCTAGGTTTGAAGAAAAAAACATTTAAAATACACCGAACTAAGCCAATGCCATTGTAAAATACTATTTCATTGTCCTTGTGTGAAAGAAGAAGTGAAATATAAAAATATTTCATGGATATGTTTATAACCTTAAATACATTTACTGTAGTTTAATAACTCTAGATATGATATATTTAAATAATTAGGAATCTATTAGCCGTTTATTACAAAAAAAAATCTAGTAACCTTTTAGAATATTAAATTAGTGAATAATTTTCCCTTTTTGAAATCCCAACATTACAATTAGTGTGACAACTTTTGAACTATCCATGGCAGACAATGAAAATCTCGTAATTTCATTTAGTAAACTTTACAATGGAAAATAACAGTTTAATAGCTAATAGTCCTACAATCGATAATTATTTATAGATTAAATATTAAGTTATCCTTTCATATCTCTCTAGGTATATATGAGCCTTTCGGTTGAAAGAATGACTTCATATTTCAACATTCTTTATTATTAATTTTAGTGATATTTCAAGTGGCCAAATTTATACCTTTATTCACAATTCTATATTTCAACACTGCGATTACCTACTCTGGAATCATCTGACGCACTGTCTGCATAGATATAACGTTTCCTGATAGAAATATCACTGAAATGACATTACTCAAAAATGTTGAAATCGGAGTTTGTCATTCTGTCAACTGATAGGCTCATAGACTGAAGTTGTGTTGTGACTGAAGCACATATACAAGTACAATGGTTTATAAAAGCAGATGGAGTAACTAAATTGTTATTACCTACCGTCGATGTAATAAATAGCATTTTTGTAATTTTAATGGTCTTAATGATCTGTTATCTTTAAACATTAGCTCCGTTTAAAATGCACTTCAAAATTTTTATAATAGCCCGAAATTGCCAGAAAATAATTTCTATTCAAAGTAGAGCAGTATGTAAAAGTTGCATGTTGAGCGCACCAGATTTTTTTTCTTAAAAATCATGGATAAGACTGGTCAATGTTTTGTTTTTGTTTTCTTATTTTATAAATAAGGTTACAGAGATTTTGTTTTCAGTGACATTTTATCCAACTTAAAAACAGTTTTCACGACACAACCACCAAATTCATCTTTTTACATATTTTTAAAATCATAATAATAATATTTATGTTCCAAAAATGATAAAATGGAATAGTGAAGCAGACTCGCGAGATAGGAATAATCCCAGCCAAATAACTAGAACTAATTGAAGTGGATACTGGATACCATCTCGGGAGGGGGGAGGGGGTGGCCTAACCAACTCTTGCTAATTACCAACCAACCAGGAACTTGTTAATTTCCAGATTGATCATCATTAACTAACTCTTCCTGTGTAAGATACCGCCTCCTGCCACCGTCTGTGCCTCAACACTATATCTCAACACCAACACCTCACCGATATACCATACAATTAGATATATTAAACCTAACTCCATATTAGGCCATGCACATCTTCGGACAGCATCTGAGGAGCCCACAAGCTAAGATTGGGAGTAACTCTCACTTATGTATCGAAGGTAAGGGATGTAAACCTGTTAAATGTGTTAAAATCAAGAATTTAGTCCTCAAAATCAAAAAAATCCACTTTCTGTTAAAAATTTTCAGTAGCACGGGGCTGCTATGCTCGAGTTTCCGGTTTCGAATCCGGCTGATGTCAATTAACTTTTCAGAAGCAGTGGATCAACCCTAGAGTCGGGAGACCCTTCTCGGTTACACCCAGCCGGTACAAAGTTGGTACTCTTAATTAAATAATTTATTAAGCGGGGAAATCTGGTATTTCAGCTTAATCCTGCTCCGATCCCCTCCCTGCACAACCGGTGGCCTTCAAACAGTACTTCCGAACAAATCTAATCTGTACCAATACAACCAATGAAGGGTCTTGGGTTTCAGTACTATTTAGGGAAAGTACTATTGTACTATTGTAAAAGTACTATTGTGCAGGGAGGAGATCGCATAAGGATTATGCTCAACCTCCAGGTTTTCCCCGTTGATTAATTATTTTAACTAAACCCCACCTTGCAGTGGCTGGGTGTGCCCTAGGAGGGTCTCCCTACTCCAGTGTTGCCCCACGGTCGATGAAACAGAATACACAATTTTTCTACCATGAGCCGGGATTCAAACCTGGGACCTCGAACATTGGAAGTACGGTGCCCTACCACTGATCTACCTCACTCCCTAACATCCAACTTCTTAACAAAGAACTGAACCCAAATTCCTTCATGAGTTGTTGTGGCAAAGGTTTAAAAATAAAAAAATTTCTATTACATTCATTTATGTATGCACAAACATATTTTCCTTGATACAACTATATTTCTAAAGCGGTTTGTTTGGTTAGGCTCAAATATGAAGGAGCAATTATTTTGCTTTCGACTTAGGAAAATGTTTTTGTTTGTTTGTTCTTTTGTTACTTATTGAATTACTTTGTAAATTATATATAAATTTAGCCATTATTACTACTTATTAGAAACTGTTTATACTGTTGACTGTTAATTATTACAAATAAAGCTCTTTTTAATTTATTTTTACTCCATTCTGCTTTGAGAAAAAGGGTTTTTGCAGCAGCAAGTTTTTTAATACGTGTGTGTAACATATTATAGCTGCAAGCAAAGAATTTATAATTTTACAACCATGAGCCGTTTTCATCCGTTTCATCCGCACACAAAATATTAGTAATAAAGATAATGTTTTGCAACGACTTCCTTTGGGATATCGTTCTCTGTGAGGATGTAGAGTTCGGTTTCCCTCAGCAGTTTTGCTTTCGAATTTTTTTTAATATAAAAGTTGAGTTACAAAAGAAATAAAAGTTTTGCCAAAAATACAATATTCCTAGGATATAGGACAATTTTATCTCTTATTGCTTTTCTTTGAAATCATTATGAAAATTCTTTCTCTTAACTGTAACCCAAATCATATATTTAACAGAAATTTTCTGTTGGTCAAAAATACCTCAGATATAAGAAAACTAATTTTTTTTTTTGTTCTGGTAGGTCAACGAAATAATTTAATGAGCTTTCTACAATTCACATCACTTTCATTTATCTCTATTTATCTCTTTGGAATATTTCCTTATAATATTTTAAATAAAATTATAAATTTAATTAATCGCCATTTTTTTAAATTATTAATTAATTTATAAAATTTATGGAAAAGTTGACCATTGAGCTAGGTGATAGTTATCATTTTTTTTTTTTTTAATAGAGATTATTGAGATAGAACTTAGTTAAAATAATGATGTCTTTACTACCTCCAATATTGGGCCAGATCACATACAGACCTGGCTCATAGTGTTGGAACCAAATGCGAAGACTATTATAAAGTTAGATTGCGTTTGTTTCCGAAGCTGAAGAAACCTATAGCTCCAGATCTAATAAAAACAAAACATGTCCGAGGTTGGCAAGGCTGAAAGTTATTATGGTTTCCTGTCCGTGTCTGGGACTTTGCCCAAAGTTATTGTGACCGATCACCCCCGGCCGAACAAAGCTCACCGGATTTTCACGCCGGAGATGGATGGTGGCGTTCGCTGATTCATCGATTTAGATAGTGCTTTCGATACAGTCACTATCTGTACAGTCTATATTAGTCTAAAGTATTAAAGAACTTTATAAACATGACCCTAAATAAAATTAAATGGTGTTTTATTTAATTTAAAAATTATTCTAGACCCCATTAAAAAAAAATATTATTTTTTTTTCAAAGTTGTAGGAAGTCACGGTTAACAACAATACAAATATATTAGGAAATGAAAAACATTCTAGAGAAAATTTTCTATATATTTAGTATCATAAAGTTTATAATGGTCTTGACGTAATTAACACTAGATTTTCGGACAAATGTTTATACTGAACCTTGTAATAAAGATGTACAAATCAAAATCATAGTTAAAAAAAATCAAAAAAGAGTTCATATATGTCGTCGATGAAACGACCGTATCTAAAATGGTTAATATTGGATAGAGAGGAACTGGTTGTTCTGTCTCCCTGTCTCTGTTGTTCTTTCTTCTGCCTCACTAAATGATTCCAAAGGAAAGAAGCAATTAAGTTATTTTGGAAATTTATGTCAGATAAATACAAATTGTGACCTGCAAATATTCTGAGAGGCCAAACCAACATGAGATCGCCCAAGAGGAAGACCTATATTGTCATGGATGAGTTACATCTCTAAGATCGAGCAGAAAAGAGACATGCAACTAAAGGTCACAAAGTCTTCAGCACGGGACCTGGGATTCATGGAGCGAAGAACCTCCACATTGAAAGGTACAAAAAAAGGAAGGGAAAGAAGAAGAAATATTTAATCCACACATTTACAATTGATGTTTCATAAATTGTTGGAAAGTGAAAATAACTCTAACTTAAATTTGTTTTTGTTTTTCAAAATTTATTTTTATATTTATGAATAAAATAAAAACATCCAGTTACATATGGCTATATATGGCTTAAGACTCGAAATTAAGTCCCCCACTGCATGATTTCTTTTTAAGTATATAAAACCAAAGTCTGCTGCCTCACAATAGTAAGGAAAGAATAGCACTAGATTTTCACCGTAATGCCGTAATGTATAGGTCATTACAAACTGATACCCATTACAGGTAAGCAGTTTAATTTAAATAAGGTAAAAGAATGTCTTGCAAGAATGAAGAAATATTTCGCCAAATCAATATTGTTTGAACAGCCTTTTGATAAAAAGTACTTAATGCAATAAGACTGAAAAAACAAACCTGCTTCTGGTGGAAGAACTAATCAGACAAATGGCTAATATCTGCCTCGACTAATCACTCGGCTAATAACTAAAGCCTCCTAATAATTTCCCTGGGTCACTAAGAGATAAATATTAACTGACCCAAACGGGAATCGAACCCAAAAAGTTCAGATTCAGACCCTCTGGGATCCAACCTCCAACGTGCTTAGCTATCACGTCCTACATATGCAACCTAATGTAGGTTACTGGTACAAGGAAAAGCATGTCGTTTCTTTGAAGTTACTGTAGAATCAGGATAAGGAAATCTTGTTCTTCAGCTAGCCTTTGAAAAAGTCATAATATTAGCATCACAAGGATGAGATGATATGGAATATAGAGATAATATAATATTTCTTGAAAGTAAACAAAATGGAATAGAAAACTATGTCAAAAGAAAACAGATAAAATAAAAAGTCATCGCGATCTATTCAGTGCTTGAACGAGACCAGTCATTAACGTTTGAACTCTTAAGTGGATGATAAGTGGATATTGTTGTAAATTTTTTATTTAATAAATAAAATAAGTTTTAGTTCTATCATTTACTTGTTTATGTATTTTGTGTATTATAATCAATCGAAGAACGTAGTTAGATAGATAGTTGTTAAAGTTCAATACCCAATCGTGTTTTTGGAATTTATTTTTCAAATTTCTATCGTTTTTAATCGTTAAAAATAACCATTGAATTGAAAAAGTACTAGGAGTGAAAGACATCTTAAAACGATCTAGTTAATGTGACTTGTACTTTTTTATGACGTACCTTTTTCTATACTAACGACCTAAACGTTGACTGTTTATTTTTTTTACAGGGAATCGAGAGGCGTAAAGCTTTATTTTGGAGAAGTCTCTTTTATATTCTGACTACATTTCTTTTTATTTTATTTATTTATTATTAAACAAAATATTTTCCTAAAATTTAGCCAGGGTCGTTCATACTGTCTTTCAATAATCCATATTAGGAATGGTTAGTCAGAGAAGGTGACATGGTGTATTTTACTTCTGGGGTACAGATTTAGTAACTTAGAAACAAATTTTAATAGCTCTAAGTTACGGAAAATTGACTCCACTGAACAAATACAACAATGTGACATGGTGTTCTTTACCTCCGAGGTACATAAATAATTATAATTATTTTTACAGTTTTATATAGATTGTTATAAATATGAAATATAATAAGCAACATTCTTCATTATTTTCATTACATTATGATTACAAATTTAGTTTTTTCTATTTTAAAAAACTTTGTGCTCCAAGTAGCGTAATCTCCATGTTCTCTTAAAGACGAGATAGAAACTAGAATTAACGACTCCTCCGCTATTTTCAACAATGTTTTCATTATAAAAGAGGGTGTGGGAGGTGAATATTAGACTAATAATTAATTAACTAAATATCACTATTAACTTTTTACTTACGTGATACTAATTATTAATTTTTTGTACAAATTTACACTTCTAAAGTATAATATATTTTTTATTCTACCAATATATATATATAATCTATTGTATTTTTATCAGTTCTAATATTTATTTCAATTCACTTACATAAGATTGTTTACCGTTTTCACTTCATTCAATTGCTTATCATTCATTATTTTTGTTCGTCATTGTTTCCTTTTTTTTTTTTATTAGTTTCAATATTCATTTATATTCACTTATGTAACATTGTTTATCTTTAACACTTCATTCGATTGCTTGTCGTTCATTATTTTTGCTCATCATTGTTTATTTTTCTTTTCTATCAGTTTTAATATTAATTTCAATACGCTGGTACATATTTTTTTACTAGTAGTTATGTTATATTCTATTTTACTCTCACTCAGTTCAATTATTTTTTTGAGTTATTTAGATCTGTAACTCATCTCGGATATCGTGGACCTATTCAACATCAACTCTTAACTGTTTTTTTGGACCCTGTAATAATCAATAATATTTTTTTTTTTGTATATTTTTATTTTAACACACCTACAACGTAGATCGAAACGTAGACTAAAAATAAATATATTGCACCAAAATCCCTGATTGTTGATCCCAACTAATTACTCCTTACATTATAATAACGGTCCACCATTTCCGTAGCTTAATAAATAACAAAATATGTTTCCCGAGGAATAGTCTAATGACGTATATTTAGCTACTTCAGTAGTATTTTTCAAGGGTACTTGATGTTCTTATATATGGTGTCTTCAAGGGATAAATAGGCCCTTACTTTTTCAACAATTTTTTATTATACTTCTGACGAAGTTAAGAGCTGATTGGCTAATTATCAAGTCATCAAAACATATTTTTGTATAATAATTTCATGATCTACTATATGTAGTATACCAATAATGTATTCCTCGTCATAATCTCCCTTAATTTTTCACGCATTAATTGATGCATGTCCCCAGTACGGAACTACCTCCTCCGTCTAATTTTAAATATTGACTGTACATATTCCTGTATGTACAAGGCCTATTTATTCCTTGAAGACACCATATATAAGAATGTAGTCATTAGACTTTTTAAACTTATTACACAGATACCATTATTTCTTATTGTACTGATTACTGATTTGAAGAAACATTTTATCCTAATACATCGACGGTTATATTTTGACCCCTTAAATGCTGAGCTATTTAAAAATTGTTTTATTAAGTTGGAAAAAATTTCAAAAGAGCGAGTTGGGAGCCACTCGATGAAGTTCAGCACGAGCCAATTCCATTTGCTAATTCACAGAGGCTGCTATTAGCATACTGGTCCGGCCTCATTCCTCTAAAATTTAAATATATGTCTCCCTTGTTCAAATTTTCATTAAATTGAGTGCCCCCTCTCCTCCCCAGGCTGAGAAACTATCGCTTTTCTGATACATACACCTGAGTCGTTGATTCAGAAAACTGATTTCTTAATATCCGTTATAGATAAAGCCACATTAATTATCGTCAAAGCGGATTACTATGTTTTGGGGCTTTTCTCTTAATCCGATTTTTTGACTCAGGAAAGTCTGAAATCTACATCTCAGTTCCCTTGGAATATAAATAGAGGACGTAATGATAAGTCAGTCCTCTATTTATATTCGTGTGTCCCTGGGTGTCCTGTTTTTAACGTTGTGGGTTCGATTCCCACCTGTTTTTTTTTTTTTTTTAACTTTTGCCATGGCGCTACAACTTATGTTGAGTCAGGGCCTCCTGCAGCTTCGACCGCGAGTCATCTATCTCTGAGAAATGTGGACTCCACAGTCCGTTGTACAGACCCCTTTTTACCAAATTATTAACATCACTCTGAAACCTGGTGAATAACTTTATCTCATCTTAACTTACAACTAATTTATTTACGAAAATTCTCGGTATTGGGGCGTTTTCAATCTAGAGATCGGCAAACTTTGTCTATTTAATTAGATTCTAAAAACTCATAAATACCCATTTGCTTTCCTCTTAGATCATAAGATAATTTTATCACAAAATCGAGAAATAATGTGGCCTACAAAAATATTGAGGAATTTGGCATATTTAACCTCGTTATTTTGACATTTTGATTGGGTAGATCACGACGCCAAACCATTCAATATTTTTGATGGCCACCTTTTTTCTCGATTTTGTGCTCAGATTATATTACGATCGAAGTGTAAAGCAAATCGATATTTACGAGTTTATAGTACCTAATTAAATAGAATAAAATTTGCCCATTGAACACAAATAGAAACACACAATCCCGAGAATTTTCGTAAATAAATTAGTTGTAGTTTACGATGAGATAAAGCTATTCACAAAGTTTCTGGCGGATGTTAATTATTTTATAAAAAGGGGTCTGTACGGCGGACTACCAAGGATAGCTCTGTTTCCACTTCATCAGTTTTGGTCTGCCTATTCGCCTAATTGGTTTAAATTCGATTCTCCAATAAATTTCTTAACCTCAGGCTGAGAAACTATCGCTTTTCTGATACACACACCTGAGTCGTTGATTCAGAAAATTGATTTCTTAATATCCGTTATAGATAAAGCCACATTAATTATCGTCAAAGCGGATTACTATGTTTTGGGGCTTTTCTCTTAATCCGATTTTTTGACACAGAAAAGTCTGAAATCTACATCTCAGTTCCCTTGGAATATATATAGAGGACGTGATGATAAGTCATTACGTCCTCTTTTTATATTTGTGTGTTGGGGCGTGTGTTCCTGGGTGTCCTGTTTTTAACGTTGTGGGTTCGATTCCCACCTGTTTTTTTTTTTTTAACTTTTGCCATGGCGCTACAACTTATGTTGAGTCAGGGCCTCCTGCAGCTTCGACCGCGAGTCATCTATCTCTGAGAAATGTGGACTCCACAGTCCGTTGTACAGACCCCTTTTTACCAAATTATTAATATCACTCTGAAACCTGGTGAATAACTTTATCTCCTCTTAACTTACAACTAATTTATTTACGAAAATTCTCGGTATTGGGGCGTTTTCAATCTAGAGATCGGCAAACTTTGTCAATTTAATTAGATTCTAAAAACTCATAAATACCCATTTGCTTTCCTCTTAGATCATAAGATAATTTCATCAAAAAATCGAGAAATAATGTGGCCTACAAAAATATTGAGGAATTCGGCATATTTAACCTCATTATTTTGACATTTTGATAGGGTAGATCACGACGCCAAACCATTCAATATTTTTGATGGCCACCTTTTTTCTCGATTTTGTGCTCAGATTATATTACGATCGAAGTGTAAAGTAAATGGATATTTACGAGTTTATAGTACCTAATTAAATAGACAAAATTTTCCCATTGAACACAAATAGAAACACACAATCCCGAGAATTTTCGTAAATAAATTAGTTGTAGTTTACGATGAGATAAAGCTATTCACAAAGTTTCTGGAGGATGTTAATTATTTTATAAAAAGAGGTCTGTACGGCGGACTACCAAGGATAGGTCTGTTTCCACTTCATCAGTTTTGGTCTGCCTATCCGCCTAATTGGTTTAAATTCGATTCTCCAATAAATTTCTTAACATATGATCTCTAGGTATCCGCCGAGCGTGTCCAGCCCATCTTAACCTGCTAATACCACTTAACTTCACAAGATCAGCATCTCACTATAACTCCTCCAGCTCATGATTCGTTCGCATTCGCCATTCCTGGTTATTATTGAATATTGAGCCGAATATTCTTCTTAGAACGCGATGTCCAATGCTAGAACGCTTCATTCGTTCTTGATACTGTCTTAGACTCCGTACCATATGTTAAGATAGGTCTAATAAGGGTGTTATAAATGCGCAGCTTGGTGAGACCACTTGGCTTTTTAAGTGTTTTCAAAGCCTAAAATAGGCCGCAAATACTTAATTTTATTCGCATACTTAACCCAATTCTTGCTGCTCCTCTTTGCAGGGCTGTAAAGGGGGTTCAAAGAGTAATATAACGTGATAATAGGATCCAATGGACTGGAAGAGGGGAGGGGATAGAACACCATACATCAGTTATTACCTGTAATAAAATATAATTATTACTTAAACGGTTTATTCATTTTTGTAAGTTATTTTCAAGTATATGTCTACAAAATATTGGAGGGACTGGTTCGTTCATAAAAAATAGAGAGGAGGAAGTGCATGCGATTATTTAATTGTAATAAAATTGATCACAAAAGACATTTTCACTAAATATAAACCATGACTTAAATAAATACAAAATGTGTAATAAACAATGAGTTGATGTCACTATTTTATCATATATCATATATAACATGATATTTTAAGGAAGTTTAAAAGAAAAGACAGAAATAAACAAATCGGATCAATTAGAAACACTTGTGATTTTAACCCATAAAATAAGTAAGAAAACTAAATAAGGAAAGTAATCCACTTCAACGGCACTGATAATTGAAACACCAATGAATAAAATAGTAAGACACATGATAAGATATAAGTGGGATTGCGATAAAAGTGTTTAATTTTTATTTAAAACTATTTAAATCGTTATTATATTTTTCTTTAGTCTTTGCTTCCTTATAATTTCCAATAACTGGACAGAATAAAATAAATATAGAGATTTAAATTTTCAAATTCCAATATTTTAATCAGTCTTCTGAACTACTCGTTTATTTTCCAAAAAACACCAAGTGAGAGGGCAGTTCGAAATCCTAACAATGATAAAGAGCTTTGATCAAAAATCTTTCCAGACTGAGTAAGATACATATTTCAAGTAGTGTCCATAGTCCAAGCAGGGCATGACTCAATCAAATCCAATCTCAAGTGGCTTTTAAATTGAACGCGCAAACAAAAATATTTATATCAAAGGTGCTTTTCTCGTAATGGACTTATCATCCAAAACGTTCGTTTGAGTGAATGACACATCGAATATCTTATTTCTGCTTTATAATGCTTGTTATATCCACAAAGCTTTTTGATTTAGTTTTATATTCGATAGTTAAGTTTTAGGTTTTATTCACGTTTGTACTTTTACTTTTCATTTGTTTTATTCCATATTACTTTTTAAAATTTTAACTCTTTTTTATTGGTTTATAGTATTTGATAATGAATCTTTTCAATCGACTGAGAAAAAAAAGTTAACCCCACTCTTCAAAATTTGAGGTTTTATGCTTCAATCTACAAATCGAATTTTAAAAAATCCTTCCTTACTTGGCTTTCCGAAATTACTGGGTCTATTGTTTTCTGGCACCAATGTAAAAGGTTATCTGAGGCTGTTCCTCAGAATTCAACATTATGATCCATCCTTTCCCTTCGTGATGGCGTCCAAAAAAACAATGTCACCATTCAGTGTAGCATCTAAACGGATGTAACGATTTTAATTAAACTTAGCTAAAGTCTTCTTACCGAAGTTTTTAATTCGTGTATATAACATACTTCATCAAAAAGTAACTGAGAAAAAAGTTACGAAGAACGAAAAATTAGTTTTGATCCGGTAGGCGATCCTAAATAGGCTAAATAGTGATAAAAGGAAAGGTGTGTTCAACTAGGAGTTTCACTTAGAACTCTTTCAAGTTCAAACGTCGGCTTTTAATAAAAATAGTTTTACCACTATTTAGCCTATTTATGACCGTCACCCCGGACCATCTCCTTCCTTTATAATGCAATGGTCAACTATTAAATATTCAAAATTAGTTTTGCTAATAACGGATTCCATTCCATTATTCCATTATATCCACGTCCCCGCCCTAAAATTCACAGGAAGAAGAGCGACTCATGAGTCTAACCATATAGCTCCTGGTCTTCCACATTGGGGTTTGGACACACTGTTTGGTAACCTGCTTATTATAAACCGCGTGCTCCCTGATATCTATATAAGAGAACTAAACGATCATATTGCTGCTAGAAGACTATTGGCGGAATTCAAATATATCAAGAGACGTTTGATTTATTTTGTATGCTTATTTTAAAGTTTAGGTAATTAGCACTGAACATGGATGATTTCGAACTAAGCTACATGGTCTGAGCATTGATGTACGACCTCTATGCGAAACTTGTGATGTTTCCGAAACTGTAGAGCACGTGGTCACGATCTGTACCACATTTGAAGCGTCATAGCAGAGATATATATTCTAAATGTTTAACCCATGTCCTACCGTCAAACTTATTTTCAAAACTATTGTGTAGTAATTTGTAGCGTTCTTACATGATTTCCATTTTTGTGAAATATTACTTTATTTGATATTATCGGATGTACGCCTTAATTTTCTTTATGTTATTTTAACTGTTTACTATTTATTCACTTTCCCTAAAATTTACATCAAATTACTTTTCTCAACCTATTTATTAATGTATTTGAGTTGTATTTGTTTTTACTTTCCTACCTATACTAGATAAGGAAAGTATTACAATCGAGTCAAATTTCCGATATGCGGTTTTCGACGGATCTATCCGTTTCAGAGCCTCCTGAGTGTCTGTGCCAAGATTTTCTCGGAAACTACTGAACCTATTTTGTTACTTCTTTTTTTTTATTTTGTATGGTTTTGACTACTGATGCCTGTAACAGAAATTCGGTGCTCCATGCGCAATAGCTTGCGCGCAATAAATGAAACAACATGTTTTTCTATAGACTGTAGCGCGAAAACGGCTCTAACGATTTTGATGAAACTTTCCTATAATGTTCTAATCATTGTTTATTCAATTTTCGTATATAGACTAAATTCCCCAAAAAATTAAGGAAAAAAAGTTATAAAGAAAATAAAATGTTATAGGGCCTAACTCACTAAGTATATATTATACGGTAAAATTTAAAATAAAACTTTTGAAAGGTAATTAAATTACCAAGAAAACAAAACAAAAATCATCGGAATCGAACCAGTCAGTATTAGCGATGATACAGCTTATTCTATTTTTTACACATTTTTAACTAATTACTTTCCTACCTATATTAGGTAAGGAAAGTATTGCAATCGGGTGAAATTTCCGATATGCGGTTTTCGACGGATCTACACGTTTTAGAGCTCCCTGAATCCGAAAAACACATTTTTAGTCATTGGTCTGTCTGTCTGTGACAAGATTTTCTAGGGAACTACTTAACCGATGTTGTTGCTTCTTTTTTTCCAAATTTCCAATGTAAGATTACGGGTTCATATCCTGATGTCAGAAAGGGGTGAATGAGAGAATATAGATGACTAAGTGAAAGTAAGAAAATCTGTTGCCCGCATTACACAATCTTCACTATTTCCTCTACTTTTAACAAAAATTATTGTTTGACAATATTAAGCTATGGCAAAAAGTTTTTGACCAGCAATATTAGTGAGTATTGAAATTTTTACACTGATCTACCTTAAGCCGGTTTACATTGCTTTAGTTTATCAAATAAATCGTACTCAAATCTTTTGTTTGATCATTTTTTCAGGAAAATAAATCTAGTTCAATTATTTTTTGTTTCTTCATGAACATATGTAAAGATATAAAAACTTTTTTGAAATAGGTAGGAAAGCCGTGTGAGTGGACACGCCAGATAATTTTCCTATAGAAAATACTACTGTTGAGTAGACCGAGACGTTTAGCAATATTTTTTAACTGTAAGATCAATCTTTGATCGTATCTCACTACCCTCTCGCCCTACCATCTTTATCTCAATATTTAAATCTACAGTCAATTTTCATAATTTTTTTTAAGACAATAATCAACATTTGATTTAACTGTATTAGCCCTTATTCTATAGACCTTACAGTATTGTTTTCGTGATATTTTGAAAATATTGGCAGCGAATTCCTGTCTGGTTGTCGAACATTGGAGTATTTAAGCAGCTCCGTGAATCAACTGTTTATCAGCATGAGTTTGTGGAGCTGTCGAAACAATATATAGGAGTTGTTGGGCCAATTATCCGAGAGACCGTACTGACCCAACCACCACTCCAATCCAACAAATAAACACCCGTCACTCAATGTCCAAAATCCTCTTTAATCCTTATTTCGTTTTAGTCCTTTAAGTTTGATCCCCCGGATCTGTTGTGATGAGTGATAACCGTTTGTGAATTATAAAAAACATCTTTTTACTTTATCCATAGTCTTATAGTTAACAAGGAAAGAAAATTAATTAATTAAATTAGGAAATTTAAACAATTCATATTTTTTAACTTAACTAAAATGTTATAAATTATTACTCCGTTTTATAATTTACACGCAGCTTGGGTAATTTTGAATATAAATTCATTCAATTGCGTAAAATACATACCTATTTCTAATCAAGGAGAAGTTGATTGGGGTAAAAAATTGAGAAAAAAAAATAAAAAATAAATTGAAAATACATACTTACTGTGTTTTTTCTCTCTCAACCGCACTTTACAAAATTCTTCATTGCATAAACGGTCAAAGATAACAATTTCGATTTTTGAATTATTATTTAAAATATTTATTATTATTAACCTCTTTAAAACTACGGTGAAGAATGCCACTATTAAAAGTGCCTCAGATTGAAATATTACCTACAGATATTTGTTAGAAACCACACGGACTCAAGTACTAAAATAAATGCAATACGATCCACATTTCTAAGCTGATAACTGTATCCCTGTCAGTCAAAAGAAATCCTATATATCTACTTATACCGATACATATCAATCATACCCATTCATTCTATAGACAATTACAGGACAAACTTCAAGATTGTTTTAAAAGCTTCATTAAGCCTCTTCCAGATATTCAAGTCCTTGTGACTGAGGAAAGATGCGATACGAAGATTTTTTTAATGTTGTGCCCATGGGAGGTTCAACAGAAATGGTAACCCTAAAAAAACAAATAAAAACACAATTAACAGTTTAACAAAACAAATTGGAGGCTATAAATTTAACATTGTTTTTTTTTTTTTTTTTTTTTTTTTTTTTTTTTTTTTTTTTTTTTTTTATTGTATATCGATAGGTGATAGCCGAGGTTACTGTGATTAATTGCGATCTACTAAAGAGCTATCTTTTGAGGCAGTGTTTTGTGTTTTCGTTTTGTTCTAATTGTTCATAGCCATCTTATTGTTTTCTAGTGTTTTATCATGTTTTTTATTGTTGTTATTAGTTGTAAGTGTAAATAGTGTACATAGATTGAAGTTTGGACAGGAGAGGTTAAGTCGTATAAATTTCGTGAAGGAGTTCTTGTTTGAAAAAATTTGAGTTCCGAGTGTTATATTGAGTAGAAGATCTCTAAAAGACCTTCCCAGGGAGCACAAAGAAATTAACTTTACTGAATCTGTGTAAAAAAAATAAATTTGTAAGTATAACCTGTTTATGTGATAAGAAATATTATTACTGTTACTATTTAAGTTATTAAGTGTCTACTCTTTAAAGACTTGTCCAGGAGTAATATTATAGACAACATGGAGGGAGATGAAAGGGAAGAAGGGGACCCTCCAAGGGTTTCACGTTCAACCGCAAAAAGGGCGAGAAAGGTTTCTCTTGTTGATAACGCAGAAGCTTCTGAGGTAGGAATCTCAAATGACTTCCTTCAAAAAGCAAAGATAATTCAAGAAAACCTCCGAATATACCTAACTAAAGCTGACAAAAGTATTAAAAATAAAGACCAAAACCACATTAATGGCAAAATACAGTGGTTCATTGACGCTATTGAATCGTTGGAGGAAAGGACAAAGCAGTACAAAGATAAGAGTGAGGGTTTATCTTTACTTGTCCATAAAGCGGTTCAGGAAACACTTACCTCGCCTTCAGTACATTCGATGATAACCAGCATCGTAATAGAGAAAACAGTGCCGAAGGTTATAGAATCTCTCTCAGGAACCACTATGAAATCTAATGGTCCCCTCGCCATCCCTGGAAAAAGCAACGAAAAGTCATCCGCGACTAACGTGACCCCGCCTGAGCCTTTACCAGCCGCAGTTCCTTTTACAGTCGTTAAGAGCAAAAGAAACAGGAAAAAGACTAAAAAGTCTACCGGTCCCGAAAGCCTACAAACTGAAAATGAAACGCATAAGACAGAGGCGGAATCTTTGACTGGGTCCGGTCCAAATCAGCCGAAGTCATTGGCCGAAATAGTAAGAAAATTGCCTTTAAAACCTACTCAGTCCCTCAAGCCGGCGTTTATTACTATTAGCGGTACCGGTAAGAGTCCGGTGGACATTATCAATGCCCTGCCTTCCCCCACAGAAATAGGTGTTAAGGCTGAAATTGTTCGAGCAACCAAAGGTGGTTCCGTTTTAGTCCGATTAGAAGACAGTACCCATGCCACTAAAATAATTGGTTGGCAGGGGTTACGGGAGAAAGGTTTTCAGGCAAAACTAGCACAAAGAAAGAAACCTAAGATTGAGGTGAGGGGTGTCCCTCACTCATGGGGCTCAGCTGAATTAACGAGATTTTTGTGGGGAAGAATAAACGAGAAGTCAGTCCCTACTACACTCATTAATGATGATATACGGCCATTATTATCCTCAGTATCTAGAAATGGACTAAGTAGGAACTGGGTACTCGAAGTTCACCCAATGGTGAGGTTCCAGCTGTTGGAAATGGCAGCTTTAGATGGAGGATGGTGGTCCATGACGTTTAAGGATTACCTCGACGCCCCTCGTTGCACAAAGTGCCAAGGCTATGGACACACGAAGGCTACCTGTACGGTGGATACCGTTGTATGCATATGGTGTGCAGCCAATGGACACATACTCAAGGACTGTCCAAGGAAGAAGGAACAAACTGGCCCGACTTGTATTAACTGTGTGCGGGCGAGTGCACCGCAAAGCCAAACGAAGCATAAAGCGGGCAGCCGAGAGTGCCCTGTACACTTAAGATGGTCAAATGAGGTGGCTAAGAGGACCTACTATGAATAATATCACCATTCTCCAGCTCAACATGGGCCGTCGTCGCATCGTAGCGGATGAGTTAAGGGCTCTTGTTGGACGTTATGATGTTATGGCGATTCAAGAACCGAGCTGCCGTGGGAACATGGTCACGGGGTTCGGCCTCACATCGAGGGTTATAGCTCTGAGCAGTGGAGAGAGGAGGCCCAGGGCAGCTATAGTGGTAAATAACCCAAACCTCGATGTGATGGATCTGAGGCAGTTTACCACGGCGGATTGTGTCGCATGTTATATCAAATGGGGTAATATTACCTTTACGTTGGTTTCATCATATCTTCCTGACGGAGGTGATATAGACAACGACATATCCGCCATGGAGATGATCACGGCTTGCTATAGAAACATCATCATCTGCTCAGATACCAACTCCTGGAACACGGTCTGGGGATCCAATCAAACGAATAGAAGAGGCGTTAAACTCGGAGAATTCATTGGCCGAAGCCAGCTAGTGGTAATGAATGATCCCTCTGCCTTGCCAACGTTTTCTAGCGCTCGAGGGCAGAGCTGGATTGATGTAACACTGGCATCACCGGTGCTAGCGAGTCGCATCAACGATTGGATCCTCCGATCTGAAACGAGTTCCGACCACCAAGCGATAGCTTTTAAGCTGGTGGAAAATATGGAAAGTTCCCACGGCATCGCTATGGGTTATTTAACCCGAAGGGCAAATTGGAAAGCCTTCCGGTCAACGCTGGAGGAAAAATTAGTAGATGAAGAATGGGATGAAGCGGAGACGGACCAGACAGATAGTCTAGATTATAGGGTCTCTAGGATCACAGATGTCATCCGTGACGCCGCTGAGGAATCCCTCCAGCAACGGAAGGTGAGAGCTCGACCTATCCCATGGTGGACGCCGGCCTTAACTGCTATGAAGAGAGAGCTCTACAAGGCCCGGCGGTCCTATCAAAAGTGTGGTAGTGAGGAGAGGCGCGCCACACTTCGCGACGAGTATAGGTCCAAGTCCAGAGCATACCGAAACGAAGTGCGCTCTCGAAAAAGGAAGTCTTGGGACGAGTTCATTATTGAAGAATCGTCCAAGAACCCCTGGGGTATCCCTTACAGAGTTGCCTTGGGTAAGTTAAATCCACAACAGGTAATAGCCGCATTGAAACGCGGAGCTACTCAGGCAACCACTCTGGAGGAGACGGCAAAAACGTTCATTGCGGAAACCTACCCCAGGGATGATCCGTCCCAAGATAATGAAGAGGAGAGATACATTAGACGCACTACGGTATGCCCACCAGGTACGGACCTATGCCCACCATGGGACATATGGGATCTCCGTGCTGCCGTGGATAGGCAAAGGACTGGTCGAGCTCCTGGCTTGGATTCGATAGACACAGCAATACTAAGGAATAGTATCCCCTACATTGAACAAAGGCTGTTAGCATTGTTCAATGATTGCCTAGACAGGGGTTACTTCCTAAAATATGGAAGATTGCTGATGTTAGACTCCTTTATAAGGGAGGAGATAAGGACAAGCAGTTAGCGAAGTCATATAGGCCTATATGTCTCCTTCCTATAATGAGTAAATTGTTGGAGACCTTGCTGATGAGGAGTCTACGACCAGTCTTCTTAAGAGCTAGCCATCCACGACAGTACGGATGCACTAAAGGTAGGGGAACCGCAGATGCTCTGCTCAGGTGCGCCGTGACGTTGAAGAGAAGGCGGAGAAGTATGTAATGCTTCTCCTGTTTGATATATCCTCCGCCTTCGATAGCGTTTGGTGGCCGAGTGTACTCCAGCAGTTGCAAAAGTATGAAGCTCCCAGCAACCTGTACGACCTCTTAAGAAGCTATCTAGAAGACCGTAAATTAATGATAAAAGGTAACTTCTTTGCTGTAGAGGATTCTGTAGAAAGAGGATGCCCACAAGGATCTGTACTAGGTCCAGCCTTGTGGAAACTGGTATTTGACGAGCTGCTGGGAGTACTGGAAGAGCAGCGGTTCCCCGCCACTGCTTACGTAGACGATCTCGCAGTCGTGGTGGCATCGAACAGCAGAGCCAGATTAAAGGAAGAGGCTGAACGGTGCGCCAACCTTGTAGGAGAATGGTGCGAGAGAAAGAAGATGAAGATGGCGGCTTCAAAGACTCAGTCCGTTCTTTTGAGGGGTAAGACTGACAGGGCCCACCCTATCACTCTGAATATACAGAGAGAAACGATACGTCCAAGTGAGGCGGTCACCTATCTTGGGATAAGGACTGGAAGAAAGTTTAACTTCACCCCTCACTTGGACTATCTGAGAAGTAGAGTGGCCCTGGCTCTTAATGGACTGAGTCGCATCGGGGGCGCCTTTTGGGGTCTCAGATACCCAGCCACTTTGGCTATTTATAACGGAGTTATCTTGGGTATCCTGAGATATGCGTCCCCTGCGTGGAGTCAGACTCTCTCGCACCAACAGAAGAAAAGGTTGGCGACGATCCAGCGTATGGCTCTGCTGCGTGTCACTAGGGCGTACCGGTCAGTATCTCATGAGGCGGTACAAGTCTTAGCCGGAAGTATTCCAATCGATCTTCAACTTCGTGAAGACTACTTTCGGCACGAAATGAAGAGAGATGGCTTGGTGGATCTACCGGCTAATCTCCGAGTGAGGATCAGTGAAGACCCAAGCAGATGGAAGAGGATTCTCCGGGAATGCACATTAGAAGAATGGAACCGGCGTTGGATGACAACGCCAAAAGGATCAACCCTAAGGAAATACTTCCCCACCGTCGGTTCAAGAATGGAAACTACATGGCTCCTCCCGGACTATTGGGTCTCGCAATTCCTCACGGGGCATGGGGGATTCCGAGCAAAGCTTGTTCAACATGGTAAGAACATTGATCCCCTATGCCCAAGTTGTAGGGTACCGGAGACCGCCGAGCACGTCTTATTAGCCTGTACCGCCTATGAGGCATTGAGGGCTAAGTTGCTGAGGGAGACTGGGCTCTATGTCTTATCAGAGCGCGATCTACCTCAGCTAGTGACCAGAGAGAACTACCCGCACTACAAGGCCTTTGTGTACGGGTGGAAAGACATCATTGGCCCAGCCCACTTCTATTTGGGTAGAAGAGAAGAAGCTCCACCACAGAGGATGGAAGAGCCAAGCTAAACAGAAAATCTTATTGTATCGATTGCAGTATTGGCTAGTTATGCACACACGTGTAGCTATCCAATACTGCAAACACTCGTATTGCCAAACTGGCAGGGCAGAGATTTAAATAAATAAAT
This sequence comes from Nezara viridula, assembly GCA_928085145.1. Taxonomy (NCBI): domain Eukaryota; kingdom Metazoa; phylum Arthropoda; class Insecta; order Hemiptera; family Pentatomidae; genus Nezara; species Nezara viridula. The sequence goes on from OV725080.1 coordinate 28,034,203, forward strand.
AAAATAACATTGTTTTTAGGATTGTAAGATTACTTTATGCAGAAGTTTATGAACATTTGCGTTCATTTCCAAAATCTTTATTATGGCCATTCAGTAGAAAACTCAGTGTACAAAAGTGAAATGTAGACAAAAATGTGACCTGACTCATCGACATAAATAAATAAAAAAGAAAATGAAAATAAATGTTTACATTAACTAAAATAAAAAAAATGCTTTGAAAGTGAATTGAAACAGAAAGAAAATAGAATAAGCTAAATGGAAATGATAATGGTAATACGTAAGTGGATAAATAACACTAAAATGAACTCTGGGAAACATTTAATGTTCGTAGAATTGAGTTTACTACAGGATAATATTAATTAGACTGGAAAAGGAAAAGCTGGTTGAAGAGGGGAGCTTTAAACGAAGAAAGTTTTGAAGCATTGCGGATGGTAGGTGGAATGGAGCATCAGAAGGAGGTAACTCGGGTAAGAAAGAACTTGTCAAACACCGCAATTCGGTGAGAAGGAGAGATTCAGAAGGACAAGACCGAGTAAAGCGAGATTTGATGGATGATTTAAATTGTAGGCTCTGTAATACGTAGGATGGCCGACGAGTTCTGGTTACCTCATACAGAAAGAATGCAACAAAAAAATGAGACCTGTGGGATGGATAGAGTCGCTTTAGCTGGACCCAATGACGCAGGATACCAAACTTACCAAGAGGACAACTGCAATGGATACAGCCTCCTTGAGCCTGCCAACACCCACATATGTTTGTAATGCCATGTTTAAGCATCATCAGGTAATACTGAAATCATATTAGGATATTGGTTACTTAACAATATAAATTTTTGGTGTTGTGCACCGGTTCGCACAGGCGTAAACATTTCAAAGAATAGTATAGGACAGGAAGTCATAGGCTTACGACAAAGGGTAAAAGTAATTTGATGGGCTTTATTGGAATTTATTTTAATCCACAAATTTAGACACTGTTCTTCAAGGTTTGTGATGTGTGATTTAGAAATTTGTGAGGCATTTGATGGGTCATTTTTAAAAATATGTGAAAATTATGTTTCAAAAAACTGACATTTTCTAAAAGTACAGCCAACAAAGCAAACAAAAAATCCTGCGGGTAAAACAATTATTTCTGTATACATTTTACTTTATTGTTGTAAAGGAAAATTTCCTGCAGAAGCAACAACAAAATTATTTCTTCCAGCTTACCGTTTTCTGTTTGAAGACCCCTGCTATCTGTCGGCAGAGCACCGAACTTCCGAAGAGACCCTTCTGCTCCAGCCAGCCTTACACAGTGAGGGTGATTGATGATCTTCCTTCAGTCTAAATGCGTAATAATGCCCAGTTCCTTCCCTGCTCAATGCAAACTGAGAACAAACAGCCTATAAGGGCCTGTGCAATGCATCCAATAACAAAAATTATTTTGCTTGAAAGTTCATGAAAAATAAAAGTTGAGCAAAATTATAGACTATTCCATGACAATTCTTCTCATTTGACATAATATTTTTGTATCCAACGGTTTCTGGCCACATCGGGCTTAAACAAGAAATTATTATATAAAGCATTTATTTAAAAAAAAACAACATGAGAAAAGATGTGGGAAGTCCACTAACAGATTTTTCTTACAATTTTAGTTGTAAAATCCAACTCAAAAATTCTTTTCTGGATCTTCGCTAAAATGGAGAATATTAATATTATTTATTTTTAGTTTAGCTTTGTGGAAAACTCAATCATTTTTCAAACATGCTTACAGAATGTTTCGGTAAAAGTATTGATTTCAGATTTTGAAAAACTGTTTGGAAACATCTGCAGAACACGTTTAGAGACATGGGTCGAAATACAAAACGCAATGTCATTGCTAGTTGATTAGGTTTATTTCGATTTTTTTTTTTTTTTTTTGCTTTTGTCGTAAATCCCTAGGAACCACAAGAAGACTCACTTGACATGTGGTGATTCATATATTATCGATTTTTGGTTAACATTTATTTAGTACATATCCGTTTCCAATCTTAGAATTGAGCCAAATTCTTAACTCAACAATAAATCCAATCAATTGAAACTAGTACTACAGTTCACGCTGGGGCGACCTGCGGGATTCAAGTCACACTAAAATCACACTATGTTATAAAACTTAAAGTTCTTGAAGACTAAATTCTAAGAGGACTTGATCCTCCGATAGTTGCAATGTGATTTGATTCTTGGCACTACATTTTTCCATTTTTGCCTCTCTAATACGGTGTCACGTCAATATACAATTTTGAATGATAGCTCATTACAAAGATGGTGAAATGCTGAACATTTCCCTTGCTTACAATATGCATGTCCAATTTTTAGTTTCTGAGATATGCAAAAACACTTCAATTTGTCAACTCCAGCCAACTTAATTCGAGTGATACACATTGGAAATCTGACGGCTCAATCTAATCCACTCTCCAAAAAACGTACAAAACGCTCCTAAAGTATTTTCACTTAAAAAAAAAACTGATACAACGAAAGTTTTCATAGATAGTCGTGACACAGACTAAAGCCCAAAATCTTTTTTTTTTTTTTTTTTTTTGGACGCATAAGTCAATTGAACACTATATTTTGGTATTTTAACTCGGTTAAAATACTTTTCTTAGCAAGTAGCGGTAGATAAATTATTAATATTAAAGAAATAAATGAAATAACATAATTGATTAATTATTAATTATACGAATTAAAACAAATCATATTATAACAAATCAAATCCACATTTTTTCCTTCTACCGATATTAAAGTGAAGGATTTTTCGATAAAAGTTTCAGGCGTCCTATGGGTGTTTTGCAAAGATGTTGTCTATACTTTTCCTAACAGGACCCAGACACTTAGTGATCCGTGAAGTTGGAGACTCGACAGGATGCAAGAAGATGTAACATAAGTTTCCTCTATGTCCCGCTCCATTTACACGACGTTCGTTGCAAAAGCTCCTACACGTTAACACCGGTTCCTTTGTACCAGAATACACATTTCATGTAGTTTCGTTGTTATTACATTTATGTACCTTCTTCAAATATTTTTAATTTTGTCGATTACAGGATTATTCATTGTGCATTGATCAGAAATATAGTATTACAAAATAAAATACTGCAATTTTTAAGAGTATGCTTAATATTTTGATTAAAAGTTTTAAGGACAAATTTTGTATCTTAAAATATGATTTCTAATTGTAGAGCTCATTAAAAAATATAATTAAAATGAAAAATGTTTGGTGCAGTATCGGTTAATACGGTTATACTATAACCATACCGGTTAACAATAGGAGCCTGAAAGAGTGGTGATCATCATAGTTTAGTTCAACAATAATTATGTCTTATTTTTTCTTGAGTTCTTTACAGAATAGATCTCAAGAGAATAAATAGCCTCAGAGATACATAAATAAAAATACAGAGTAATTGAATAGTCTTAGTGAAAAAAAATATATATTTGATATAGAATATCAAAATTCTAATTTTGAACAGTTGATAATAAAAAAATTGGAGTACAAATAATGTAGAACGAACTAATAATTTATGTACATATTTACAGTAATACCTATTTACAATTTTATAGGGACTGAATGGATAAGAAATGATTAAACAGGCAGGATTTAAAGGTAGGAAGGTTATTCGATTGACCGATGTGGAAAGAGATGGAGTTCCATGGGGATGAGGATCGGATAATGAACGATCTGTGGCAAAAGCAGCGGTTCGTTGGCCCTTATATATAAATCAGAAGACCGAGAAAGACTATTGCGGGAACGAACAGAGGATTTGAATTGAAGGAACTCGGAGATGTATGAGGGATGGTAGGAATGGATGACTTGAAAGAGGAAGGATGCCAGGAAATACTTACGACGGTAGGAAGGATAGAGCCACTTTAACTTCTCATAAAAATGGGAAAAAGAGGCGTCCCTTGGGATACCGAAGATGAATCGTACAAAGCAATTTATCAAACGATTTAATTTCGCCTCAAGATCCCCACAGACGCTCCCATATACTGTACAATAGTCTAAGTGGGGAAAAATTAAGGAAGTGACTAGGAGCCTACGGGTTTCAAAAGGAAATAGGTGACGGGAATAATTTAGACGTTTTAGGACGGAAATCGAACGGCTGGAAATATTGGTTCTTCCACGGAAGCTTTTGATCAATGGTTATTCCAAGATTTTTGATGGTGGGGTAAAATTTGATGGGATTATTGTGTAGGAACAGAGTTGGAATATTAGGAACAGTTTTAAGGAGGTGATTGGAAACTATTAAGATTGCCTTTGTCTTTTCAGCATTCAACTTCAACTTGTTTGCTCTTGCCCTGTCACAAATCCTATTCAAGTCTTCTTGAAGTTTTTCTATGGCTGATAATAGGTTGCATAGCGGGTAAACAATGGATACTCTTAATCAAATAATTAATTAAGTGGGAAAACCTGGTGGTTGAACCTGATCTTCTCCCTGTACAACCGTTCGGCTTGAAACAATACTTGCTACCAAAGTACCGAACCCCTTCAGGGGTTGTCCTTATAAAATCCATAGGTACTATTTCTTTATATTTGATTACGTTTTCTCGATGAAATCGGTTTTAGAACCACCAGAAACATCTATTTAACGGAGTTTAAATAGGTCATGATCATTTCTCTTCCAAGAAACAATTGAGAAAAAGTTACGGGAACTGTTTCATAATAGAGGAGGATCAGAACGAAGCTAGAACTAATTCAACGCTAGATTACCGTGTGTTCTCTCCTCTAATCGCCCCATGTTAAAGCTTCAACCTCTGTAACCAGTTATTTCCTCGCTGTTCAAAACAGAGTTGGAAATAATTATACAGAAATGGGTTTAGCTAAATTGGCGCCCAAGTCGTTTAATAGTCAACCTTCCACATACAAGTAGTTTTTAATGACTTTATACCATGTGAAATTAGAAATAAATTCATCAAGTCTCTCCTAAACACATGTTGGGAGTTCGCTTGTTCAATAAGTTTATACTAATTGTACAGCTTGGCCTAGATTAATCCATTACATTTTTATTAATTTACTAGCAGGCCCGTGTGAAAAATTCGCACAGCATATTGTTATCAAATGCCAAATTAATAGGAAAATAAAATAAACCAAGGTATTGATGTTACTGATGATCCAAGAAAGGTATTGATGATCCAAGAAATCAAATGTTACTTTATCGATAAATATAATCGACAAAGAAAATAAAAATTAATTTAAATCTTCATTTTTGTTTGGAACCAACATGTTCACAAATTTCAACATGTTCCAATTCTAAGTCTTTCAGTAAGTCACAAATCTTTGTTAAAAATATTCCGATTTCGAGTAATCTTTTATATGATCATAGGCATAACCTAGGAAAAAGTGTGTAATTTTTTTAGTTATTCGCAAATAAAGTTTGTTTTCTTTCATAACTTGTTTCCTTGAATTTTCGGGGTGATTGGACTATTTTGCCTTCAAAATTGATGGCTCAATCTTGAGATTTGGTGAAAAATTAACGATGATATGGCATGCCGATCAAAAACATCATCGATAAATAATATAAACTCCTCCTCTCTCGATCATAGAGACCTCAAGTCGACGAAATGAGACATGTATTCAATGACAGTACCACAATTAATGTGTGGATGCGAACCCTATGCCTTGCGTTATCTTGAAAATAGTACGTTTTTGGGCTTAAAAACGCAGGATCCGATAGTTCCAGAGGAACTATCCGGGTCTTGATGTACGCATAAAAATCTTCAAGATCCAATTTGTCCCGTATCGATCTACAGACCTACCACCGTTCCAGTATTGAAGCCTAGCAAAATGTTTGTATCGACTTTATTTATTATAGAAATAAAAACAAAAGTGGATAATAAGATTCGCTAAACCCCCGTGAAATTCTGAATCCAACGGTAACCCATTCATGGTATTTGAGCATGACAGGAGCTTATATTTTGTACAAAACTGATTTCGAGCCTTGCTTTAATAATATATGTGGGGATATATATGTATATTGTTAAGAAGGTTGTTGAAAAAAAACATTATTTATTTAAAAAACTACATTAATAACCTTTTACTTT